>CM017798.1:31784394-32144598 GCA_008086715.1 Sitobion miscanthi | reverse complement strand
TTTAGACATCTATATTTACTTGAAATAGGAAAATATTAGATAATTTCCTTTTTTAACATATTTATCAATGTTAAAATATTTGTAAGCAATTTTGCATTACTATATTCTGAATTGTATGTATTATTATAAGAGTAACCTCGGGTGGTGGGCTTCTTCACATTGGCTATGGTAACACTTGCACAGTTCTTCTTTGTGCCAGCGTAATGTGTTCATGAATCATGTTGATACTTGACCCATGTAATTACTATAGATACTATAGATATAGTTTAGTAAGTTGCCCAAAATGTAAGGTGTCTATGATACACTGAGTTTTTCTAAAGACAACCACTATAAATAGATTAGTTGCTTATATAGATACTAATTGTACATATTTTCGTTAATATAAATTAACATTAATCATACAAAATGGAATATTGAATATTTTTCATTTAATTCAATAGTAATTATAATTATTACACATCAATTTCCATACACTAAGACACATTTATATATCTAATACTTAACAGCATAGTTTATGTTATATAACAAGTAATCATGAATTAATTAATTATATAAAAATTATTTTATTATGGTTATTAAGAATTGTTTAATTAAAATGAGAGTACTCAATTAACTGAAAATTTTTTTTTTGTATCAGCAGGTGACCTAAATTGTAGTACATTAAATATACTCGTGTAGATTCTACAGATAAATATTAATCTCGAAGCATTGGCAATTTTCATGCAAAACGCATGTAGATTTGGTATCAAAATTAACAATTGGTTCTTGGCACTGGTTATCACTTTGAAGAACATTGCAAGCTCTGAATAAAATTTGCTTCGGATTTTGAGGATTATGTTTCTTGCAATACTTACTTTTTGGTAATCATTTTTCCTGTGCATTTTATACCCATTTCTACATATGTACAATGTGGAAGATGTGATTTTCCCTTATTGTTTAGTAATGAAGTTGCTCTTATTTTTCTATCCATTGCTGTTTTAAATACTACAGCCTCTTGTCCTATTGTCATTTTTTGATAATGTTGCAATAGCTTTAGCTTACGGAATTTGCATATTCCTTCATCATTTGTCCATTTTGATTATTTAGTTGTCCATATGATTCAGAATCACATTTTTTATTTATAAGTATTCACGACGTTTTACTCGATATTTAAATAATAAATATCTATGAAAAAAAATAAGAGATGAATAGGTACCTATGTTTTGTTTAAAATAAATATTTTTAGATTACCTGTATTCTTGTGCATATAACAATTGTAGCAGTATAAATTTATTCCTCACTCTACGTACAGCTTCTTTTTCTGAAAGTTTTGGCATATTGCACAAAGGACTTTTGGTCAAATCTATGTCCTCTAGCAATGGAATTTGTTTGAATAAGTCCACAGTGACAGTTTTAGTTGGTTCTTCGTCTTCCAATGGTTTGGAATCATCTAAGTTTTGTTTATATCTTTCTTTGAGAAGCTTTTTTGAGTCTATTTCATTGAACGGGTTAAACTTTATATTTGGTAGCATAATGACCAAATTCTTTTTTAAATCAATTTGTTTTTTTTCCTTCCATCTTTCCAATATATAGTTCAATACGTTTCAACTATACCTACAAGAGTTATTTAATGCTGTTACATATTTATTACGTTATATGTATGAACTAACGATTATGACTAATGATTACTGATTAGCGAATAGTGATACTTTCAAATACTTGGGTTATTATTTTTCTCCCTGGACAGCTTGTAAATTGTTGTCGAAGCACAGAACAGACAAATGCACAATATAACCTCAACGATGTGTTTTGGTAAGTACCCAAGTATCCTGGTATCCGCGGTACTATGTGGTATGCTGTTGGTTTGTCATCAATCACGCATGCGCACATACATATGATTTAACAGCTGTTGAATCAATCTTGTTTTTCCATTGTCTTTTCATGACGTTGGTTCGTTTTGGGCAGTGGAGTATTGTATTTTCCTAATTCCGTGGACTCGACTACGCGAGTTTCGTTTCCTTTAGCGAGACGTTCATTCGAATCATGGCACATCTCGTTAGACGAATTTCGATTAAGTGTTTGATAAGGAATCATGAACGCCGTTGTTTCTAACAAATTTTTTTACAAATATTCCCAATACTATTCGCTTCCGGTTTTGTGGTGAGTGCCAATGGAATGAATATTGAAATTTCTAAATTGGTTTGTAGCGTTGATCAGAATTTACCTACTTGGGATTAACATCTAATGAGCATCTATCATTTATTAATTACCTACATTATTTTGATAAAATATTTTTTGCCGTTGATTATATTTTTATTTTCACTATATTCATTGGGGTTATGATAATTTTCTTTGAAGTCGCTTAGTAAAAATTTTATTTACCTGATAATAATTATTGCAGGAAATTGTGATTTGATTGTGGCATGATTAAATTGCTTGGAGGTGACGTCTATGGCCGAACAAGCTAGTTCCGCGTGGGTAACGCGTCTTCTATTAGTACCAGGTTAGAATTTGAAATAACGTTTTATTACTACAAATATTTTTTATTTGTTATATATAATTGGGTAATACATTTAAATTATGATTACAGGAGGGGAAATATAGAAGGAAATATAGATCTAGAGTTGGTTCTCGCAAAGATAGTAAAAAAAACACAATAATCAAGTGGATGTGGCTACACTAAATTCAGATAATACTGAAACACCGTGAGTATTTTTAAACTTTTTTGTATGATACCTACTACTATTTATTAACATAGGTATATTATATATAATTTTCAACTGTTTCAGAATTGTGAATGAATCATCTGCATCAATTCAAAAAGTCGTAAAAGTAAATCGAGTACTAGGAATACTCGCACCAGTAATTCTAATACGCTAATATAAGTTCATCAATGTTGTATCAAAGTAATATCAACTTAGGTAGTGATATTATAAAATTTAAAATAACATAACTCTAAAATTGTACTTTACTTGCTATGTAGAATTTTTGAATAAAATTCTTAAAATATAATCTCTAAACTATTAGCTTTTAAAATACATTATATATATATTGTATGTAACTTTGATGATTACATTTTTTAGTAGTTCATATAATTGTATGTATTAAATGTTAAATTATAGGTAAATATTTTATTTCAATTAGATTCATATTTTGTTAATTTCTATATATATTTTTTAATTTTATAGCAAAAAGAACTACCAGGTACAAGTAGAAAATCAACAATATCCAAATCGCCCAAAAGTAGTAAGCATATCAATTTTTAATATTTATATTTAAAGGATATTTAGTATATAAATAATTTTGAATGTTTTTTATGCAATGATTTATCTTTGAATTCAAATTTAATACATCCATTTTAGTGACTTTCCAGTGTTTTTATAACAGCACCATTTATTAATAATCATATTTAAAAGACTAATTATAATATATTTAAGAAAATTCAATTACTTATGTATAGAGTGCGGATTTATTAGCATCATATTTTAAGCTTTTAAGAACCTAAAAATCTGTACTTTATTCATGTGTAAACACTACTTGGTTTACTCAAGATATTTATATCTAATTTGAATCTTACATTTTCCATACATTGTATTGTATGAATATATAATGTGGTCACACTAAGAGGTGCCCTAATATTTTAACCGGATAACATTGATTGAAATGTGGATTTTGAAAGGTGAAAAAGTATATCTACTGAAATAAACATTTTCAGGAAATTGTATATGTCTATAACTCTTTTTCTGGTATGCAGGTGTGCAATACAATTTACTTTTTTCAAATTAAATTTTTCTCTACAAATTCAGATAGATTTTATTATTTCTTTTACAGAGTTCATGTAAGTTTTATTTTATGAATAATTATGATAGTTATCTTGTTTATTTTTTAGCACTTCTTTGTTTTTGTTATTTACTTAAATTTTACTTTCAAGAAACAATAAGTTAAAATAATGAAATTTACAAAATTTGAAAAAAACACAAACGAGTTCATTTTATTAGTGAACGTTCCGAACACTGGTCTTTGTTTACAAACAATCATTTAACTATATCCGGGATATCTCGATCATAAAATATCATTAAAAACAGCGATTATTCGTAAATTTCAATTTGCTCCTAAATCTGTCAATTTTGTAGTTAGAAAAAAACTTTTTAAACAAAATTTGTTTATTTGTAATCTGTAGAAAAAATTGGGTGTTGTCATTTAAAAATAAGTAAGTTTTAGTATTGAGCATGTGTCTACTAAAAGAGTTAAATGTGGGACTTTCTTTCACCTCCCAAATATCCATTTTAATCCAATGTTAACCAGCTGAAATATTAAGTGTTATCTCTTAGCATAAACTCACTGTTTCTCATACATAGAACTTAATCTATTAATTATTTTATAGGAAAACAGAAAGTAGATAACTTGACATTCAGCCCCGCTGAAAATAGATATCCATTGCGTAGTAAATCAAAAGGATCATCACGCTCTGAAGAAATTAATTTAACTAACGAACTTTCTACCCAAGAAACAGAACCTTCTCCGAATAAACGTCCTAAATTAGAACTCCCTACGCTGGGTATATATTTTTAATTCTTTGTACGTTATTAAAACTTAAATATTATAACTTTAAAATTTATAGGTACGTCTTCAAGTCAAAGTAAGAATAGGGAGGAAACTAATTTACGCGCGTCTTTACCGCTGCGTAGGAAACGAGGAAGACCAACAACGGGGTCTTGTGCTAGTAGCAGGTATTAAAAAAATTGACTTTTTATTTACATGGATTATTAATAATTTATACATTTTACATTTTATGATGTATTGTAATAATTTTATCTTTTTTGCTTTAATTGTTTATATAGTCGCCGCGGTAATACCAAAGCGAGTGGAAGAGAGGCTGCAGAATTGGCTATGGAAGGAGTGGTTGAAGGGGATGGAATGGCTGAAGGCAATGACAACATGAATAATATACTACCTTCCACATCTAGTTCAATTAGCACTAATGCCCTGATATGGCTACATCATCATCTACCACTTCCAATACTAATCCGTCTTCATCTGGCACACAAGCTACTGGAGGTGGTGTGAACTGTAATTTTTTCAAATCAGTTTATTATGAACCGTAATACATGAGCCATAACAACTTATATTATATTTATTTAAGGGCCTACAGCATGGAGTAGTGGAACTACTAGTCATGATAGTGAAGAGGAAGGTGAAGTTGGACGTTTACAAGCATTATTAGAATCTAGAGGATTACCACCCCATTTATTTGGCGCATTAGCCCCTCGTATGCACCATTTGTTCAATCGTTCTATGGGTGCTGCATCTACAAGTATGGATTTATTTAAAAAAAAATATAATTTCAGTGCTATTGTTAACTAAACATATTTTACTGTATTTAATGATATAAAAAAAAAAATAATAATAAATTTAATTTTCTTTTGAAGCGTCTAAAGCTCAACAATTATTACAAGGAATGCAAGCTACAGGAGATGAAGGACAGCAACTTCAAGCTGTTATTGAAATGTGCCAAATGTTGGTTATGGGTAACGAAGATACTTTAACTGGATTTCCTGTGAAACCTGTAGTTACTGCATTAATAGTTTTACTTTCGATGGAACACAATTTTGACATGGTATGTTGTATAAATCAATAATTTCGTATATTAATTATATTTTTTAATTTTTAGTCAACTCTAATGTAAGATATGAAAAAACTAGGTTTTTAGTTATTAACTAACATAATTTATCATAAGTTTTATTTAAACATCATAAACTATTGCTTAATTATATTAAATAATGTGAAATAAAAATACCAAGATACTAAGGTAATAGTGTTGAAGAATATTTTATGTATAAACATTTTTTTAAATTTTTAAATGGTGCCATTTTTTATATTCTTGATAAATTGTCCAAATTATATATATATATATATATACTAGCTGATCCTGTGCACTTCGTTGTCCGTTAAATGTATCAACTCTATATAACTTAGTTCAATTCGTTATTTAATATTCGGTGTATGGTGTTCAAAAGTTATCTTAACTTTTCCGTTGCCCGGAATAAAAATTCTGGTTCGCAGCAGTACATTATCAGGTAGGCAATCTACCTGCAGTAGATCGCAGACCCTGCCTTGCTGTTTGTACGTAAGTGTATGATTTAACTCTAAAGTATCAAAGTTAAGCAAAGTTTGTTGTTTTTACTTAATTCCATAATACGATGGATTAATATAATCAATTTATACAAAATCCTATCATGACCTAACTGAACTAAAATCCGATGGATAAAAAAAACAAATTTAACCCTTTGTAAATTAACCTCTCTTCTTCCCAGAGGTCTTATTCATCCACAAACATTAATTTATATATATATCGAACTGTATAAAATACAGAGACTATAACTATACAGACTTAACTCTAGAACTATTTATCAGATCTTCTAGTGTATTATATATATATATGTATAATAATACAAATCAACAAACATGCCTGATTAACCAATAGCAACCTAAAATTTTCTTTCAAATAAACCTCCGTGAAATACTCTTTCGTTTAAAAAAAAATATCAAGAAGATCTGATAAGTAGTTCCAGAGTTTAGCCTGTACAGAGATTTTCATTTCACGCTTTTATAGTTTGATATATATTATAATTTATCCTTAAAAAGTAAAGCAAATAGTTTTTTTTTTTTATTATTATTATTATTATTAAAAACCCATGGCAACCATTTATAAACAAAAACTTCCATCGAAGTCTCAAAATTCTCGTTTGAGCATCTCCCGGGGTTGGTCCTCTCCCTTTTTAAATTAGCCTATCTTTTAAGTTCGGCCAACTTACACACATTATAAAAATTTCATCAAGATCGGTCTAGTAGTTTCAGAGTTTATTCCGGACAAAGACGTGACACGGGATCTTTATATA
Source organism: Sitobion miscanthi (assembly GCA_008086715.1). Taxonomy (NCBI): domain Eukaryota; kingdom Metazoa; phylum Arthropoda; class Insecta; order Hemiptera; family Aphididae; genus Sitobion; species Sitobion miscanthi. The sequence continues at coordinate 32,137,720 of CM017798.1, read as the reverse complement.
TAAGATATATATACTTAAATTACATAATGATATTTTTAGATGAATCATGCTTGTCGTGCTTTGACTTATATGATGGAAGCACTTCCTCGTTCATCAGCTGCAGTTCTTGATGCTGTTCCAGCAATGCTGGATAAACTGCAAGCAATTCAATGTATGGATGTGGCTGAACAATCTCTTTCTGCTTTAGAAATGCTTTCAAGAAGACACGGTCGATCTATTTTACAATCTGTAAGTACATATTTACAATTACATGACTATCATTATAATTAATTTAGATAACCTTATAATTGTTAAAACTTTTTGTTTTAGAATGGTGTGGCTGCATGTTTAACTTTTATAGATTTCTTTAGTATTAATGCGCAAAGAGCAGCTCTAGCTATCACTGCAAATTGTTGTCAAAACATGAACGCTGATGAATTTCATTATGTTTCCAAATCATTACCATTACTTTCAAGTCGTATTACTCAACAGGTATACACTATTTTTTATAAATATTAAAACTAATAATATATTGTTTAACAATGTAATTGTCAAACAATCCTACTTAAAATAAATATTTTAAATATTTATCTGTCAATTTTAATACTACGGACAAAAAAAAAACTGTTTTGGGTAAACCTGTAGTAATTGTTCTGTTGATAAAAAAATGTTAAAATTATAGCATTACATCATTGATTATTCATACTTAGTTTACTATTTTCTTTTTAAAATCAATGTCAGCATGTATAGTATGGTGTATTTTTATGAAACATCTATTTTCAAAAACATTCAACACTACAATCTTGCAAACTGTTACATTCGGATGATCTACAGACTGTTATTGTATTTATTTACATTTTTTTAGTGTTATTTAAGTTGATTTATATCTTATGTAAATTAAAAATTTGGGTATGAGTTAACATAATATGGTCTGTTAAGTTAAAAATATGAAGTTTCGTTTGGGTTGGAATAAAAATGTTTAAGATTGGTTTGATGACATAAATTGGGCTTTGAGCCATCACTAATATTATGTTGTATTTTTAATATTAGGACAAGAAAAGTGTAGAAAGTGTTTGTTTAGCATTTAGTCGTCTGGTTGAGAACTTCCAATCTGATCCTATTAAATTAAAAGAAATTGCAAGTGATGAACTTTTGACTAATCTTCAACAATTGGTAATATTTTTTATTTGCTTAATTTGCTAATTATTAAATGTCGATCAACTTATTACTCTATTTAGGTTGTTGCATCTCCTCCTGTTATGAGTACAAATACATTTATTATGGTGTTGAGAATGATGTCAACATTATGTACTAACTGTCCAGAATTGTCACAAACTTTACTGAAAAACAATATTGCTGAAACTCTTGGCTACCTTCTTACTGGATCTCCTTCTCCAGAACTTACTCAGGTAAAAAATAAGTATTTATTAGTAATTTGATATAACTATTTATTATACAATTTTACTTTTTATTAATTATTAAAAAATGTCTATACTTAATAAAATATTATTTTAGATTGAATTGCTTCCAAGAAGTTCCCAAGAATTATATGAAGTTACATGTCTTATTGGTGAACTCATGCCAAGATTGCCTGCTGATGGATTATTTTCAGTTGATAGTCTTCTTGATCGTCATGGTATTTATGGTGCAATTCAAGGATCGGGATCTTCTCAACAAATGGTACAGTGGCAATGGAGGGATGATAGATCTATGTGGCATTCTTATACATCATTAGATTCAAGAATAATCGAGGTATAGGTCACAATTTATATTTTCACTAATTAATAACAACATAAATAGTGGATTATGGCATATGGGTCAGTAATATACAGACATTTTTTTTGATGTGGGTTTTCAAAACTTGAAAAAATTCAATATTTCATAAATGTTATGTTGATTTCTAAAATCTAGAAAATTTCTGAGGTAAAGGTGTTAGCTATATAAACTGGTATAATATATATATATATATATATCAATTGTTAAGACGCTCTTGGGAATCACAAGATTATACGTGGGATTGGAACTAATTTGAACCATAGGTGATAATAAGAGCTTTTTTTTTTTATATACATTTTCATTGACTGACTAGTATGGAACAAATTTTTGATTTTAAATATAATTTTTTTTTAATAAATTACATAGATTTATCAAAACAACTGATAGTCACAATAGTAGAATTGCCCATACCGTGTTTTTTAATCGTAAGAACAGCACCTAAACAATTGTTTTTATCTATTTTAGGTTGCGCATCAAGCCGGCGAAGATGAGGTTCTTTTAAGTCATGCTCCCTATACAATCGATCTCCATTCTATGAGACAAATCAATGAAGATACTGGTACCACACGAGCAATTCAACGTAAAGTCTTAACAGTTCCATCATCTTTCAATAACAACCATCAAACAAGATCTACCACTGACATAGAAACAGTAGTTGCATCATTTGGGTAATGTATTTTTTACTATAAAATAATGAATGAATTATAATAATATAAGTTAATAAAAATTAATTCCTCCAGTCCATAATTTCTTTTGCTCAACAATTTTATATTTCTTATCTTGTTTATAAAATGTATTTAAAGTTAAATTACCTTCATACACAGTGCATGCACTAAGAACTGAACCTTCAAATGTAAAAGTATTCTATGTATTTGTTCTAATAAAACCCATATTTTTATTATTAATGTTGTTTAATGTTTTTAGTGAAAATGAACTGGCTGGAGCATTTGTACGTTTATTATTTAGCATATTATATGAAGTTTATAATAGTTCAGCTGGTCCATTGGTTAGATATAAATGTCTACGTGCATTGTTGCGCATGGTTTACTATTCTCCAGCAGAATTGCTTTTGGTAATTAAAATAAAATAAGTACCTAATAATTATGAATTTATATGTCTAAAATTATTAAAATATGTTATACTTCAGTACAGTTTATTATTATAAAGGTTATGACAAGTAATGTTTTTACAAACTTAGGGTAATATACATATTATAATAAATAATTCCATTATAATTGTATGTGATATAACTAATACATTTGTGTACACATATAAATCTATTCATATTTTATGTATTGTAATAAACAGTATGAATTTACAGAATAATATTTTTAAAGTTTTGTTGACTGATAATATAAATGGTTTAGAATGGCTAGATTATTTATTGTTGACTACACTAAAAATAATATTTATTATGTTCTAAAAAGTGTTATATTACATATTTGTGTAGGATATATACTGTTGAATGTTTTATATCTTAAATTGGTATAAATATGTTTTGTAGAAGGTTGTTACTCAAAAACAAATGGTTGCTAGTCATATTGCTGGTATGATGGCGTCACAAGATTTACGTATTGTGGTTGGTGCAATGCAGATGGCTGAAATTTTAATGCAAAAACTACCTCAAGTTTTTGAAACTCATTTTATACGTGAGGGTGTTATGCATCAAGTTAAACTATTAGCTGAAGCTGATATTCAAACACCTGTGAAGTGTTCTCCTTCTACATCAAGTGCAGGAGTTGAAGGACTGCCAGGACCATCTAGAAGTACTCATAATGGTTATTTTGAATTTTATTATCTAAATATTCATTACATTTTCTTATTAGAAAACCTCTAATATTTTAATCAATATACATTCTGTAGACAATACTTTAAATCAATGTCCAATACCAGCTGAAAATGGAAACAATGAAGTTCAATCAACAACTAGTGGTACTGAAGTTGAAGCAGAGCCTGTACCAGAAGCAACTATCTTAGCTCAAGTAGCTCGTTGTTCTACAAAGTATGTAGATTATATACTTAATGATGAACTAGGACTAATTTTTAGGTTTTTCAATCCTTTTTATGACAAGCTTGTTTCATTCTTACCAAAATGATCTATAAACTTAATTTTACCCTCTAAACCTAAAACAAATGCAATGCTAACCTTTCTTTTTTTTATTCTAATTTGTCTGTTAATTAATATTTTTATAGTCGTATGTCAGAAGTATTTAAACGAAATAAAAAACATAACAAACGGCAGTCTGCCAGTGCTGCCCGTAAAAAAGGAAATCAAGACAATGAAGTGAATGATGTACAAACTATAGCTAGTAGTAGCGCTAGTAGCAGTAATACTCTTTCGCCTAATTCTGCTCAAGCTATTACACTACATGAATTTTTTATATCAAAAGGTAAAATATTTATACATAATTAAATATATATTTTAATCATTAAAACAAATAGTGTTATGTTTGAATCTCTTCTAAAGTTTCTACTGTTGCGTTACTGTATAGTATCATATTTATAGTTACTACTGACCATCGACCAGTATCTAATTTACATTCAATATACATTTTTGTTAGGTTTTTAAAAATGTGTTATTCCACGATTTGTAAATTCACCGTTAATATTGTAAAACAATTTATACCATACATATATGGTATTATTTGTATTATTATCAGATTTACTATTATCAGTTCTTTAATCTATTGTATTGTATTATTATGTTGTTACTATTGTTATTAGTCTTATTGTCAAATTGTTTTGGTCACAATAACATACAGTCCAGTTAGTAGTCAGTGAACCGTGATCGTGATGTTTTGTATCGAGTAGTAAGTTGTGGCGAGTTATATTCGTACAGAATTTCTTAATACTTGATATTATGTTTGTTAATGTTTATTAATCCCCCTCAATCCACTTAAAGTTATATGGCATTGTATTTATTAACTTCTTCATGTAATGTTGAAATATTCCAATTCTATTTATCTATAGTTACAGTATTTATGCTGTTTACCCATATTAATCTATCTAAAATCGTGACAAGTTTCAAAAATAATATACCTAACCCAGATTACTAAAAAGAGTAAAACCACAAACTATTGATGCAACACTGTAATAGTCAAAATATAGTATCTTGATTCATAATTTTAGGCTATTGTATTGTGGTAGTATTTAACATATCCCCAAGACCAACAAAATAGAAATGCAACCTATTTTAGTATCACATTATTATACAATTTTGTACAAAAAGAAGTCTTGACAACCATTGGTTTCAAATTATTACATCTGATTAATAACTAGGCGAAGCCATTAAATAAATATTAAATTAAAAAAAATTAGCCAAATACTTCTTTCAAAACTACAAAGATGGTATCAATATTTTTAATTTAAGGTAACACTTCTGCTTCACGTGCTGTCGGTGTTAATTCATCATCATCAAGAACACGTTTTTCCAATTCAAATTTTAAATCAACTTCAGGGTTTTTAGCATCGTTAAATCCAGCAAGACTTTTAAGAAGTACAGAAAGGGCATTTTCTAAGGTAATTACTAATGATTATACATTCATATATGGATATGTATTTGTTAATATTCATAATTTTTAAGGAATTAACCAAAAATCCCAATATGCACATCAATGGAGCAGCAACTTTAGCAAATCCAGCATCAAATATAAGTGCTGTGAATAAAGAAAAAGCTAAACTGTGGGTGAAAGAAAGATCACAACATTTTATGATTTCATATGGTAAAAGTACAAAAGATGAAGAAATGACTACAGAAAATGAACAATCAGAAAGTATTTTAACACGTCTTACAAAAGCTATTAGTAAATTACAAAATGAGGTAAAATAAGTGTATTGATTTATGATGTAAAATTATAATTAAATTTTTTTTTGTATATTTATTAGGGGAATGAAGATATTAATGCTCTTTTGGAATTAAGAGAAATAGTGTTGACATCAGATATATCACCATTTGAAGTCAATCATAGTGGATTAATTAAGTCACTTACTGTATATTTAACTGAAGTCACATTAGGTTTCGATCATAGAAGTGATAGATTACGAAAGTTTTTACATGTTTTTGCTGGATATCCTGTAAGTGTGACAAATGTTAAATAATAAAATTCAAAGTTTATAATTCTGTACCTTATTGCCTAACTTATATATCATAACTTATGGAGTGCAGACACTTTTATGGACCACCTTGTGTATATATAAATAAATTAAATAGGACATAATGTTTACTGTACAGCTGGAATATGAAAATGTGTGATAAATAATATATACACATACATTAAATTATTTCAATTTAGTCCAGAATTTATGATCAAAAATAATTTAATTTGTAAATCATCTATTTACTATTCATTTTTTACGTTTTAGATTGATAGTTTTGAACCATTTACAAAGAGTCACAACAATATAGAAACTCGACCGTTTTCTGCATTAATAGGAAAGTTGGGTAGTTGTGTATCTCAGTTGGAACAATTTCCTGTTAAAGTACATGACTTATCAACTGGTGCTGGAAATAGTGCTTTGAAGTTTTTTAATACACATCAACTTAAAGTAAATGACTTAGTAATTATTCTTCTATATAAAATAACTAATATTAATCAAATTATTTTCTAGTGTCTGTTACAAAGGCATCCAGATTGCAATAATTTGAAACAATGGAAAAGTGGAACTGTTAAAATTGATCCATTAGCTTTAGTACAAGCAATTGAAAGATATTTAGTGGTTAGGGGCTTTTCTCATATTAGAGAAAATAATCAATCTAAATCTGATGATGACAATTCTGATGATGATATTGATGACACATTGGTAAATATTGTTTAGTAATACATTGGTACATTTATGTTATGCATGTACTATTGTACTTTTAATGATAAGTTTGGTACACAGTCTATGGTGTTAAATATAGCTTAGGGCATGGTTAAGAAATATTATTAAAACATAGTTTTAAATTCGATCGCAATATTAAAAATGTTATAAAATCTGTAAAATTTTTAGAATATATGTAAGCAAAAATATTAAAATAATACAACTTCAAGAATTTTACGATAAAAATTTGTTGATAGTTAATATTAAATAAAACAATTCTCTGGTTTTGTATTGCATGTATAACATTTTTTATATCAACAAATCATTGTAAGACTTTCTAATTATACAATTGTCCTGTCAGTCTGACAACTATTAATGGTTATATCATTCATTTATTTATTCTATGGTTTAACTGGTAAAAAAATATTTTCAATTGGAACAAAACCACTTAAATACCAAATAATGCTGTTATTCGTTTATATTATTAATTTTTTGAGTTAGTGTGTTAATACTTATTTCTACCTAAAAATTGTTTTATGAAGTACATTAACCCATTAACGCCGTGCGTTGCCATATGGCAATATAGATTTTTTACAAATAAAATATACATTTTCAACAAAATTTTGGTTAAAATTGTACTCCGGCGCTAATGGGTTAATTTATATTAAATACATATTTCATCCATTTTTATGTGTTGTAAATGCTGGAGTTTTTAAATTCTAATGTTGTATTTACAGGCAGCGGTTGTGATTGGACAAGGATCGGCAAGACATAAATTACAGTTTCTCATTGGAAATCATGTACTTCCTTATAATATGACTGTTTATCAAGCTGTTCGTCAATTTTCTACAACCAGTGAGATGGAGACAGATAATGAATCTGAACTTCCGTTGGGGTCAGCTGGAATATGGGTGCAAACACATACCATTTATTACAGGTATAAAAAAAATAGTGCTTTGGCCAATGATACAACTTGAAATAATACTGTTAACAGTGATAGAAATGAATGCGTTCATATTGTGTGAACTTGACATGAATGAGTTCAATTTTCAAGAAATTAACGTGAACTAAGTTTTTATTTATTATGATCTTGAACGTTCTTGGTTTGTTCATTGACAAATTAATTTTTGTAAACTATAGTTATATTTATAACGTTTAATAAGTTTAATTTATGTAATAATAATACATTGGGGGAACATGGGAAACTTTAAATTTCTTGCTAAGACTTATTTACCAGAGAAAAAATTTTGCATCTAAATAAAATTTGTTCATCAACGGTCATCGTTTAAGTAATCAATAATTTTTTCATTCTATAGTATCTATAGCCGTTGATCGAATTAATTTACAACATATTAGTCTTTATCTAAAGTGTTGATGTGATAACATCTCAACGGAATAAAGACAAATTTGTGCATGCATATTTAATATTTATAATTAACAGGGATAATTGTAGGGACCATACACATTAGTATTACTAAAAAATCAAATTCAAATTGGGTAAACTTAAAATGCTTCATGCAACCCTGTCAACTCAAATATTAATATTATTTCTCATGCATTATGGTGATGAGGTTTTTAAGAATGGTAGTCCAAATCCATTAAAAAGTAATCTAATGTTAAAGAACACGTGGTTTTTAATTTTATATTGTATATTGGAGCAGAAAACTTAAAGTTGAAGTGGGGTTTCTGCTAGATTATTTGATTTAATTGGTACCTTGGTGTGGCATTTTTTAGATGGGTCTCAGTGTTCTTCACCGAATTGGTTTCATAAATAAAAACATTCTTCTTCTCATTTATTTAATATATAGACTTAGGACCAGTTGTACCATCTCTGATTTAAAGTTAACCGAAGTTTAATTGGCCGAATTTGCCGGGTTATAAAATCTGTTATCAGCTGATAAAGCGTAATTGAAGTGTAACCGTAAACGGTACAACTGGCACTTAAAACTGCCTGTGATCTAGAAATTAAATCACTTGTGTATGGTTAAAAATATATTATTTTTATTATTAAGGTTTGTATATACAAAATTATGTTAGGTTGTCATTATTAAGTTCTGCCACAATATTATATTGAAAATATTATAACTTAGTTTTAAAGGTACTTATAAAAATTAATGAAAAAAAATATATTTTTTTAAAGACCTTTGCCAGAAGATACTGAAGTACATTCACCTAAACCTACTACTAGCAGTTCAGGTAAAAAAGGAAGATCAGGAACTCACAAAAGTGCCTCTAAAAAAGTGAAGGATGAACTATGGTTAGGTAAATAATCTATTTTTCTTTCATTATTTTAGGCTAAACTTGTACACCATATGCATAAAAATTTTGAATTATTAATATATTTTTGTAATAACTAAAATCTAATAGACGAATTATACTAACCATGATTGTTTTGGTTATTGTAGAAGGAGTAGTGTCTCCCGTTAAATCATCACTTGAACCATATCTTCAATTATCATTGCCTGAGTATGTTCAAATTCAAGATCCTTCATTGCCGGTACTCAGTCTTTTAAGAGTTTTAAATGCCATTAATAGGTATTGGACTTCATTGTATCCAACACAACTTCATAATAATTCTATCATACCATTTAGTGTAAGTAACTACTTTAATTTAATATAAAATAAAATGTATATTATGTTCAATACTATCCATTTGTTTTAGGAATTTATCAATGTTAAAATATCTGCAAAAGCAAACAGGCAACTTCAAGACCCATTAGTAATAATGACTGGCAACTTACCGGCTTGGCTTCAACAAGTTGCATCGGCATGGTAAGTTAAAAAAAAATCTTAAAAATTTAAATTTTCCATGTATTTTATATTTTTCTAGTGCATTCTTATTACCGTTTGAAACACGACAATTATTATTTTATGCGACTGTATTTGACCGGGATCGTGCATTGCAACGTTTACTTGACTCTAGTTCTGAGCTTCAAGGTGCTGGAAATAATACTAATGGTGACATGCATGATCGTGTTGCACCACGTCTTGATAGACGTAAACGTTCAGTAACTAGATCTAATATACTTTCTCAAGCTGAAGCTGTGATATCTGAAAATGCTACTTCGCGAGCCTTACTAGAAATACAATATGAAGATGAAGTAATTATAAATTAAACTGACTAAATGTATTTAATATTTATTATTAAATTTATTTTTTTCAGGTGGGAACAGGTTTAGGACCAACTTTAGAATTTTATGCATTAGTCTCAAAAGAGTTACAAAAAGCTGATTTAGAATTATGGAACAATCCTTCAAAATCTGAATCTGACTCTTATGTCTATTCATCAGAAGGACTTTATCCTAATCCATTATCTCGAACTAGTAAACTTCCACATCAAGTTAAAATGAAATCAAAATTTAAATTTTTAGGAAAGTTTATGGCCAAGGCGATTATGGATTCGAGACTAGTGAGATATAAAACTATAAATTGAGCTATATCATCAATTAATTAATATTATTTTTTTTTAAGCTGGATTTACCATTAAGTATTACCATGTACCGTTGGCTATTAGGCCATGAAAATTATCTTACCCTTGGTGATCTTTCATACATAGTTCCTGAAATATACAAAACTTTATCACAACTTCATCAGTTAGTACTTGAAAAAAGACTAATCCTTATTGATAATTCCCTAAATGATGAACAAAAAACTGAAAAGGTATTTTACGCTACAGATCAATGACCTAATTTAAAAAAATGATGATTCTTAGGGAATGTCTTTGAACTTTTTTTTAAATTTCAGATTAAAAAAATAACTTTAGATGGCTGTCCAGTAGAAGATTTAGGACTTAATTTTACATTACCTGGACATGCCTCAATTGAATTACGCAAGAATGGTCTAAATATAGATGTCACAATTGACAATTTGGAAAAATATATTCAGGTAATTAAAAAAAAAATAAATATGTTTTCTACTTTTGGTGACGATTTTGGATTTGATTTTTAGTTGGTGTGTCATTGGTTTTTACGGGAAGGTGTTTCCAAGCAGATGGAAAGCCTCAGAGAAGGGTTTGAAAGTGTATTCTCTCTTAAACGCCTTGGACAATTATTCTATCCTGAAGAGTTAGAAGCAATATTTTGTGGGCATACAAACACAACTAAAAATTGGGATGTGCGGATGTTATCAGAGTCATGTCGCTTGGACCATGGATATACAGGAAATTCTAGAGCTATTGGATTTCTTTTCAAAATATTGTCAGAGTATGATTATCAACAACAAAGAGACTTTTTGAGATTTGTTACTGGAGCGCCACGTCTTCCTGTTGGAGGTAAACATACATATATACACATTAAGTTATAAGAGATATTTCAGGTAAAAGTAATTTTACTAGTTATACACATTCAAAATTTAGGTCATGTTAATTATTTACTTAAATTTGGCCTGACCGCACTTCGATATTCTTTTATTTGCCAACTGAAAAATTATTTCAGTTATTATATTTTCCTGTATAAATAATATAATTACTTACAACTATATGGCTGATAACTAATCATTTTGAAACTTAGGGATTCTCTTTCATTTTAACATAGATGTTTCTATCCACATTAATATTTTTATCAAAAAAGCTTTTAAGATGCTGGGATTTATTAATAGAAGCATGATTATTTTTAGTAATTCCAACACTGAAAATGTTAAACTTTTCTTTGGTTAAGGTCTCATCTTGAGTTTTGGGTTAAACGTCTGGACACTGCACTATTTTTCACATGTAAATCTTATTGAAAAGTTCAGTATAAATATAGAGGTGGGTCGATAACACTTTTCCGATATCCGATATTCTAATTAATACTATATTTTATTTCATCAATCAATATGAAATAAATGTTGTGGCAAATCAAAACATTAGATTTCCCCAACGATAACTATTAATTAATAATTTTAAATATCCTTGAAGTTGAATAAAAACAAAACAATATAATATTAATACATAATTACAAAATTTATTAATCAAACTTGAAATCACTATACTAAATAATAAATAATTATTAATTATTAAGTATTAATAACAAAAAAATTAAATCCTGTATCATCTTAAAACTTTTTATTTCTAAAAAATTATTATTAATTAGGTACTAATTAGTGTAAACATATTTTAACTTTCAAGTATTGAAACCGCCATTAACAAAATTAATTATGACTGCATTATATTGGTTTAAAAAAAAAAAGATAACCGATATACCAATAATACCATTATCAGTATCGGCCCAGCTCAAATATATGTTTAAAACTATTAATTAATCATACCCTTCTCAAGAAAATCATATAACACACAGATTTACCCAATTGGGGATTACGTCTTGCGACTTAGGAGAAATGTTGTGGATATTATGTTCATAATACATGACATTAATACTGGTCTTATTTATTCTCTGGAATTACTATTTCTGATTGGTTTTTATATACTCACTTACAGATTAAGAAAATCCAACTTATTTCATGTTCCTATAAATAAAAACAAATATACTTCCACCACATTTTTCCCCCAGAGCTCTGTCATTGGCAAATCGTTTAATGGACCAGGTTAATTTTTCTTCTATGTCGTGTAATGTATTCTGACAAAATGTTTATGTGTCTTTAAATTTACTTGTTTAAATTATTTAGTCACTTCTTGGTCATTAGTCATTACTATTACTATTTTTGTTATATTTATTAACTGTGTACTATTATTATGTCATACTTTTTTTTAAATTTTGTTACCTATTTAATTTATATAATTATTAAATTTAGTAGAAAATGTACACACAGCTATTTTGAATTTTGCTAAAGAGTTTTAAAACCTGTAAATAAATAAATAATAAATAAAAATATTTATTCTGATAACTTAAAACAATATTATGTTTTAGGATTCAAATCACTTTCTCCTGCACTGACAATTGTGCGGCGAATATTTGATGATAGTGATAATCCAGACGATTATTTACCATCTGTAATGACATGTGTAAACTACCTGAAACTACCAGATTACTCCAGCATAGACTTAATGAGAAAAAAACTACAACTTGCTGCCTCTGAAGGACAACATTCCTTCCACCTGTCGTAATTACTGCAGAGTAAATTTCTTAATGTAGTATCAATACTTAAAAAAAATATATATAATACTATTTGATATATTCCAACTTAAATAATTACATGTATTGTTAATGGCAGAATAATAATCTGGTTAAAACTTACATTATAATAAAAAAAGGCAATATTTATATGTATTTCTCTCCATAATATACATATATATTATATATTATTTAGTAATTTTCTTTTTATAATTTTTGTGTAAATAATATGCATATAAATAATGCAAAACAAGTTTGTTTTTAGGGTTATTTTTTATTTTTAAACTATTGAAATTGCTTTTATTTTAAATATTAATTTAATATTTTTAAGATCTCTAAAATGTTTCTTTGTTCTTGGGTGTGTGATATATTATATAATATATATATATACATATATATATATATACTTTTTTTAGCACGTGTAACATTTGAAATACATTCCATTTTAGTATCTTTATAATTTAGAATATTTGTACAAAAACATCCTAAGAAGTTTTGTCTTTTTTTTATCAATATTATTATTATTTCATTTGACAATGAAAAATAGAACAAAATATTGTTTACAAACACATTTATTATCCAATTCCAAATAAATATTAAAATATTTTACATTAATCACAATATTTTCTTATTAGGTGATAATTAATAGTTGAATTATCATTGACATAATAAAATATTAGTCTAATAAAATTATGGAAACTTCCACGAATAAATATTAACATGTTTATGTTGACTAAAATCCATTTTGTGTTAATAAATATGTAGTGAGTAACTGCAAACAAAATATAACCAATATTTCTGGAAAAAAATAAATATATATTTTGATTTGACATAATATACCAAATCTCGTGATAATAATGAATTAGTAATTACCATGTGCTAAGATTATTATTTCTCTTGATTTATTGGGTGAAAATTCATTGAAGCACTATTTATACAAAATCTTCGTCCTGTTGGTGGTGGGCCGTCTTTAAAAACATGTCCTAGATGTGCATCACATTTTCCACACTGCACTTCAGTTCTTATCATACCTGGGTTGGTAATCAATAACAGCAAATTTGCTCCAACTGTATCCATCACCGTCAAAAAGCGACAGCATTGTTTTGTATATTCGAGGAATGAAGGAAACGCCACCAACACCACATAAATTGTTTTATATGTATATAAATTTAATGGAAAATTCTATTTTTGGGTATTCGTTATAAAACTTGTAATTTTTTAGTTTTTATAGAATTCTGTGGCAATGTTATAATGAATGTTCATTAGTTATTACCTATTACAATTAATCGGTATAAGAGGTTTAAGATTAACAGCGAATACATAGGTGTAAATATTAAAATATATATTACAACATTATTTGATTAGTTTCACTTTATTAAGTGATATTAATTAAATGACAATTGTTAGTTGATACTTTCTTAACAAAAGGAATTACTCCAGATAATTTTTTAACATAGTAATTTAAGAAAGCATAGTTTTTAAAATATATTATCTACTAGAGTTTATTTATCCATGCAATAATTTAACATTGCAGCATAAATATATACACTGTCATTTAAAAAATAGTTGATGGTGTTTAAAAAAAATATAATACTGTTAATTAGCCATTCTATTTGACTACTTTTTGAGCTAAAGAATTAAATTATGAAAAATTATAAAATTAAAAAATGAGATTGGACAAGCATAGATAAATTAAAATGAAATATTTTATAAGTAAATAGTTAATTTCATTTGCTCCATTAATGAGATATTCAACTAAGAGATGCATCTAAATATCAAACAACTTCAAATAATTATTTTTTAAAAAGGCTCTCAATACGTCAAAATCTCATAACCAACATTCACACTGAAATACAGATTATTGCACTAGTCTACTACCTGTAAAGTTTCACATTAATACCCAACATTTTAAAATACAGAAGGAACACTTATTATAGTAGATTAATAGTTTATGAAATTGTTATTGTGTTGTTTACAAAGTTGAAAATATTTTTATATTGAGCAATATCAAGATTCAAGAAGCTTTAGAAAATTAATCTTAATCAAATCAATGAGCATATTATAGCAGAGTAATATTATATTACAAATATTCAACTGACAAGCAATCATAAGTGTTGTTAACTATGTAGCGTTTCCAATCCCCCGACAAATACAAAATAAAGAAAAAGAGAACAGTCTACCAAAACCATGGCTACTACCAAAACTCTTTGAACATACCATTTGAAGTGTCAGTAGTTAGTTTCACTTTTTTCTGATCGATAACATCATTGAAAGCCGGCCAACCGCAGCCAGAATCAAATTTTGTTTCCGAAGTGAATAATGTTTCGTTGCATACTACGCAAGTATACAAACCAGCTTCTGTAGTTTTGTTAAACTTGCCGGTGAACGCTCTATAAAAACAATAATCAATTTTTATTAGTTTCTATACGTGTTAGTATAAATGTTTACCTTTCCGTTCCTTTTTCTTGGGTGACATGGTATTGAATGGGTGATAAACGTTTTTTCAAGTCTGCCTTGAAGTCTGCTGATTCTCCTTGACTCATGGTCCTTATTTTAATATAATCGATCTTATTTCTCAACGGTAAAATTTCACGGGTTAAACGCAATACTCTACTCCTACAATACATTCATGCACACAGTATCGACTATCTGGGTCAAAGAATTTTTTCATGAACTATTCAACGGTTTATAAATAAAATGCGTATTAATACAATATTACGTAAATGTATAATATTATATGTATGTGTGTATACAGTAATAGTCGTATCTGGTCAGAGCTCAAACACCAATGGTAACTAATAATCAACACATCAAACGCAAACAGATGGACTATAGTGGTCTACAGTCTACAGAGTACAGAGTAGTAACTTGCAAGTACTGACCACAGACAATTAGTGAGCCTTGAGCAGCTGCTTCAGTCAAGTTGTTCAGCCTTATCAGCTCATTCGGTCATATCTGTGATATCTACTGCATCATGAATTAAACCACGGTTATAACCACAAATATAATATAATATTATTATCCTTGAACATTTTTTTAAATTCATAACTAAAAAATAATTTGTAAATTTTCGTGATTACGATACATTCTGTCAAAATTTGAACTTTAAATGCGTATGAACAAAATATAAAAACCGTGCATAATATTATGTATCTTTAATGTTTTGAAACTGCTATTATAACAACTTATTGTGATCTTTGTGATCTTCGTATTCAATTTGACTGAGCAAATATTAATTATCAATAAAAAAATTTTTAAAAAAAAATCGAAAATTTCCTAAAAAAAAAAAAAGATAAAAAATAAATATTTTGAATATTTTGTATTATGAAAAATGGTCATGTAAAATATAATCATTTTGTGCTAATTTCAAGTACCTATACGGTAATTGGTTGAATTTTTACGAAAAAAACATTGGTAATTGATAATCCTGTCGAAAATCGATTATTTGGGAAAATTCCGTTTTTTCTTGAACATTTTTTTGATTTTTCCAGACACTTAGAAACTGATTGGAATTTTTTATTTTTATCCCCCAAAGTATCAACTGATTTACTTTCCTACCGCGGCTACCAGAAAAAATTCTTAAGTTGAAAATCGAATTATTACAATTTTGACTTGGTACTTATCGTGTGACGTGTATACGGACACAAAAAAAAGGTGGGTACGTAACAACGACTAACCCTCTGTTGGCCACTTGGACTCATGTACTGTAGGTACTGTATGTGGGTCACTGTAATGGACGTGTTAAACTTTAATTCATTGATATAAAATCATAGTATACGAAAATTTAAGTCTGAGCGAAGATGGTCAGTCAGCATATATTATATTAATAACCATTTTTAAATTACAACAATTTATCTAAAATCTTTATTCTCCGTTTAAATATCTATAATTTCGTCCAAATTTGAACTTATAATATTATCGATATAAAAAAACTGTGTTTATAATATTATGATGTTTAGATTTTTTGGATACGGTATGAACTATTTTTGAAAACTTGTTTATAATTTAAAATTATAGGTAATCATAATACTTATTTGTTTTTAACAACAAAAATATTGCAAATTTTTGAGATTTTGATGCAAAATTTTGAACTGTTATTATACAGGATGGTTCACTAAGCATGATCACCCTTGCAATTTTTTTTTTAATAATGAATTTATTCAAATTCTAATTTTTGGAATTTTTAAATATACTCAAAGACCGCTTATTTTCAAGTTAATGAATTTTTTTGTACTACTAACACTACGATACAAACTTGTGTTTTTCCCTTGAAAACCCTTCATATTTACAGTAAATTATTTGAATTACACCAAAAACATAAAACCGATTTTGAAAAAATTAGTTTTGAGCAGGGCTTAAAACCGTTATCAATAAAGTCGGTAAACGGTTATTGTTTAATTTTGATATTTTAAGTATATTTGATGATATTATTGTGAATAAAGTAATTTATATATTTACTTATTATATACTTATACAATTTTATTGATATTTACAGAAAAAAAAACTAAAAAAATTGAAAAATGAGAATGTCCGTAAACATCTCAAAAAGAGTCAAATTATTTTCAAAATTTTATCGTGTATAGAAAATACTAATATAAACATTCAGTGACATTTTCAAGTATCTACAGTCATAAGTTTTTTAATTACAACAAATAAGAAAATCGTTAAATGAGAAATTGATAAATAAAAAAAAATATGAATTTCAAACGCTCATAAAACATACAGTAGACATTTTTTTTGTTGATAAAGGTAAACAAACTTATGGATAATCTTGTATTGCATTTTCAAATCTTAGATATAAAAAGAAAAATTTTTACGAATTCACGACTCAAAATAATTTGCTAATTTTTGTGATTTTTCCGTATTTTGTCAAGATTTGAACTTTAAATGCTTATAAATAAAAACTGTGACTAAAGATTTTTAATTTTTTTCATCTGCCTTTGAAACAATTACCTAGGAGCCTTCTATTAAATTTTCAAGCTTTTTTACCCAACAGAAAAAATGTTATTGATATTTATATAAAAAAAAAAAAAAAAAAATGGAAACTGAAAATGTCCGTAAACAGCTCAAAATAAGTCAAATTATTTGGAAAATGTTATGGTGTATAGAAAATGCTAATATTAACATTCTGTCAAAATTGTATGTACCTATGTTCATTTGTTTTAGAGTTGCACCAAAACCAAAATCAATTTTTTCGAAAACAGATTTTGCGTAAAAATTCACGTTTTTCCTTAATTTTTCTTTAGTTCTTCACGTCGCGTTTGAAAATTACTGAGAAATTTTTACTTTTGACCCCCCAAAGTACCAACTAGATTCATTTTCTTCTCAGAAATGTTACTGTTGAAGAAAATCCAAGCACTTTTACTGTCTTAAAAGGTAATGACTGACACAAAAAAATATTTAAAAAAAATGAAAAAAAAATATAAAAAAAACAAACATCATTGTAAAATCAATACATTCATCGCTTCGCTCAGAATCTAATAATCATGAATGACTACGTTATGACGGTATATTATATATATATATGTGATATTCACAACAGATAAGCAATGCTCGAAGGCAATTAATTGGGAAAAAAATTTAAAAATAGCTGGAAAATTAAATTCAACTATAATGTAATCATGATTCATGACATAATTCAAGTATTAAATTCCACGAAAAAACCGTTACATTTTTTGGTTGGGAATAGGTTTTGGTTATAAAACCGGAATTGAAAAGGAACCCGGGGCAGAATGGTGACGTGGGGCACAACGGGATATCAGCTGTTATCCATACGTAACGTTGCGTATTGGTTAGTCCTATAGACCTATTAACTAAATGGACTGCGCCTTCCATACCCATTGCTCGGCGAAAAAATAAGTCAACATCTGATAAGCAAAAACCAGTATTTGGGAAGATAAATTCAATATTTATTGTTTCTTGCATTCAATATTATGTTTCCCGCCAATATATTTAGTTATAATAATTATGGTTTGTGTCACCTTAAGTTTCTGTGTATTTTGTATTTTTAGAATTATCGTTTGTCGTCTGTCGAATCCGGACGTTTTCGCGATAGCATTTATAATAATTATTAATATTTTGGACTTTGGAGTGATCTACAATTTATATTATCTGAATTTTAAACAAAGTAATTATTTTACACGTCGAATGTGCATGCCGATCGAAAACAAATATTACATTACCGATGTGCCTCATTTACCAAAAAGTTTTTACTAATGAAGTAATGAAGCTATGAAATCGTGAAGATTTAATGCCAGGTAATAAAAAAAATAAAGTTTTTTCCTGAGATCTGGTGAAATTTTTTTTCTGTTTGACTATAAATATGAAATGTGTCAAAAATCTTTAATTTCTTAATACAATAGTCAATAAAAAAAAGGTGGGCAAGTGGGTGTCGCTCTGCTGTACAGAAGTTTACAAATGAGTCACTGTAATGGATGGTGTTAAATTTGAATTCAGTGATATAATATCATTGTATAAGAAAAACGATTCTGAGCGAAAACGGTCAGTCAGCCTATGATATTACCAAGTATATTTGATGGTATTATTGTGAATAAAGTAATTTATATATAACCTATTTACGTGGAGCTTTGTTTTCAATTTTAAATCCTTAGCTATAAAAGTTGAACATTTTATAAATTTTTAACTACAAAATAATTATTAAATTATAAATTTGATAAATGTTGTCAAAATATGGCCTTTAAATGTTTATAAAAAAAAATTGTGCCCATGTATTTTTAATATTTTTCAACTGCTATATATCAGGAGCTTTGCATTAAAATGTCCCCCTTTTTTATCCAACAAATAAAGTTTTATTGACATCCATAGAAAAAAATACTAATAAAATTGGAAACTGAAAATGTTCCTAAGCAGTTCAAAACAAATCAATATATTTTTAAAATTTTATCGTGTATAGAAAATACAAATATAAACAACCAGTGAAAATTTCATGTATATATACGTTCATTTGTTTTAGAGTTACACCAAAAACTAAAATCGATTTTCTCGAAAACAGATTTTGCGTAAAAATTCTAAATCTAAAAAATCTAATATACACTATTCACTATGTTTCTACTTTTTAAAAATGTAAGGAGTGTAATTGTATACAGGGTTATTTTTCAAGTATGCTCACTCTATTTTTATGCATTCATTTGATTGGAATGTTAATGATATATTTTAACTCAGTTACGTTCATTATTATTACTCGTTACTAAGAGACAAATGTAATAAAGTTACTTTACTCGTTACTCAAATAAAATTACAATTGTCAAAACCATTGAAAACTGAATTGTGGTGAGTTAAAATTAAATAGACATACATATTAGATTGGTAAACATAATAAAACCTAACAATTTTGATGAAATATGTATAACAACAAAAAAAACAGTTCAAAAATGGCTATAACAATAAAACAACACAGTACTAGTTATAAATCAAAATGTAGTTTATTTTATTATTGAAAAAACAAATTTTTTAATGCAGGTAAGTGGAATTAAATATTATTTAATAACCTGAGTATTATTATAAACGTATCAAATAACACACTGATTTTAGATTTGTTAGTGACTAAAATCTAACTTGTGTCAGGATTGAGAACTATACAACTAATTACACGGTTGAGTTATTTATTGAACAAGAAACGTTTTAGGCTAAACATGATTCAGACAATTTAAACGGCAGTTATAAGCCGTCAGCGGAGCACACAACGTCGTGCACCACGGTTGCGATAAAACAGGAGGAGGCAGGCGTACCGAGTCCGGGCCGTGGCCTGGAGAGCCGGCGGCGGTGGCGATCAGTGTGGCTACTTGCTATCATTCGGCCATCCGACTCTACAGACCGTCCCCGCGCCGTCTGCTTCCCGGTTACATAGTTACAATATATACATTTATAGACACATTCATTATATAGACTTGTAGCAGCCAGTAGGCTTACTGGTCACAAAACTATTAAACATACAAGTATTATAATACACATTACTTTTCTTTTACAATATTATCATACTACGGATTTCAATTCATTATATAAACTGGTAGCAGCCGGTAGCCGGTAGGCTTACTGGTTACAAACTATTAACATATACAAGTATTACAATACACATTACTTTTCTTTTACAATGTTATCATACTACGGATTTCAATTCATTATATAATCTTTGTAACGAGCAGGAGGCTTCCTGGACCTTTTGGTTGGGTTTGGGTTGCCTGGAGTGGGATCTGAATCCCATCTGAATCATGAAATTTTTTGATATAAAACAAAATAAAATAACTATATTGTAAATTTGTTAGTTAGAGTTTATCTCAAGTAATTGCTATGTATGTAATTTAAACTACAGTCAATTTGATTTTGATAAGAAAGTTTATCATTTAATTAATCACTTTTAGTTTTTAACATATTAATAATATCATCATTATCAATACTAAATAAAACATTTTTTTCGACTGCCATCGTTGTAAATGCGTCCAATTTTTCTTTACCCATTGAATTTCTCAGACGAGTTTTAATTATTTTTAATATAGAGAAAATGATCTTTCGCATGCTACCTACATCAATAATTTTAATAGAAATTTAGTTAGATATTTAAAATAAAATACATACAAATGATTGGAACATTCTAACTGTATACTTACTCGAGCAGGGCTTATTCTATGGACTTTTATCAATTGCGCATTTTTTTTTAAATATGCCTATAAAAATAGAACTATAATAATCTCGAAATATAATATCAAATTATAGTTAAAAATGATAACATTTTTAGCTTTAAGGTGGAATTATAATTTAAAACTTAATATTGAGAAATAAAATAAACATTCACGTTTAAAATATTTTATTTTAATTAATGTCCTTTTTACTTTTCCTATAATATTTATATACATAGCACATAACACAATATTAAAACATTCTTTTTTAAATTTTTTGTTCAGTTTACTCTTTAGATTTTCTTTTTGTTGCTTCCATAAATATCCCACTAAACCATTCTTGTTCTTTGGCTTTGGATATGTCTTTAATGTGGCGTTCATTTTAGTTTAGCCATAATTGTATTGCTGGTCTTGGGTCCCAATTTCGAAGAGCAGGCATGATAAAATGAATAAAAAGATATTCATTTTCTGTTTCAACATACAAACTTTGACGATTTATTGATTCAAGAATATTGCCTTTAACTTATTAATCGTTCAACGTCAGCGCTGTGAGGTTTTTCAGTTATAACAGGAGCAAGTAAAATACTAACATTTTTAAACTCGTTGGACCCAGATAAATATTGCAAAAGTTTAGTCAATGGCATTTGTCATAACTCTTCTAATCTATTATGTTCCATTAAATCTGTATACTCCATATTTAGATCAGCTAAATCTAAATATTTACCCGAACCGTCAAATACATTTCTGATGTTAGCATTGCAATCAAGGTTAGCAACAGGTTTAATAGTACTAACAAAATATTCATCAATATCTATGCGTTCTTGCAAAAAATTAGCCTAAGTTTCTACTTTGTTAATACAGAACTACTATTTTGTCGCAAATAAGGGGAGCTTGGGGGGACTTAGTCCAAATGTCGGTCAAGTCCCCCCAGTTTAAAATCTAGTAATTAGTACTAATTTTTATATTCTGTGGTACTAAGCAATATGGTCTATGGGGAGGGGGGCTTGAGTCCCCCCAAAAAATGTAGTTAATTTACGCCTATGCTTATCTTATTAATATAACAATAAATTAATTTAAATCAATTACGCAAAAATTGATTATCAAGTGTGCATCTAGCTTTTCCAAATACGTAAAATAAGCCCAACTGCGCTTTAGAATCGGCGCATCCGAGTTGGGTTCCGAGTATTAGGGTTAAATCGCAGGTACTATACTAGTTGGGTCCGGGATTTTTTTAGATACTACACTAGTTGGGTCCGGAATTTTTATAGGTACTATACTAGTTGGGTCCTGGATTATTATAGGTATTCCACTAGTTCCTGAATATTTTTTGGTAAGTACTCCATTATACTAACATTTTCATTTCCATTTTAACAGACTGTCTATGATCTATTTAGACCACAGGTATGGTTAAAAATGTTGTTTACAGTTTTTTTTTTTTTTAAATATTAAAAATGCTAAAAACCAAGTATAAAAATATATATTATTTAATTTAAATACAGCTATATAATAGGTATATGAAGAATTGTATAATTTATATAATAGTATTTGATAGTTAGTAAAAATATTATAATAATTCAAAATATTATACAATAATATTAATACAATTTTATTAAATTAAAAAGTAAATGAAAAGTACTTATACGTATATAATGTGACTATTATCGGATATTTCTCTCATGGATTTTTCGAACATTCGTGTAATAATATCAGTGTTATCGGTAATATCTGATAATTTTTGACATATCTTATAATAAACTATCTGGAACAGCGATAAATGCCGGTTAAACCTCGACGAGTTATCTATCAACATAGCTTACACGGTGCACACCTATAGTTACATGTTGGTAGTAAGTGTTCTGCATTCTAACCACTAGCCTATGGAAGATTCTAACGTTATGTTCAGTGAAAAGGGCAAAAAAATATATATTATAGAAGGATATAATAGTGTAGTACTTAAATCCGGGACCGAACTAGTGTAGTACCTATAAAAATCCGGGACCCAACTAGTATAGTACCTACAAGAATCCGGGACCCAACTAGTGTAGTACCTAAAATAATTCGGGACCCAACTAGTGTAGCAATTATAAATTTGGGACCCAACTCGGATGCAGCCTTTAGAATAAGGCCTGTACTCGAGTACATGGTAATGTCAATAAGTATTGATAAGCCACGGTCAAGCAATTATATGCTACTATATAAATGATATTTTAAAAGAACATCTGGGTTTTTATGTTTAATATTACATACTTACTGTCTTGTAAAGAATACTATTATTGTGTATTCGGAATACGTATTCGAATAATTCTCACAAAATATATTTAGAATACATTCTGGAATACTCAAAAAGTTATTCGAATTTTTTGAGAATACTATTTATTAATAGTACTGATAAATGGAATATTATCTACACTACCAATAACAAATTACTAACACTATTTATCGGGGCTTTCGTGCTAATACAGTAATAGTGTAATACCAGACCTTATGTCCTATACTAGTAGACGGAGTATGTATGTAAGTAAATAAGGTATAGAGTATAAAGTATAAGCGTGACAACGCTGGTAGGTAGTACACTGTACACTTCACATCTAGTCAACTATGTTTTTAATGACCACTACGGCACTACCCAGGATTATAGTTTATAAACACAAACATTTTTTTTTAGATTTTGTTCATTTTAAATGGCGTTTATTTCACGAAATCGATTACTAACCTAGAAAAAAGAACACTATCTCCTGATGAAGGCTTAAAAATTATTTTAAATGTGAATGATAAACTGTATAAATGTAACGGGAGAGTAGCAGAAAAACTAAAATGGATTTCATACTAACGAAGAGTAAAGGATTCAAAACACTTTTAAAAATACGTAGCATTATAAACGGTGAATGTGAAGAGGAAAAGGAAGAGGAAGAGGAATATATTAATATTAATTTAATTCCAGGACAAATCGCGCCATTTAAATATGCTCCAATAACCTGGTGTGATGCGGAAAGGAGTTTTAGTCAATATAAATATATTCTATGTTCAAATCGCCGATCGTTCGTATTTGAAAATTTAAAACAATATATTATCATAGTAGCATGTAATAATATAAACTAATGTTTAATGTAATAAGTAATAACTAATAATAATAAATAATTATATTCTAGTAATAATAAAAATTTGTTTTTGCATATTTTTGCATATTTCGGTAAATAAAATGCATATTTTACAATATTTTATTTCATATAAATCCTAGCCTTACTTATTACTTATTAGATTTAGATAATATTTTAATTATAATATCTATTAATAAATATTATATATTTTATACGAGCAGCGGCCCACCGGAAAATTTCCCGGTATCCCGGTCGTCCAGTCCGCCACTGACTAGATATGGATATACTAGAAGTTCAACAGCTAGTTATCTCATGAATATTCTCCAACTATCTATAGACGATAATAATCACAATGTTATAGAACTTATGGCTGAACTCAAAATGGGTGAAACTCAAAAAATCTTCAATAAGTGAAAATTATAATAAAAATGGCTTAAAAGCCTTATAAAACTAAAATAAAGGTGTTATTATACATACAAACATATTTGTTTGATTAATATTGTTTAGTTTATCTGTTTTTACAGTAACAACCAGTCACCAGAACTGAGCTTTTCTACATTAAAAAGATTAAACCATAGGTAGGCAGAAATTAAATAAATGAGGTTTTCTTTATATTATTTCCTAATTTGCTATACGCCTAATGCCTATACAATAGTAATATGATGTCTTATAATCCCCTGTTAACTTCTCCTGGAGAAATATTAACGGGTGTAAATGCATACCTATCCATCCCAGCTGGAATCCCACGACTAGTGTACTTATCGAATCCCGGACGAAAAATCCGGGGACAAAAAGTCCGGAATGAAAAAAGTTAGACAAAAAGTTTATTAAATTTATTTTAATTACAATTTTTAAATAGGATAGGTCTTTGCTTGAAAAATGTAATGTTTTTTTTTAAAAATATTATTATTGTATTGCCATTGACAATTATTTCTTAGGAAAACGTAATGTATATCAAATTATTATTTTTATTATAACTGTAGACAAAATTTTCTAAAACGTATAACTTTTAAAAAAAATATTATTATTGTATTGACATCGACAATATCATTTCTTAGGGAAACATAATGTATATCAAATTATTATTTTTGTTGTAGCCTTTAGGTAAGTATAATAAAAATCCCAGAAAAGTAATCGTATGATTGCAGGGGCGGATCCAGAGTTAGGAAACTGTGGGTCAGGACATTTCAAGGGGCCACTTATTAAAACCAGATTAGAAATCTATATACATGTGTACTAGGTATATAAAATTTAAAAAAATTAATTTATACTGCATGTGTGTTCATTCGAGGGTCCAAGTGTCCAACTACCCAATATCTAAAAAGAGGCTAATTTTGATCTTCTTCTCAAGCTTATTGTGGTCCATTCAGGACCATTGCCGCTTCTAAAATGCCTTTCCACCTCTCTCTATCCAATGCCGCTTCCATATCTAGCTATGGATTGACTTCCTTTAGGTCTTTTTTTATTCTATCATTCCGAGGTCTGCCTCTTGGTCTTTGGTCATAAAAAATTTCTTAATTTCTATAACGAATAAAAATTCGTTACAGAAAAAAAAACAAATTTTCAAATTAAAAAAACCTCAAATTCATCGACATTTTATTATTTTATCAACTCGTCATAAATTATGATATTCGGTGATAAGAAAAATAGCTTTTTGCCAAAATTGCTTGGTTAAAAATTAAAGAAAGTATTGATACTGATGATATTAAAATACTTACTTTTTAATTTGTATCCGTTCCTATTATGTGGAGGCTAGATAAATATTTGGGGGGGGGGCTTAGTCCCCTAAGACCCCACCTAATTGCGCCTATACAGATTTTCATCAACTTTATTTAATTGATAATAATAAATAATAAATGGCAAAATTGCACAGAAAATCGTACGTAATCGTGTTATTTTTGGGATTATTTTGACAATCCATTATTTGATCAAAATCGTACTGAATCGTGTTCCGAAAAAGGTAAAACGTACAGAATTCAACTTTACCACTAATTTTTCATAAATGTTAGCGTACTCCTACTATTATTTTTAAGGGGTGCGTAAGGAACGATTCATCATTCTGCCTATTTATCAAATGTGTCTATTTTTGAAAAGTAAACAGTCTCCCTTCTTAATTTTGCCAAGTCAAGCACTGATGGTAAGTGACGACAAAACACTAGTTTGTTCTTAATATGTATTGTTATGCGTATTGAATATTTAAAAAATAAGAAAAATTTCAAAAGTCTAAAGATAAGAGAAGGTGATGGTCGATGGATGACGACAATATGTCATCACTGCCTCACAGAATGCCGGAGCTTTGATAAGGACAAAAGAGAAGCTGACCTACCAGATCACCTCTCCGAGTCACTGAACCCAGACCTACGCAACGTCAAAAGTATCCTAGAATTTATCTATAATTCAAAATTAATTAACAGAATTTATTAATTTATTTATATCTAACACTAGCTGAACCCATGCACTTCGTTGCCCGTTAAATATATTAACTCTTTATGATTCAAATTTTGTTCAATTCGTTATTTAATTTTCGGTGTATGGTGTTCAAAATTAATCTTAACTTTTAGTTGCCCGGAATAAAAATTTTGATTCGCAGCTGTATATTATCAGGTAGGCAATCTACCTGCGGTAGACCCCGTACTGTTTGTACGTAAGTGTATGATTTAACTCTAAAGTATTAAAGTTATACCAAGTTTGTCGTATTCTACCTATAGTGGACTAATATAATCAATTAATACAAAATACTAACCTAACCTGTTGCGTCACTGTTGTATTTTTGACATCCAGATTTCCTACTTTTCCAGTAGATTTTCCTAAAATTTTCTCTCATAGAACACTTCTCCGTGATATACTTTCTCGTTCAAAGAAAAATCAAGAAGATCTGATAAGTAGTTCCAGAGTTTACCCTGTACAAAGATTTTGATTTCACATTTATATAGTTAGAAGATACCTATATATTGACAAAAAATAATAATACAAATCAACAAACATGCCCGTAACCAATAGCAAGCAATATACAATACACTATTATAATTTTAATCTGCAACTAAATTTTAGATTCTGAGCAAAGCGATGAATGTATTGATTTTACAATGATGTGTGTTTTTTTTTAAATTTTTTTTTGTGTATGTCATTACCTTCTAGGACAGTAAAAGTGCTTGGATTTTCTTCAATAGTAACTTTTCTGATAGGAAAGTGAATCTAGTTGGTATTTGGGGGTATAAGGATATAAAAAAAAATAAACACCATTTTAAAATCACTAAATATGAAATAAAACAATAAGTACCTAATAACTAAATATTTGGAGTTCCTATAAGTTCCCTTGCCTTGTTAAGGCATTTGAATAATAATAAGTGGTAACTTTTATAATGATCTATTTAATCACAATAAATTGCCTGACTGGCATTTGCCGTATAAATGTACACATTGAATTTATGTTTAATATTATGACTTGATGTCAAGCATAAATTTTAAAAGATATCAATCAATGTATATCAATTGTACCGTAATATTTGAATTTCATCAAGTTAACCGTAAACGTATATACAACTTTAGGTTCCTACGAAACGGTATTTTATTTGTAAATCATGCTATTACATAGCTGAATTATTATACCTACGGATTTCCAATATTTTCAAATCAGCGAAAACGCATAAATGTTTTTATATAATGGAAAGACCACCTGCTTATGCCTTATAAGTTATAGTGCTAGCAAATACTGAGTTATGACTTACGAATAAGTAAAATAGTTTAATCAGTTGTGTAACACCTATTGGTTCTTGCATGTTTGACGAACAAACACAAAGTTTAACAGTTAAGCAAATACATAGGTATTGTTTACATTTATTTCATCAACCTATATTGTTAACCTGACTGTAAAGTAACTTTATTCGTCTGTGTACTGTGTAAGAAGTAACTGCTTTGAAAATAGTGTTTATCAAATCTAAAAATGATGATTAATACGTCTAGATTTTCCAAATGCCTTATAATTTTTTTAGTGTATAATATCATGACCATTTTTACAGTATCATGCGACGGTTCTGATACAGTTGAAACAGAAAAAAAAATTGTTCCGGATTTTGGTAGGTCATATGTATTTTGAGTTATAACACTAGATAAAATTATTGTGTTTAAATAATCATCTAATATTTCAAAATATTATGTGAGCTGTATATTTCTTGCTACTAAACACGAAATTATTTTAAAAGTAGGTATAGCTTTAAAAATATATAAAATGAATTATATTTTGTTTAGACTTAATCAATACATCAGAGCAGCGTGAATATGCTATATATTATTTTCGAGGTACCAGATTCAGTAAGTCAATATTATCAGTTATAATATGTAGGTATGTACAACTAGTTGAAGACAATTATAAATTTATTCTGGATTTAAATATCTCATTATAAAAAAAAAAAAAACACTTTAATAATATGTGAATGGATATTTTCGGATATAAATTAGGTAACATTAATTCGAGGAAAATGAATCACATATTATTACCTAATGGTCAATAATTAAACATTATATGATTTTTAAGGTCAATCTTAATAAAACGGGAAATACGGGATTCTTCAACTATTTTTAAAAGAGCACATAACAAAAAAAATGTTCTTTAAATTTTTTTTAAATGTTAAATTATTGTAGCTATGGCTTTATTAAATGATTTGGTAAAAACCCGAGGTAAAAAAAATGATTACTTTAAGAGATAAAGAAATATAGAATAGCCGCGTGACGTCTTGGGACCGGCTCATCGTAATTACCTATTTTATATGTGTTTATTGTACAATGTGAGTGGAAACTTAAAACCTATACCATTATTCTTAGAATTAAACATTCTTTCAAATTAAAAACTTACTTTTTGTGTTGTGTGCTCCTTTAGGTAATTGTTTTTCTAAATTGATTAAAATGCATTTTTTTTAGTGGATCAGCTAAAAGTTCGTCCTCGAACTTTTTTCAAATCAGTTTATAGTAAGTTTTTCAAAGTTATCTATAATTATAAGAACAATTATCATAAAATTTGTATCATTTGATTTATACCACCGAAAATTTGATTTATAGATCTACTACTCAACGTGAGTGGCGTAGACAACGTGTTGGTTATTACCTTAGTAAAAAGTTTTGAGAGGGTGGGGGATTTTCCAATTTTCTCCTCCCATTTAGCTATGTTGTTTTTTTTTTAATCCCCTCCTCTTACCGTTTCAGAAATCATGTCTACGCCTCTGCATTCAACCGCTGTATTAGATTTACATGTGTTAACAAAGGCATTGCATTTTTGTGTAATAATATGTAAGATAAGCCCCCCCCCCCCCAATAATATGGTGTGTAGTCTATCACCATTGTGTATCTTGACCATGGTCTTAGAAGATAAGGTCGGACAACTATACATTATCAGCATTAGGGAGACAAATCCATTTCAAAATTTGGCCGTTGTACTATTGAGCGCTGCCCTGCAGACTTTTTTTTAGGTTATGGAATTATAGTATATACAAGTTTAAAATAACCTTCGGCCATATAAGCCATAGAGTAATATAGAGAGGCCATTCCCAATATCTTTCTATACAACGGTTTGAAGCGCAAACTGGGTCTATTTTACAGTACCATTACTTTTGAAGAAAAAAATATTGTACAATATTTGGTACGATTATATTATGTTGGCTGTACCATAGATTAAAATGTATGATAAAAACCATTAGTATATAGCGGAAAAAACCGCGACTGAAAAACTTTGTCTTGTGACTAATTGTATGTTACGATTTTGAATTTGAGCCTTTGCCCTTTTGATTTTTATTTAATTATTTTGCCATTGTTCTGCAAAAACATGCCTAGCTGTATTATTTGTGGAAGAACAGAGAATAAAATCTCCAAGGAATCAAATATAACTTTTTACAAGTATAATTTTAAAAAAGGATTTGTAAATAGGTACTTCAACAATATTTGTTCTATTATAGACTTCCATCTGAAGGAAGGGAATAAATTTTATAATAGCGAAACAAGAAGTACATTTACCGATCGGCGATCATATCACTCTATTAATTAAATCCATAGTATCAACTTATATAAACTTAAAAATTAACTACAATTTAAAATCCCATAATGAAGCTCGTTCAATCAGAATGTGGTACAATAAACTCACCATTTTTAAAGGTCAATAATATCAAACTTGTGGTATAATACTGTTATTATTTATATTTAGGTATATTATACTTTTTAAATGTATTGTTATGTAACTAGTCAAGTTGACCAAATACTATTATTAATTACTGTATTATTTTATTTTGTATTATATCAGAGTTTGTGGTGTTTAAACTTATTGTACTGTTTTTAGTGTAAATATGTAATTTTAATGCTACGTACTTCAAACATTTTCTTTCATTAAATTGGATTCATTCAAATTCATTATAAAATGAATATTGTTTAAAATAATAAAGAAGGTTCAGTTGAATAGATCAGTGGCGTATTTAGGTTTTTGTTTTGGGGGATTATGTAGACTAGACCTGAAAAATACCTACTGTACTGTCATCAATAATGTGACAAGCTATATACATAAAGTAAGGTTAGTAGAACCAGTGTCGTTCGTGGCAAGGTGACGTGCCGCGAAAATCGGCGACCACTTTGGTTGTTAGTGCGGTAACGGTAGTTAGTGGTCACGTGATAAAACTGATAACGGGTTGTTGAGTTGCGACTGTGATAAGTGATAACGCTTGTTATGGTTTTTTTTACGACCGCGATAACGAAAGTGGGGTCTGAAAGATGCGGTGACTTACAAGCCTCAAGCTATGTTGAGCTGCATAAAACAATAGACAAATTACAAAAGAAAATTATTAGATTCGGAAGTTGCTTCGTCACATGAGGGGAGCTAAGTCTCGCCAGCAACCTCGCTCGTCAACACGCCGCGTGCGGACATTTGCGAATATAGAGTGCTGCCGGATTTGAATAAATCGATCAAGGTTTTCGATGGGTGCGAACCAGTGCACGATCGGATGACTGGATACAGACTGTTGAAGGTATGGTGAATTTGAATTGTTGGTCTTTGGTATTTCGCATGCAATTTGTACGATCGTACATTACGGGAGCCGCGCAGCTGGTTCGTTGGACGCGATTTTAAGGATTGGGACGACTTTGTATAAAAATTTCGAAATATATTCGTGCGAAAATTACGAACAGCTGATAAGTGGGAAGCCACGCAGAAAAGACGACAAATTTTCGATGAACACATTATGATTTATTTTCAAGAGAAGGCAAGGTTATGTCGTGGGCTGTCCTTATCGTTCGACGAAACCCGAGATTACATCATTCAAGGGATCTACCACAAAGAATTAGCCATGTATGTGCTGGGCGAGAATTACACTGACGAAGAAGGGCTGATGAGTGATCTGTTGGATTGGACTCGTATGAATGCGAAACGTTTACGGAGATTAAGCATGAAAAAGAACAAAAGGGTCGTCCTACTGCAAAAGCGAGCACGAAAGGTGGCTCAGGGTCTCAAAGTCATGCTTCTGGTTCGACAGGAAAGTGGGTTGCGAAAACAGCTAAACCAGAAGTAAGTGACAAGTCTAGTGCGGACTCAGATGAATTGGCGGAAACGGACAAAAGCAAGTGTTGGGTCTGTCGAAAAGTCAGTTAAGTCAAGAGACTGTACAATGAGAAAAAAGAGTAAAATATGCTTTGCTTGTGGTGTTGAAGGGCATTTTGTGCGGGACTGCACGTCACGTTCAACTGTCAATAATGTGATGATGGAAAGGTTAATGGTATTGAAATGATAGTGCTATTGGACACTGGAAGCCATTATACTTTGTTGAAATCCAGTATGGCATCCCGATGCAAGTTAGAGCTGAGGAGAACCAAGAAATCGTTATACGGACTATACTCCGGCCCACGAGAGTCCATATATAAAACGCGCATCGATACTGACGGTCGCGCCAACTGCCGGCCGAATTTTCTCCCACCATAGTGCCGTCCTCACCACTCGGCAACGTGAATACAATGGGTCATAAAAACACAACTAATTAATTGCGTCGCCACAACGTAGCATATTATCACCGGTATTCATTTTTATAAATTTAATATAATATTATGTGAGATATCATTTTTTTTTTTATGTCGTTAACTCATTAAAATATTGGGTATGTCTACTTGTTTATATATATACACGTGTTTGCTGCAGTTGCTCTGTATGCACGAATGTCAACGACGGCTGTCCGCGATCGTTGCCGGCCGATTTCCGATCGGTATGATTTGGCGCATGGAAGGGGAACCGATGCGCAACGACGGACGCGTTAGCACGTATGGACTCTCGTAGGCCTTAGTATAGGCAATGTCTCAGTGCGATTTCAAGTATGTTAACACTTATGTATCTACTGAAGAGTAGACAGAGCTGCTGTCGTTGATAAACGAGTTTTGCGATTGTTTTGCTCCGGGGATCGTGGAGTTGGGTTGCACGACAATGATGATGATGAATATTAACGAGACTAAAGAAAGTGCACCCTTGACTGGCCGACCATATAAAACCACAGCTGCCAATCGAGAAGCTATAGCTGAAATAATCGGAGAATGAAAACGACATGATGTGGTGGTGGAGACTGATTCGCCTTATGCTAGTCCAGTGATTCTAGTGAAGCAAGGCGATAAAAACAGATAATGTATGGATTATAGGAAACTAAACAAGCAGATAATAAGACACAATTTTCCATTATCTGACCTACAGGAACAAGTTGAGTCGCTGAGGGCAAGATGATTTTTTATGCAGTTGGACCTAGTGAGCGGTTATCTGCAAGTGCCCCTATTTGAATCTGCTCAAGAAAAGACGGCCTTTATAACACCTGATGACACTGGCCAATTTACCAGATTGCCCTTCGGGTTGGCGGGTACCCCCGGAGAGCTTACACGGCTGATGAGGAAGGTGCTGGGCAGCTTCAAGGACAGAATAGTCAACAACTATTTGGACGACTGGGTGGTAGATGCTGAAGACCGGCCGGATATGCTGATGAAATTAAGAATTGTCCTAGATGAATTGAGAGCTGCAAATCTTACACTAAAGCTGTCAAAGTGTTTATTTGGGGTAAAGAGCATTGAATTTTTGGGATTTGTCATAGGCGGAGGTCAGATTTGTCCAGGGC
Organism: Sitobion miscanthi; assembly: GCA_008086715.1. Lineage (NCBI taxonomy): Eukaryota > Metazoa > Arthropoda > Insecta > Hemiptera > Aphididae > Sitobion > Sitobion miscanthi. The sequence continues at coordinate 32,104,274 of CM017798.1, read as the reverse complement.
CGATAAAGAGTCAGGCCATTGAAAAGTGGTCCACGGTGTGCGCAGATTCCTTGGCCTCATCGGATTTTTCGGACATTCTGTACAGAACTATGCTATCCTGGCAGAACCTCTATTGAGGCTGACAAAAAAGGATGTAGTGTTTGAGTGGTCAGAAATTCAAGAAATTGCATTTAATAAAATGAAGAGGTTGTTTGCTGATAAACCTATATTTTGTACGTTTGACCCAAAAGCAAGTTCCGTGGGGCTGGAAGCGATGTTACTGCAGAGTAAGGAAGAAGGGGCACCACTGCAGATAGTATATTGTATCAGTAAGAAGATGGGCGCTGCAGAGTCGCATTATCACTCGAGCAAATTAGAACTAATGAGTATAGTGTGGGCAGTGTATGGATAGCGACACTTCTTACTGGGCGTAAGGTTCTCGGTTGTGACTGATTGCCAAGCGTTAGTTTACTTGAGGGGACATAGTGCTACGAAGCCGCAAGTGATGGAATGGTATGACATACTGCAAGAGTATGAATTTGATAAATATTATCGTCCAGGGACAAAAATGCTGCATGTTGACGCACTGTCACGGGATCAGGTTTCTGACCAGGAAGGCGAAACACTAGATGAAGTATTGGCTGGTTGGTTGGATATGTGCTTTTCGTTAAAGACTGAAGACAAGGTACAGATGGCTCAGAATGCGTATGAAGAGTTGCTCCGGATTTGCAAAATATTACAAAAACCTGAGGCGCAGAGAACAAAAGCGGAAAAGGGACTTGAATTTGAATACAGCCTAGAAGGAAGGTTGCTGTATAGATGGTATCAAGGCCAACCACTGTTTGTAATACCTAGGAGCATACGCAAGAGCATTGTGGTGGCAGCACACGACTTGGGAGGGTATCTATCTGTCGATAAAACAGTCACTAAAATAACTCAGGACTTCTAGTTTGTGGGACTACGTCGCTGTGTCAAACTTCACATCCGGATGTGTATGGAATGTCTGATGACAAAAAGACCAAGAGGACGACAACCTGGCCTGCTGCATCCCATACCACCAGGACGTAGGCCGTTTGCAATTGTCCATGCAGACCATGTAGGGCCATTTTTCACAAGTACTGAAGGAAACAGGTATATTTTGGTATTAGTGGACAATCTCACCGATTATGTCTGTTTGTTTCCAGTAACGGATACCAGTACGGAAGGAGTGTTGTATGCCTTGGATGATTTTGTAAACAGGTTTGGACTGCCTAGGAAGCTGATCACCGATCGAGGCACCTGTTTTATATCTCATCGGTTTGAAAACTTCTGTATGTCACGTGGAGTCACACACATCCTTAATTCAACGCGTAGGCCACAAGCCAACGGACAAGTGGAGCAAATTAATAGCACCATCCTAGCCATGTTAATTTTTCTATCCGAGGAAGGACAGTGGAACGACTTACTGTCTGATGTGCAAAAACAAATCAATAACAGTGAGTTTAAGGTGACAACTCTAACACCGTTTGAGATGCTGCACTGGTGTTCGGTGCCGACTCCGTTGATGACAATATTATTGACGTACGCGGGTGCTTTAAAGCAGTAACGGGCACGACGGTAGTAAGCCGTATTTGTTGTAATTTAGATCGCGCGTGGGTGCGAGTCTACCAGACACCGAGAGTGCGTCGGGAATTCGGTGCCATCAGTCAGTATCGTGGATTGCGGCAGCAGAACGGGCAAGCAGAAGTTTTAGAGGTTTGGTCGTATCTCGTGTGGACAGTCGAGCGGTCGGCGGCAACTGGTAACGCTGTATCATAATAGTGATACGCGGGTTTTATTTATCTATGCTATTATCAGTAGTATTGTAAACATATTTATTTTTTATATGATTGCCTTTGTGGCAAATAATATTATTACATTTAATTCTCTCGAATAACGAGTAATCCGTTATTATATTATATAGTAGATGGGCGCCTACATCCCTATCTTGTACGGTTATTGTGAATTATTAATTATTATTTATCTATGCTGTGTGGTGTATTTCCATATAATACAGTCCAATTTTGATATTAAAGATTCGCCGAAGGTGTTAGTTATTTATTAAAATTAATAACCAATATATTCTCTGGGGTGAAATAATTCTTACAATACACGACACAACAACTGGTATAGACCACGGTTCGAGTTAGGTCGACTAAGAGACCTGTCGACTACTACAGAGGAGTGGGTCTGTCCATCTAAGCTCTGGGTAGAAACAGTAGAAGAAATGATCAGGTCCAAACAACGCGTGAAGACCGCTTATGACAACTATAGATACAATCAAACAAAATACACTGTGGGTGAGGTGGTGGTCATGGCCAGTATGCCGGTGTCAACAGGTGAATCTACTAAGCTTCAAGAGTGGTATCGTGGGTCTTTGGTAGTGACAGAAGTTTTACCCAATGATACCTACCGAATAGCTCAGCTTGCATAGGATAGTAGACGGCACTTTGCAATAACAGCGTACGTCTCTCAGTTAAAATCATGGGAAATTGAGAAGGAAGAACCAGATGTAAGTGAAGGAAGGATGATAACAAGTGAATAACTGTCAAAGGAAACTAAAGGCATACCAGGCGAAGCTGAAACAATAACTGAGCAAAACGAGAAGGTGTCAACAGATGTGAGGAGATCTGAACGAGTAAGGAGGAAGCCTGTAAGACTTTAAGACTATTTAACCAGCGATGAGATTGAGTAAAAATATGATTATTATATAGTATTACATTGTACCTACATGTATTTTTTATTTAATAGGCATACTTGTGATTTGTTTGTAAATTCATGGTCAGTACACCACATGTATAATATTATTTTTTTGGGGGGGTTCCATCACATCCATAAAATATTTATTTTTTTATGTAAAAATTACTAGATTTGTATCTGTAATTTTTTTTAAATAGTTTATATATAAATTGTTGGTTGTTAAAGATGTAGGAACTCTATGAGGACATAGAATATTGTCAGGATGGACGGGTGTTAACACAGGCATTGTATTGTTGTGTAATAATATGTAAGATAAGCCCCCCCCCCAATAATATGGTGTGTAGTCTAACACCATTGTGTATCTTTGACATTAAAGTCAGTCGGTTGGAGACCTGCATCGGATGCGTCGTCCTGTAAACCGGACCGAAGGTGTCTTTTTTTGTAACAAATAAATAAAGTGTTATTATAATATTTGTTGGTAAAAAAAAGGTGATATTTTCTAAAATGTATCCAATAGTTTTTTTTTGTTCGAAGAAGGATAGTTAACACATGGATTAAACATAAATGTAAAAATATACAGAAATAATATAATTTGGTTTATAGTTTCATATATTGTTATGTAATATAATCGATGGTGTGTTTTTATAATATAATTAAAGGTAATATAATTTAAAATTATTTTTTATAGATTGCGATTACTTAAGTATGTGTTTTAATATTTTATGAGGAATTGTTGATAATATTTTATTTTTCAATAAATTAAATACAATATAATGTTAAGGAGGTTTTCCAGTGAAGAAGACTGATTTAAAATAAATATTTGAATTCGTAAAACTTTGTTTGAAATATCTTAAGAACTCTCGAGGTTTTTCTATAAATGAAACCTTTATTATGTGTGCATTAAGATTGATTACAAATTTTAAAAATAAAACACATTAATATTAAATTCTAATGCATGTTTTATAATATTATAAACAAGAATTTTTGCTATGTCTTATAATATATTTTAGTGTCCAAAATCAAAGATTTTATTTGTTTTATTTTTATAAATGCGTAATATACCATATTCATGTTATTACTTGATTTATATAATTTATATCTTAATATAGTATATATTATTTAATTTTTAGTATTGCCAGAATTAAATGAAGATATTGATTATGATGCATATAAGAATAAAATAAAAACAGAATCAAGTAAGTTATATATTTTAGATAATATATATCTATTGACTATTAATTTCAATTTTCCCTACTACTTACGTTAAACGCTGTGATATAGTTATAAATTATAATATATACTTAAAACAACTAGAGATAATAATTTATGCTTTAGGGAAAATATTATTTAGTATGGTAGATTGAATATCTTAATCCAAGGCATAATAACCAATGTAAGATGTAACTGAGCTGTGTTTAACGAAACCACTCTAAGGGGAGTGGGGACAAAGGGTCCTAGATCTGTATTTCCGCAACCATTGACTACTGAGTGCGTGCCGCGTGGGGATTATTGTAACACCCGTTCGTCAACAACTACTCAGACACTCAGATCTACGATGTTCGAGGGAACGTCCCACAAGCCACTCTAAAGATGCATGAACTCTCCTGGATGAGATAATAGAGTCATAGGGTCAGAAGCAAATTATACCAACGCCTTGGCTAGAGGGTGGCCCCCGATCATTGAGTGGACATATCACTCAGGGAAACATAGTCGTGGCACGATTACAAAGAACTTGTTATTAGGTCTCGGCCGGTTACTATCAACTTGCACCTAAGTGTAAAATTGGAATCGGATGAAGGTTAATTTTCCTAGGTCCTATTTTGTCTGGCGGTGACTCCCTGGGGGAGGGAGGGGGGTGTAATTGTGAATTCTCCCTATTTTAATGGCCTGTCTTCTCTCCCGGGTCTACATCATTAGATAGTAGCCATTACTTGGAAGATTTATGTAAACGGGTGAAACACGATTGCGGACATTTTATCTTTTTCGCAACACAGTTGCAGACTGCCACTATTATAGACAAAAGATATTATTTTATACCAAAAAAATGACATGTACCTACAATGTACACGTAATAATAGATCGTTTACATAGATATAAATATGTAATCAGGTTTGTTTGGTTTACTTTCGTTTAATTAAAGTTTATACTTTTTATAGGTAATATTTTATCCTATTTCCACAAATAGAGATACAAATTTAACAATGTAAAAATAATTTAAAAGTCATTTTTATATATTTACCACAATTTTTAAGGTTAACAAATAAAATCTCAGAACGGGTTTTTAAAATTACGAGTACAAAAAATAAAAATAAATAATCCACGGAATTAAGACGTTATTCAAACGTAAAAACTGTAAGAAATAACTGAAGGTCGCACGGCTATAATATGTACACAAATCCATATATTACATAGTTTATATAAAGTATAAACTATAGGTAACTTAATAAAATATAAATACAAATAATTATTATTAATTATAATACGTATAATATATTATATTGTTACATAAGAAATTATTAATAGTTTATTAAAACTATCTATTTCAGAGAAAAGTAAGTAACTTTCATCTGATACCATAATTTTAATATATTATATAAATTGATTTAAAAATTGGTTAATAAAATTTGTTAATAAAACTTGAATTTATTAGCCCTAATACTGCTTGTGTAATTTCTATCTATGTGTTGGTTTCAATTAATAATTGTGCTGCACTGCTGCATATCCAAGCAACAAATTTACATAGGTGAATTGCTTATTAATAAATGATTAAATATTTAAAGTGTTACCAAATATTTTTAAATTTGAAAATTAATTGTATAAGGTCATATTTATTGATAATCATCGTCTTATGATCAATATGATGAATTTATAAATTATATTTTACTTGATCAATTTTTTGATTATTAATTATTAATTTTTGTTATTTCATTCCTAATCAAAAATTCTATATACAACGAGTCCTGTATTACCTATATAATTTTCTAAGTCTATCAGACGTTTGTAAATTACCTATTAAATTAATAATTCAATTTTCCAACATTTTATATCTTTAATTAAACTTATGGTACCTAACTGTATAAAATTTGCTCCACCAGCTGTTACGTTTTCGAGTTTACAAATGGATTTATAATGTCTATGCACATATAGTTGATAGTTCCACAATTCAGTGTAAATAGTAGGAATACCTAACTAATAAATTATTTTTAAAAATATTCAAAAACACCTTTGTTTGGACGCATGTATAAGCTAATATTATTTTATTAACACTAAGGGCGCCCGCAGAAATTTTCAACAGGTGTATATTATAAATATATTTAAATATAATATATACAAATACACCCCCGCAAGGGTACTCTATTTTAGAGGAACGGGCCTAACGAACCCGTGGACCCTAGTTATGTTGGGCCCTCCATTAATGGGGGTTGTCGTGGGGTTGATCACCCCACACATAAAACACCAGTGATTTCGAAACAACAACAAACAATGCCTCGGACAATAGAGTTTACGGATTTACTAATTGGAACCTGGAATGTGCGCTCGATGTATAGGACTGGAGTTATGACGACAATTGTATCGTGTCTTGAGCGATACAAATTGGACATTACCGCTGTTCAAGAAGTAAGATGGGATGGATCTGGTAGTTTAAAGACACAGGAGATGACAATCTTCTATAGTGGAGGAGAAAAACATGAAAGAGGAGTGGGTTTTGTGATTAAGAACAGTATTCTGCAAAATGTTGTGAGATTTGAACCGATAAATGATAGAATATGCTATGTTGAGCTTAAAGGTAAGTGGTTTAACATACTACTAATTAACTGCTACGCTCCCACTGAGGAAAAAAGTGAAGAAATAAAAAATGCTTTTTACGAAGAACTGGATAGGATTTACGATGCATTACCAACCGGAAAGCCAAAAATCATCTTAGGTGATTTCAATGCAAAAATAGGGAAGGAAGAAACTTATAGACCAACAATAGGAAAGGATAGTCTACACAGCGATACAAATGATAATGGGAATAAACTAATAACTTTTGCAACTGCTAGAAACATGAGAATAAGTAGTACAATGTTTCCGCATAAAAATATCCACAAACAGACTTCGATATCTCCATGTGGAAAGGTGAGAAACCAAATAGACCACATAATGGTAGACTACCGAATGAGATCAAATATAAATGACGTAAGAAGCATGAGGGGCAGTAGTGCAGTCTCGGATCACTTCCTAGTAAGAGCCAAGGTCAAATTTAGAATATCGGTAGAAAGATTAAAAATAATGAAATGTTCAAAGAAAATTAACAAAGAAATACTGAAAATAAACCACGCCAAAAATTACAAAGAAAAAATTAAGGAATACCTAGATGGCTTAGATCATAATACAGATATAAATCACTACTGGGAAAAAATGGGAAATGCAATTAAAAGGTCAGCTGAAGAAGTTTTGGGCCATGAACCAAGGATAAAAAGAAAATCATGGTTTAATGAACAATGTAAGGAAGCTATTGCAGATAGAGATAAAGCACGTTTAAGAGTAGTACAAGACCCAACAGAGGAGAACAAAAGAAGATTAGCCATAAGACAAAGAGAGGCAAAAAGAATAATTAGGATGAATAAAAGAATATGGGAAAAAGAAAAAGTTAAGGAAATAGAGGATAACAGAAAAAATAACACAAGGATATTCTTCGAAAAGGCAAACGAGATAAGAAGAAGTTTTAAACCCAGACATACAATGATAAGAATGAAGGATGGGACTCTGTTAACAGAAAATGACAAGATAGCGAAGGCATTCAAGAACATGTTTCAGACACTCTTGAATCAACCTAGAAGAGATGTAGTAACAGAAGAATATGACACTGTTGAACAAAATATTGAACGGCCATCGTTGGAAGAAGTGCAGACTGGACTGGATATGCTAAAGAATGGGAAAGCGCCTGGAGCAGATTATATAATACCAGAATGTCTTAAGAATGGAGGAGAGCAATTGGTAAAGCAGCTGCATAAACTAATTAATAAAATCTGGGATCAAGAGGAAATACCAATAGCATGGAGCACCTCCGTACTATGTCCGGTGTTCAAAAAGGGTGACACTATGTGCTGTACAAATTATAGAGGGATTTCCCTACTCAATACATCGTACAAAGTGTTATCGAATGTCCTACTCAATAGATTAAAGCCGTACATAATGGAAATTATTGGAGATTACCAAGCTGGTTTCATGGCTGGCAAATCGACGCTGGACCAAATCCATGTTGTCAAACAGATAATCGAAAAAAGCCATGAGTTTAACAAAGATGTCCATCTACTGTTTGTGGACTTCAAGGCTGCATATGATTCAGTGAATAGAGAAAGACTATGGAAAGTAATGGACCAATTGGGGATACCAAGAAAGATCATAAGAGTGATTCGAGCATGTGTGAATGGGTCGAAATGTAAAGTTAAGTATGGAGGGGAGGAATCGGAAAAATTTGAGGTAAGGACAGGCTTAAGACAGGGAGACGCCTTATCACCAGCCCATTTTAATATAGCACTGGAATCAGCTATGAGAGAGACTTTGGATGGAGCAATAGGAATCAAAATGGGAAATGATCAGCAGCTGGTAGTGGCAGGATACGCAGACGATGTAATAATAATGGCGGAAAGTGTGGAAGACCTTAAAAGAACCACTAGTAAACTGATAGAAGAGAGTGGAAAAATTGGATTAATGATAAATGAGGAAAAAACAAAGTACATGATAGTCACGAGACACAATTATGAAATAAGGCATATGAAAGTGAATAATTATAACTTTGAAAGGGTAGCAAACTTTAAATATTTAGGGGTAAATATTAATGAGAATGCGGACAGTCACGAAGAAATAAGACTAAGACTGATAGCAGCAAATAAATGCTACTTTGGACTAGTACCCCTACTCAAGTCAAAACTCATATCATGGAAAACGAAAATAACGCTGTACAAAAGTTCTGATAAGACCGGTAGCACTATACGCCTGCGGTGCATGGGCAACAACAGTGACGGACGAAAATAGACTAGCTACGTTTGAACGGAAGGTTCTTAGAAGGATATTTGGGCCAAAAAGAAACGCTCTGGGGGATTTCGAATTAAGAACAAACCGACAAGTAGAAGAACTATATGGCGAAACAAATATAATTGGGGTCCTTAAGAGTAGTAGACTGAGATGGGCTGGTCATGTGTGGAGATCTGGAGGCCCCATAGGATTGGCCACGGGCTGGAAGCCGGACACAAAAAGACCGAGAAGACGACCCAGACAACGGTGGAAAGACAGGATTACAAAAGATGCATCGAGACTGGGAGTGAATGACGGAAAAGAAATAGCTCAAGATAGAGATAGATGGAGGCAGGTGGTTGTTGCGGCAATGGACCTAAAAGGCCCGTAAAAGCCAAAAAAAAAAAAAAAAAAAATATACAAATACACACATAACATCCAAACATTGTCAAAAAAATGGGGGGGACATGGCCCCACTGCCCCACCACCACCCCCTGTGGGCGCCATTGACCGACACTAACTCTGGTTTACTAATTGTTGCCTTACACATTGAGCCACATACCGTGTTTGGCTTAAATACGATTCTGATAAAATATTTTTCGGATAAAATACGGTTCGGATGAAATATTTTCTGCTTTATTATTTTCGATGACAATATTTTTCGACTAAGATATGCTTCTGGCATTATATTTTTCGTATCAAATATAGTTCTGACAAAATACTTTTCTCCAGTGGCGGTTATAAGGGGGGGGGGGTGAAAGGTGGACCGCCTCACCATAAGGATTTGGTTTTTTTTTTTAAATTTCGTATATCGCTGACGCAACAACACCTAATTTTTGAATTTTATGATTTGTTAACAAAAAATGTATTCGTTTTAACATAGTATCAGTAGAAGTGTAGAACTAAGCTTTTCTACGCTTAGAAGGTACCTATTATAAATATAATGTATAAATCATTTAACTTTTGAGTATTAGGTATTGCTCGATAAACATTTAAAAAAATAAATCAAAATTCAAGGTATATTAGTATATATGACTATATTTAGTTTAATATTTACTAAATGTATAGTGGTATACAATACAAATAGTTAAAAAATTTACTTTTCTTGTTTACTTCACTCTACTAAAATTAAAAATAGAATTTGTTTATTCTATGGAAAAATAAGTATCTACTTAATTTTCTTTGCTTATGCTTTTCATATTACTTTATAATTAATATTTTCATTAAAAATATGCAATAGTTTTGCATAGTTGAAATTGCTTGATTAATATTTTTTATTAAAAAAATGCATATGCTTTTGTTATAATTATATTTTATAAGTCAATACATTTAAATCTTTTTTTTTTTTAAAACATTTATGTTAAAGTTTGTTAATAACTTAATATTATTAATATATAAAAATTATTATACATTTATATTTTATATCTATAATCCGTGTGTATATTTTACATTATATGTATAATATACTATATATATAAAAATGCTATAATGGGGGATGGTTGGTTTTATTTTCACCCCCCCCCCCCCTTTGAACAGCATGTATAACCACAACTGCTTTTCTCAATGTATATTTTTCGAACAAAATATAATCGAACATTTTACGCGCTCCCCTCGTTACTTCGTAAACATACCGAAACGTCTGAAACTAACCAAAGACGGCGAAATGTATTTTATTATTCGGTAAAACACGATTGATCGGTGTTATCGGTAATATTATCGATTAATAAATTGATTCCACGAAAAAGTAATAAGCCAATAAATATTAGTTTTATCCATAATACTGATCGTTATAAACATATAGGAATAGAATTAAACATAAAAGCTTTCAATCAATATTAAAATTTAAAATTATAAAAATCCTGAATTTCTATTGTCATAATTAAGTCAGTTTTGAAACAGATACCAAGAGGGCAAGGTATATTAATTTAAGAAATTTATTATTATTATTATTATTATTATATAATTTATAATTGTCAACAATTTTAACTTCACGATAGTCAGTAACCAGCTATTCTGAATATCTATTATTATCAAATAGGTTAATAATATTCACATATTATTCTATTCACAGTTAATAGATATACTTTGTATATGATCATAAAATGGTGTTATTTCTTAACTTATACCGTTGATTATAAATACTATAGATCATTAGGTCGCTTACTGGCCTGTATATACGCGGCGCGAAAAATTTATGAAAAAATGCAAGTGGCCGTTTGAAGCGCAACATGTTTACCGGCCAGTGAGCAATCTATAGTATTTATAAACAATGCTTATACCTACCATATTTGTTATAATATCGTAATTATAAATTATGTTTATATTTTTAGTTTTTGAATCAGTAGTTAAAAAATACAATGAGTATTACGAGAACGTAAAAAAAGAAGAAGATCATTACGGTAAATTATATGAATGCCAGTACTTAATCTGTTATCATATTTCGTTTCATTAAAGTAAAATGTATCAATCTTATTATATTTTAGATTCTGAGCGAAGCGATAAATGTATTGATTTTACAATGATGTGTGTTTTTAAAAAAAAATTTTTTCGTGTCTATCATCACATTTTAGGACAGTATAAAAGTGCTTGGATTTTCTTCAAAAGTAACTTTTCTGATAGGAAAGTGAATCTAGTTGTTACTTTGGGGGGTCAAAAGTAAAAATTTCCCAGAAGTTTTCAAAAGCGACGTGAAAAACAAAAGAAAAATTAAGGAAAAACGGGAATTTTCACGCAAAATCTGTTTTCGAGAAAATCGATTTTGGTTTTTGGTGCAACTCATGACATTTTGAGTGAATGTTAATATTAGCATTTTCTATACACCATAACATTTTCCAAATATTTTGACTTATTTTGAGCTGTTTACGGACATTTTCAGTTTCCATTTTTTTTAGTTTTTTTTTTTTTATAAATGTCAATAAAATTTTGTCTGTTGAGTAAAAAAGCTTGAAAATTTAATAGAAGGCTCCTAGGTTATTGTTTCAAAGGCAGATGAAAAAAATTAAAAATCCTTAGTCAAAGTTTTTATTTATAAGCATTTAAAGTTCAAATCTTGACAAAATACGGAAAACTCACGAAAATTAGCAAATTATTTTGAGTTGAGAATTCATAAAAATGTTTCTTTCTAAATCTAAGATTTGAAAATGTAATACAAGGATATTTATAAGTATGGCTACCTTTATCAAAAAAAAAATTTCTACATGAAAGTCAAATTAAATTTTTATGAGCGTTTGAAATTCATATTTTTACAAAATTTGATATTCACTCGATTTCTCATGTAATGATTTTGCTATTTTGTTGTTATTCAAAAACGAATAACTGTAGATACATGAAAAAATGTTTATATTTTAATTTTTTATACACCATACAATTTTGAAAATATTTTGACTCTTTTTGAACTGTTTACGGACAATGCCAGTTTTAAATTTTAAAGTTTTTTTTTCTATAAATATCATCAAAATTTTATTTGTTGGGTAAAAAAACGTGAACATTTAATGCAAGGCTCCTGATATGTTGTTACAACTGCATTTGAATAATATTAAAATTACATTGGCACAATTTTTTTTATAATGATTTAAAGTTCAAATTTTGACAAAAGTATCAAATTTAAAATTCAATAATTATTTTGTAGTTAAAAATTTATAAAATGTTCAACTTTTATAGCTTAGGATTGAAAATTTAAAACAAGGCTCCACGTAAATAGGTTATATATAAATTACTTTATTCACAATAATATTATCAAATATACTTGGTATTATCATAGGCTGACTGACCGTTTTCGCTCAGAATCGTTTTTCTTATACAATGATATTATATTATTGAATTCAAATTTAACACCATCCATTACGGTAACCCACTTGTAACCTACTGTACAGCAGAGCGAAATCCACTTACCCACCTTTTTTTAGATTATAGTTTCTATGTTTATGACCGTCGTATATTGTAGTAATATTGATATATTTTAACAATAATTTACTTTGGTATCAAATAATTATCCTAAAATGTGTAAAAATTAATATTTTAACTCAGACCACGTGGTAATAGTTGACATCCCTTTTTATATTTATATATAATAGGTATCTCATAATATCATGATTCACGAATAACGAGTCAATAAGACTAATAAAAAATAGGCATAAAGTATACCGGGTGATTCTTTTATCAAACAACACTCATAATTTCAAAAAGTGTAAATTTTCTTGAAAACATTTTTTACATAGTTTCAAGTTGCTTATGAAACAACGTTTTTACTAAAAAAAATATATTTATAAATATTTTTATCCTTATAATTTTAAGTTTTTTACTTTTTTGAAAGACAACATAGGGTTTTAATTTTATATTCCAAAGCAGAATATTTTTTTAGTATTTCGATACATGAAAATCGAATTTGGGGTGAGTAGTTTATGAATTAAAAATATTCAAAGTTTTGATGAGCGGTGAAGTGGACAAACATTTTACGGGGTAACCCCGCACCACTTCTGCACTCCGCTCTTCTAAACTTAAAACATGATAAAGATGAAAAATATTTAAAAATCTAATTTTTTAATAAAAATGTTGTTTTATAAGTGACTTGAAACTATGTAAAAAAATATTTTCAAAAAAATTGAATTTTTTTGAAATAATGAGTGTCGTTTGATAAAAGAATCACCCGGTATTATCTTAAATCATAGTCAGAAGTCATCTAGATACAATGTTGTGCAAATTACTATTAAAAAATAATGAAATTTATGGTTACTTGTTACTTTCAATATTTTTATTTAAATTACATTAGCGTTACCTATAATATTTTTACCATGTTACATTACTTTTTCATTAATAAAGTAGTGCGTTACAAATAACGTTACTTTTTTTCATCATTTTTTTTAACCATATTTAATTCATATGATTCAATAATATTATGTATTTATTTTACAATCATAGACCTAGTGATAATGGACCTATCATAGTATTATGTACAAATGTACAATCATCTCACCTATAATATAGTCATAAGATTTAAATCATAATTAATTTTAATTTAATTTTTAAACCAAACTCTTTTCTTTCTGCTAATAAAGTGATAACATTCATCCCTGGAATGTTTGATAATATTGTTAACTATTATCGAAACCAAAAATAAATGTAATTTGTTTTTAATTGTTCTTGGATATCCTATCGACTTTTTTTTGTAATACTAAGATCAATTGATATGTTTGGCAAAGAATCCGTCTAAAATCCTATGTCACGCGTGTGTTAGACAAAAACAGAAAATCATGGTATGGAATCCCCTTAACTAAGCTAACTTAGTTCTCCGTCAATAAGTATAAGATCTATATGTTGAATAATCTGTATATCTTAAATCGTGATCGTGATTATCACCACGAGAAGATGTGTAACAGTGCTTCAAAATTACTATTTTTCCATATAACAAACTAAACCGTACTAATATTATGATCACGGTAAATTAAATCAAACATTTTTCAAATCCATTATAAAATTAACGAAATAAGTCAACATTCTAATATTTTAAACTACCTTAATTTGATGTACGGTAGCAACGATGTTACCGTACCTTGTACTTTGTCGTATTCTACACCTGGCAACATATGAGATTATCGGTGTCACGTAAATACATCGCGGTAAATTGGTCGCAGTAATTTGGGCGTGGGTTTAATATCGTCGTGCGTCATTTTGGCGACTTACAACGAACATGCCTATACTATACAAAAAATATATAAAACTAAAATACACAGATTTTAATATTAAATATAAAATACAATAATTAATTAATTTTATTAATTTATTTGTAAGTATAAAATATAGGTCATTTAAATCAATTAATGTTTTAGCGTCAAAATAATGAATAATAGTTTTAAAAAATACTTTTAGATTATATAAATAAAATTTTGTCACAGATAGCCAACATAAAAATGTATAAAAAATAAAATTTAAATTATAATTGCAACTGAAAATTAACAGCTATCCCACGTAAATAATTTTGAATATTAGTAATATTTGGGTCAAATGTTGAAGTTAATTTTTTAATACGAATTACAGAATCTTTATATTTTTTCTTTTTTGGTAATAATATTCCAGAAAGTAATTGTTCAACTTTAAAAAAGTTTATATTATTTTTTTTTTCAATGCATTGATAAAAATCCAAATAGATGGCTGAACTGAATTTAACAACGAATTGAAACAATTATGGCAGCCTTCTACTACATTATTTGTGCGTGGAATATCTTTTTCAACTAAAAATAACAATTCCATACTGTAATAAGAAACAGTGGAGGTGTCTTTCATCATCTTCCGTTAACGCGACCAATATACGTATCCTCAAAGTAATTTATGAAGGTTGACAGTAGTTCTTCGTTATTTTTATAAAATTCTGTTTGAAGAAGGTTTTCGAAACTATCTTCAACTAGATTTTCGGGTAAATATGCTAATGCCGGTATTTTTCGAATATTAAGGGCAAATTCTGGATCAGTAGAATATTTATTACTTAACCCAATTTTTTGAATTTGCCTCCAAATTGACTGTCCGAGATGAAAAAAACAACCTTGGATTTTAGTATTTGGGTATACAAATAGGGCTGCATTCATAGCAGCTTTTTCAAAATCAGCCATAATCATCATCGGATTTAAATTTTGTTTTAAAACATTTAAAGCTAAAAACATACAACGATAAGTTACTTCCTTTTTATTTGGTAAGACCAAAGGAACAAGATCACATAATATTAAACTGTGGATTGTATATAATTGGGTAAAAATACTAGGACAATATGAAAATGTGCCGTCAACAAACCAGTGTTCACTCTCTAATAATAAATTTAAATTTTTTGCTGTTAAAAATATTAATATTCGTTTTTCTTTAATATCTTCAGAAAAATTGTCATATAATAAAAATGATTCGCCATTCGTAGTATTTTTATACTCATCAGGAATTTTCAGCTCTTCTAATGTTGTAGGATTTGGAGGAGCAGAACTTTCGACTTGTCTCGTTCGTTGTACTGTTCTTTTCAATTGGCTTATAGGAGGTAGTTTACCTGCAATTGCATCTTCAACCTAAACAAATAATAATACCTAATACAGATATAGGAATTGTAGAGTAGAGTAGATTAATTAAATTATAATATTTTTACTTTTGATACAATGACAGCATGGGTACTCAGTTGAGACGTTTTCGCTTTTTTCTTTAAATCATTCATATATTCTCTTCGTTTAAATTTAGCTATGTCAGGTACATGGTTGTCATGCTCAACATATTTAATTACAGTTTCACCTCGTGTGTGAACACGACCACCAAATCTGAATTGTTTGTAATCATTACATTTCCAAATGATTTTTTCGTCACCGTCTTTTTCTTTTCGGTGCACATAATTATTGTGAACCAATAACTTTTGATTCCGTTGACTCAAAATATAATTTAAAGGCATTTTATTTCAAAAATTATCATAGATATAAATAACTAAGTACACGTCACTGTATAACTGTACAAACAGGGTACAAATCGTAACAAGCGTTGACGATAGACTGACGGTAAAATAAAAAATTCCAATGTGAACATAACACATTATATAGGATTTTTCTTGACAATTTATCTAATCGCGAAATCGATATCGTAATGTAGACGACGATAATATAAAACGATCATAATTTAGATATCCGACGATATCATGATATTGACGCGATCTAATATAAAACGACTAAATGACGTGCGACCAATTCACCACGCCTATATTACCGCGCCCAAATTACATGGAACCGGCCCTTTGCAATTTTCATCCAATTGGCTGGCTTTTAAACAGGCGTAATGACGATTAGGTTTTTAAAAAATATTTATTACTTTCCCAAACTGCCAGTTAATATTTAAACTTATTACATATTAAACGTACTAGCTGTATAATAGCAGGTGTCAGGTGTAATTTCTAATTAGTAGGCAGATAATCTCGGTTTCATGTAATTTGTTTAAAAGCCAGCCGATTGGATAAGAATCGCAAAGGGCCTAATATAGTGTTTTCAAAAACAGAATCATTTCTCATATAACTATGGAACTATAGAATCATAGAATCATAGTCCACGATATGTAATATATATTATTTAAATAAAAATTAAACAATATACAATAGGTCATCGCTGTGGCGTAGCCAGGATCTTTTTTTTTGGGGGGGGCCTTATCAACTTTTACACTTTTACGTACTAGTACGTACTAGCACAGATAGATTACTGAAAAGTGTTAATACTTATAGTACATTTATAAAACCTTTTTTTTTCATGACCTTTGACTGGCCCGGATGTTTGAATGACAGTTCAACAATTTGAAAAGTCGTATACAGTAACGAAAAAAGCATATGAGGAAGTAATAATGTATGAAAGTCAGACGTCAAATCATGACCAATATTTGAAGAAAGAAGATGCAATAATAGATTACCTACACAATCAAATGCCTGAAGTTTCAGAGGAAACCTTTCCAAATGGTTTAAACTACATATTTATAATTTAATTATTCTTAATAAGATTACATAAGATGTATTCTGTCGTTCTGGGATAGCGCGGTGTCGTCGCCTACCATGGATTGGTTGTTGGTAGAAGCTGATGCGGCGGGAGAGCTTCGTTTGAATTCAAACGTCGCTTTACCGGGTCTGTGTCAGTATGAAGTGTATACGCAATGTTATAGAGCAGGGGTCGGCAACCTTTTTGGTGTCAAGGGCCAAAAAATAAAAATAAATTTTTTCACGGGCCATAATTTGAATACACCTTATTTTATTTAAACGAAATATTGTAGTAATTTAAAATTTAATTTATTTAAGTACATCACTGTACCATAGAGTTACACGTACAAAAATTTGAAACACAGAATTGAGACGAGTACACTTCACTAGAAAATCAATTCAGTAATACTAAGTCGTATTTCGTTTTGTATAATAAATTATTATCGATGATTAACGAAACGTAGATAACGTGTACAATGTTTCTATACATAATATCTATTTTTGTTCAATAATTGTATAACTAACTTCTCGTGAGAAATCCCAATTTTTATCAGCAAAGATAACATGTTGTATAATATTTTTAAACTAACTATAAATTATTATCGCGGGCCGCATAAAATTGCTACGCGGGCCGCATGCGGCCCATGGGCCGCGGGTTGCCGACCCCTGTTATAGAGAATAAATTAAAAGTACAGGTGTTGCATGGGGAACCGAATAATTAACACAAGTCCATAATATTGACAAAATTATGTACAGCACAGAGAAACACAAAACAGTAGAAAACCAATATTTCATAGAACATTTGTTACCACTTATCAACCTGAGTGTACCTATACTACATTATGAAAATATAATAGCCAATTTTATATATATTATTTTTCTATAGCAGTTTATCACATAAACAACATAAAATGTATAACTTATTATTATTTAGCAATACATTTAAGACTATAATAATGATTAATCAGAACCTTAGAAAAACAAGAGTTATAATCATCCAGTTATCAGTGATTCTTTTGAAAAAAATTAGGAGTTTTAGGAATTATTTTTAAAAAATACTCCACATTTTAAGTTCTACGTGGTATGGCATGTCTTAGAGAGGCTGGGTCCACGCTTTTTACTTAGATTTATATCATAAATCAATGATCGATTATTAACGTATACCTACTCAGTATTCGACTAAAATCAAATTTAATTTATATATTTCTAATAGCATATTGGGGCAACCTCAGATACATGTATAAAAACTATGAAGTTTACGCTGATCCAACAGATGAGGTCTATTACCGTAAGTAAAATCCTTTTATTTAAATGTGTACATAAATAAACTAAATATACTTAAGAATAATTATTAATTGCATAGGTACGCAGTAATCACTGTACTACATTGAATTATTTAAGTGGTCTTGATATCTGAATTCCTAGTCACCGTAATTAGGTACCATATAATACGTTCACCATGAAAAATAGAGTTTTGGTATTTTTAATATTAGTTATTGTTATTGACATTTATTCAACCAACGTTTTCCCGAACTGAAGCCGGGTTCATAACTATCAGTGTCTTGTCGTGTCGTATTTTTATCTATATATCAAAATGCAATACCCCCAGACAGCAAATGTTTGACTAAAAATATTATCATAACATTATAATAATACTATTCGTGATTATAACATTATTATAATGTTATTATAATATTATCATTTCAAAATGCTGTCTGGGAATGAAATGCATATTGTACCTACCTGACCAATTTAACCTTTTTTTTTTAGTTATCATTTTGCTACACATATCTGTAACCACCACGGTTAAAGATATGGGTACAGGTTGCACATCTGCGCACTATAACACGATTTAAGATAGTGTGGTTTCCCAACGAGCTATGATAAGACAGCATATGATTTATATCTTGATGCCGGTGCTAGCGCTTCTAGTGGACTATTTTATAATTTATAATATAATAAGATCATTATAAATATTTTTATATTATATAGGTATACTAGCTGATCCCATGCACTTCGTTGCCCGTTAAATGTATCAACTCTATATGACTCAAACTTTGTTCAATTCAATATTTAATATTCGGTGTATGGTGTTCAAAATTTATCTTAACTTTTCCGTTGCCCGGAATAAAAATTCTGACTCGCAGCAGTATATTATCAGGTAGGCAATCTACCTGCAGTAGATCGCAGACCCTGCCGTGCTGTTTGTACGTAAGTGTATGATTTAACTCTAAAGTATCAAAGTTAAACAAAGTTTGTTGTTTTTACTTAATTCCATAATACGATGGATTAATATAATCAATTTATACAAAATCCTATCCTGACCTAACTGAACTAAAATCCGATGAATAAAAAAAACAAATTTAACCCTTTGTAAATTAACCTATCTTCTTCCCAGAGGTCTAGTCCATCCACAAACATTAATTTATATATATATCTAACTGTATAAATACAGAGACTATAACTATACAGACTAAACTCTAGAACTACTTATCAGATCTTCTTATATATTATATTACATTTATGTATATTGACAAAAAATAATAATACAAATCAACAAACATGCCCAATTAACCATTAGCAACTTAAAATTTTCTTTCATATAAACCTTCTCCTTAAAATATTCTTTCGTTTAAAAAAAAAATCAAGAAGATCTGATAAATAGTTCCAGATTTCAGCCTGTACAGAGATTTTCATTTCACATTTTTATTGTTTGATATTATGTAATAATTTATATTTAAAAAGTAAAGCAAATATGAAATGAAGGAGTAGGTTGTGCTACGGTGGTAACGACTGTGTTGTCCCCGTGGCCGAACAATATCGGCGAAGGTGGAGCGTGACGTTGCGTCTCGGTGCCGGTCGTTGGGAGACCAAAAAGTGCACGGGCGTTCGAGATGGGCGTCGCGGCATCATTGCCATGTCGATCATAGTCCGTTTAGTTGTGCAGCCCAGAGGCGCAGGATTAAAGATGCGAGTCGTAAGCGGGTCGAGGGCGGTACGTGTGTTCGCGTTGAGAGTCGCTACCAGAGAGATCGAGTTGAACCCAATACGCCGCGATGTCCGTGGAGATGCCGCGACATGACGGACGCGGGTCGGTATCACCAACAGCAACAGGGGGACCGTTGATGGGGACTATTGTGGCGATGGCTCACCACAGTTCTATAATATAACATAACAATTTTTATTAGTTTTATTTTAACCGATATGAACTTTATATGAAAAAACAATCGCAAATCACGTGACTTATGGATTTAAATCGTATGCCGTGTGATAACATTTTTCTAATGGGTCGTTGGGCAACAAGACTATCTTATTTTTTTCTGAGTTAATCGAGGGACGGAGGAGGGACCGTGTTAGCATTACTTCTCCTCCGACACCCATCGTTTATTGATATAACACATAGTTGATACATCAATGGAGTCAGGCCTAAGCCCCCACGACCTGGTAGACTTTCCTCAGTGAACGTTGGTAAGTTAACCTCGGGGGGTTCACAACAAAAATTTAAAAAGACAGTATTGCATAAGACGAAGACTTGCTAGGTTAAACTCCTCTTACAGCGTGTTGGACGTCGGAGTCCAGTGTGGGCTCTCTTTCCGGTTGCCTGCCTTGCCCTTTCTTCCGTTTCCTTGAGGGAGAGGATGTTTTCCACCATTTTGTATAACAGCCTGAATGATTCCGCCGCGTTGGCTTGCATCGTGATCTTCCCCTCTGGATTCTCGGGGAGGAGGTTAAAGTCAGGTCCGTACAGAAGGTCAGGTAGATCGTCTCTGGTAGGCTGGTGGCCGAGGTGGGCACTGGGCTTGTCGCAGAGGCTGCTCCAGTTGCAACATGCAAATATCGTGTGCTCTGTCGAGTCATTGTGCGCTGGGCAGTGCCAGCATGCTGCATTGACAGCTCTTGCCATTCTTGACAAGTATTGTTCGAAACAGCCGTAGTTTACGCAATGCCTGAGTCATATGAAATGACAAAGGCACTATTGTCGGAAACGGTCCTGTATGCTCGAATCAATCTTAGTGCGGCTGTCCTCTGTGGGCGGATCAGGTTTGTCTTGGTACTGGCGGTGTTGGCCACTTTGGTGGCCCAGACTGGGGCCGCGTACAACAACTAACTTTTTTGGCGACCATGTCGATATGCGGCGCGGATGTACGGCGCCAGTCCAGAACGACTCCGAGGTACCTCAGATTTTAGATTCTGAGCGAAGCGATGAATGTATTGATTTTACAATGATGTGTGTTTTATTTTTATTTTTATTATTTTTTTTTGTGTCTGTCATCACCTTTTAGGATAGTAAAAGTGCTTGGATTTTCTTCAACAGTAACTTTTCTGATAGGAAATTGAATCTAGTTTGTACTGTTATAAATCCATTATATTTAGAAGTAGTAAATAGTAATATAAGCAATTCTTATTATATCTATATTATATATGTAACCATGTATATATGTGTCCATCTATGTTATTCTTATATATATGTATACAAGTACCCGTGGGAACGAGCACAGCGACAGCATATGACATTCCGCTGCGAGGACAGTTTTGGTAGCCACAGCGAGCTGTCGTCCGCGCTCGTCCTCAAGGGGAGTCAGTCTTATTCTAGCAGAACATCTATCCGGACCTCCGAACTCATGTACATTAAATTGTTTTACATTCTTAATAATAAAATATATAGTCGGTTATTTCGCTAGCGTACTAGTTTTTTTAATTTGCCGTGTAGGCGTACACAACAGTACTTTGGGGGGTCAAAAGTAAAAATTTTTCAGTAGTTTTCAAACGCGACGTGAAAATAAAAATAAAAATTAAGGAAAAACGGGAATTTGTACACAAAATCTGTTTTCGAGAAAATCGATTTTGGTTTTTGGTGCAACTCTAAAACAAATGATCGTAGGTACATGCAATTTTCACTGGTTGTGTATATTTGCATTTTCTATACACGATAACATTTTCCAAATATTTTGAATAATTTTGAACTGTTTACGGACACTTTCAGTTTCTATTTTTTTTAGTTTTTTTTTTGTATAAATATCAATAAAATTTTATTTGTTGGGTAAAAAAGCTTGAAAATTTAATACAAGGCTCCTACTTTAATGTTACAATGACATTTGAAAAATATTGAAAATCCTTAGTCTCAGTTTTTATTTATAAGCATTTAAAGTTTAAATATTGATAAAATACGAAAAAATCACGAGAATTAGCAATTATGTTGAGTTGAGAATTCATAAAAAAATTTTCTTTTTCAATTTAAAATGTGAAAATGTAATACAAGATTATTCATAAGTTTGTCTACCTTTATCAAAAAAAAAAATTTCTACATGAAAGTCAAATTAAATTTTTATGAGCGTTTGAAATTCATATTTTTACAACATTTGATATTCACTCGATATATATATTACATAGCTGATTTTAACGCTACCTGATGGATGGATGGAAAATGTATTGATAGTAAGAAGGTAAATGATAAAAATCTAAATCCAAGTAGCCACATTATATGACGAACGGAAGAACTTTGTCGCTTATCTATTACTCTTATGCTAAAAATGTATGGAACTTTTCTTGTCACAAATTTTATGATCTTCAATTTTTATATTGGCTATTTTTATCGTATAGTTGATAATTTTTGAGATATTGTAAAAAAAACCGTTGAAAAGTGAAAAATGTCACCTAAAACCCGAGATGGCGGACGGTTGTGGACCTCGGAAGGATGGCGTATTTTTTTGGTCAATCAGGACCCCAAGACGAAACTTTTCGCCAAGTTTCAAAACTTTAGTATTTTTTGCAAGGCAGCGTCTTTTTCGGAGCCCTATTGACTGGAATACAAATAGATAGGTATTATCACAGTTGTAATAATTTTTTCAGTATGCGCTAACCTCAGCTCATGTCGTAGTTCTCCACTTCTGATTGCATGATTTTTTTCTATGTTATATTAGTATGTATATGATTCACAGTCAATAAGAAGTGGAGAACCACGATATAGGCGAGGCAAAAACCGGAAGATGCGTTCAAAAAACTGTGATTATACCATAGATGATAAAGATATGGATAGGCCACGGCTATGTTAAATATATTTGAGACCGCGTTCCGGGAGGGGAAGGCAATTGAGGCTCCTTTATCCATAGCCGTGATTGATAGTCGATACTCGATATAAGCCTCAATTGTTCCCCTCGAAAACCGCTGATAAGACCATTATGTCCTATCCATATCTTTATTATCTATGGATCATACCTAATAATTTGTCATGATATTGTATATCTAGTGTCGTATATGCACTTTTCAGTGATATACCTCTATCGACACTATGACGATTCAAGGTTTAAACGGTGAAAGTAGTCCTACGTAGATTGTATTCTTTCAATCTGATCTGTAACCGGTTAATTTATGGTCTTTGAAGATTGAAAGTCTAAACAGTAAAGGTAGCAATATCGACGTCTAGAGAGCCAAACGGTAACCGATTAATTTATAGTCTTTTGCTAACTCTAGTGTCGATAGAGGTATATCACTGAAAAGTGCATATACGACACTAGATATGATTAAAACGAATGAGATTGAAACGCTTAATTAATATTCAAATTAAAAAATAATGATAATAAATAAATATTATTCTCAACTCCTATAACCCATAGTAACCATTAATAAAACAAAAATGTCTATCGTAAATCTCAAAATTCCTGTTTGAGCACCTACCGGGAGTGATCAATTCCTTTTTAAATTAGCCTATGACACTCACAAAAAATGTGGCTTTCTATTGGTGAAATAATTTTCGAAATCGGTTCAGTAGTTCCAAAGATTACCTTCAACAACGGTAACTATCAACTCCTCTTTATATAATAGTGTAGATAGATATTATAGTATAGTTTAGATTATATAATAGTACAGATGACAAAACCTAGGGGCAAATTTAAATGTTACTTATCATATTTTGCTGAGACTTTAATTTGCCAACTTACCTATTAACCTAATATTTGAAATAGGTAATAAAATACTGTAGTAGCTCAAATGTCGACTAAATCATTTTTAGCATAGATAAGAAATAATATCTACAATGTAAGCTTAGTTTAATTTATAATTATGGAAATTTAAAAATAATACGATTTTTATCGAAAATCTCAATATTGTTGCACTCTAGTTGATGACGTAACCAGAATGATAATAATTAATTAAAAATTTAAACACATTATTTTTTTCATTATTCAGGTTCTAATATTTTGCAAGCAGAATATGATGCCGTTATGGATGGTAATAAAAGTAAGTATCTATTTTTTTTATGGTAGTAGAGTGATTTGTATAGTTTATTAATACTGGAGTGAAGAAAAATAATAATGACTAGAGAAGTAATCGAGGCTGGTTGTATTAAACTACACATTTTACAGTCAAAACCTGTGACGTTATACTAACCAAAGAAGAATATGATGAAGTACAATTTCGTAAGTATTTATATTTTTTAAATAATTCTATTACAAGATTATAATTTATTACTTTAATAGGTAGTTAGAATTATGTTTAAAAAATAAAATCTCCGCCGATTAAATCGAGTTTCGCTGTCAGTTTTAGTTTCCAACGATCGGCCTAGGCGGAATAAATTGCTTTGCCTTGTTAATTATAGCAAAATGCAAGCTAGGTGGTGGTTAGAACTCAGAAAATAATTTAGTAAATCGACTATCCCGAGAAAGCCGCCGGTATTAGGCGCGTGATTATGACACATTGCCATTGTCATGTGCAGACGCCCGCTGCCTGATGTTACTCTTATTTGAGACAGAGTATAGGTAATTGCCTGAAAAGTGGAATTCATTTCTTACCTTGTTGAAATTAGGGTAGTGGATGATGGTGTGTTTCACTTTAGTTTGTGTTAATGAGTTATGCATATAATATACATTTATACTTAAAAATGTATAATATAGTGTTGCATATTATTTTGGATGTTGGATATCCTATTCTATAAAATGAAGACCGGCTGACTACGAGAACAGCTGACTATAGTGGAACCGTGGAACGGAAAACGCCGGTTTTAGTGAAGCCATGGCGTAAAAAATTAAACACCGCTCCGTTTCTACAGTCCGCTCGACCCGTTCCCATCGATTCCTTAGCGCGTCCAATCGTGTACCTTCGTCGCGGCGGCGGTCGGTTGGTTTTCAAATGTTTCGAAAATCAAACTTTTTTCGAAAAATATTACGCTTTTTACGCTGTTTTTCGACATTTTCTCATCCCCGCCACTCCTCTATTATATATTTAATATTATAGTCCTCTACATATGGTTCGTTTGTTTTAAAAGCCGTCGATGTGCGGTCCATAGCCATCACAATCGTCGGTCGTTATTATTGCTTTTTTGGTTTTTCTCGATTCGTTTCGTCTTTTCAACTGCCGTTTGTGCTCTATTTGTTAAGTTTATTTCTTTTGAAACCCGTGGTTTATTTTCGGTTTGTACACTTAAAAATTCGTGTTCACCAAAATGTCAGTCGATCATCGTTCCAACGCAAAAGTGCACGATTTTGTTGTTTTGTTTTTGATTCAATTAATATTGCATTATATTATTGTTGACATATTGTTTGGTCCTTAACAACGTAGGTATATTGCTTGACGTAAACACAATTTTGTGTTTTGATTTAAATAAATGTATTATTCAAACATACATTATAATAATGTAATAATAATAACAAAGGTCAGATCATTGAATAAATTACAATTAAAGTTTAAACAGTGTGTAGATACATCGAATTATATACGATTACATCGATGTATATCGAATATATCGGTTTACGTCGCTCCGTAGACACATAGCTTAAGTGTTAAAGTTTTAACCGTTGACGACAACACAAATTGTGGCTCGGTAGTTAAGGCGTAGGTCCCTCAAACGTAGGTTGTTAGGTAGGTCCGAGTTCCTTTCCGTCATTATGCTCTTCGGGCGGCGGCCGTCGGTGCCGTATGAACGAACACGGCCGCCCAAAATTCAACTTTTTTTGCAGATTTTTTTCGATTTTATTTTCACGTTATTTTTCGAAAACATAACAAAATATACACTTTACAGAAACATGTTAATATTTATTGGTTGATATTACATTATATGGCTGTATATTTTATATTATGTACTTATATTATTTAAATTATTGGGAATTATTTAGGAATTATTTAGGAATTTAACATGTGTTATTTTCTCTAAAATGTCATTGTTATATTATATCATACAATAAATACATATTATAATTGTTTGTTTGTATTTTTTCGTAAATTATTTCGTAAGTTGTGTATTAGGGTTTTCACTTATAGCCGCTTGACGTCGGGCCTACCTGCTTTGCTGTACACATTGTCCGCAATCCGACGAAATCGGATTGCCTACCTAGGTGGCTTATTTGAAAGTTAATAGATTTTGACTTGAGATGACTGACTTACTAGACACTCCAACATGGTTTTTGACTTAACATAAGAAAAAGTACCGGACACCGGATTGCTTATTTTGGTTCCGTCTTAGACGGGTGATGACTGACTTGCTAGTCACTCTAAAACGCAGGTTTTCGAATTTACATTTTCTTACACATACAAAAAAACACCGGATATACGCTGGGGAACAGTATCATTAAATTACCGGTTTTCATGGGCATTAGGAGATTTCTAGACACTTAAACTCGACCACAGGTGGATTGCATACCTGGTGATATACGCTTCTCATTATGTCCGCGATTCGATTACCTACCTATGTGATTTGATGACTGATAGCTAGATAATCGAATACACCTATCGACTTTACACTTATTAAAAACAAGAGGTCGTATCCAGCCTATCAATTTACAACGTTTGTGACGGTTTGCTAGACACTCTAACTTTTAAAGATTCCCGCGAAAACGTCAAGCCTTATCTCCAATCCATATAACTAATTCTTCTCACAAATCCTAAATTTTAGTTTTACAACTGTAGCGACTTTTACTCCAAAATATGTACCCACTCTCAGCGAGTCCAACAGGCCCCGAGTTTCACTTAAAGCTAGTAATAGTATAATATAAAAGAGGTTCAGTATTTTTCATAAGGTAACCATGTGAAATCCTGGTGTGACTAATTATTTTTTGTATGACTAATTCTTTATTATTAAAACTATTGTATTTTGGCCAGAGTTTAACTAAGTGTTACATTTCCATCATTTTATTATTTGTAGCAGTGTTCCATAATTAGTACATTATTGATTTTTCTAAATATATGGGCACCTATATCAGATATCTACTAGTAATTAAAAAAATAGTGATTCACTGTTGGTAATTGGTATTGTGTTTTACGTATTTGTGTTTCAGTCTATAATCATTTTCATAGTTATTAATTAATGTATTCAATTATTGTTGACATAAATAGTATCAAACGATATTGAATCCTGCGTAGAATATGCATAATGCATAGTTATTATTTATTAATTGTAAAATTGTTATAACTAAAGTAGTGATAAAACATTAAACATTTTTCAGACTGAAAATGTCAGTCCTTCCTTTCAAATTTTTTAATATTCTATTCCCTATTGAAATCTACACGGTTTTCAAGTTTTGACCAATCTTTTTCTTGTAAATTAAATTTAACTTGATTTATTGAAATAGTCCTACAATAAATAATTTACATTTCAACTATATTTCATGTTTCTGTTTAATTAACGCAGGTACTTACATTCTCTTATACCTACCGATATTGGTACATTAGTTCATTACCATAGTACAGCTGTTATAGTGCATCCACGTCATTATTCATTAACATTATTTTTAATCTGAAAATCGTTTAAATATGATCATAACCGTCAGTCCTATGACAATTTTAAATAAATTCTTTATAAATATGTTTATGGTGACCAATATTAGGAGTTAGGAGTTAGCTAGGTTCATTTTTGTTTCATATTAAATAAAAATAATATTAATACATGTCTGGCATGCGAAAATGACTTTAATACGTTTATTTATGAGTGCATTACCAATATATTATTATTTTAATTTTATTTTATTACATATATGGGCTATATGACTGCTGACATCAAAACAAAATTTTATAATTAATAAAAAATTATATTAACTAAATCGTTTATTTTCATTGTTTGTGAATATAAAATATAGTTTACTCATGTAAGTATTGTTTATATTATTTAATTAATATAGTATTCATAATGCATACCTAATGTGCATATATTAGACTCTTTATGTTAAGTGAACAAATTTTATTATAAACATAAACGCATAGTTAAGAAATCTATGATTATGTCTATATTTAATGCTTGAAAATAGTCAATAGACAATAGTATAAATTAATAATGTTACAACTTTTATGTTTCATTGAAACATAAATATAATATCTTCTCACTTATTATGTCTATTGTCTAAAGCCATGATCATGATGTATCATGATATCCCTGCCTCAATCCTTTTATTATGAATGGTTATTTACTTTGATACAATGGAATACTCAGCTTTTTTGATTGGTAGGGTGAGGGAGATATGCAATTTTGACTGTTCTCAGATCACGCCATAGAGCGAAATATGCTTTTTATTGCTTTATCATATATTTTATATGACAAAAATAATCCAAAAGGGTGGGTGAGGGATAATGGGATATGACATATCCTAAAATAGTATTTAACAGCTTAATATTATGCTATATCTCTACTAGTTTAAACATAAATGTTTTTGGGCTGGTTACAGATTTTTTTATTTTTAATCAATTTTGCGTAACGCTTTATTTATCACCATAGAAACGAATAAAATGTAAAAATTACCTAATTCCTACTAATTATATTTTCAATTTATGATTACTTATTAATACATAATATTTATGATTCATACATTTTCTTCGAAGTGGAAAATATCGAAATACATTTATGTCACCTGATCACCACATTTCGTTATTTGAAACTTTGCCTCCTTGCACATATCTTATAAGTAAATTTCCCTTGCTTCTATGGATTTTCCTATTATTAAATTTCACAATTTTCTGTTCCTATTCCTACAAGATATCAAATTAATGTCTGTCAAGTTGGCACCGGCACATTATGCTATGACTATGCAACTAGTATCAACAATTTGATTGGGATTCGTTTTTTCGATTTTGGTTTCAATTTTGAAATACCGGTATTCGGAAATTTCGGTTTTTTATACTGGTTTCAAATTTTTTTCGGTTTCAGTTTTTAATTTAATACCGGTTTCCAATTTTTTACGGTTTCGGTTTTAAATTATAATACCGGTTTCCAATTTTTTCAGGTTTTGTTTTTGATTTTGTTTTCGGTTTTCGTTTTAAAATTTTCGCTAAAAATGTATTGAACCTTTCTTGTTACAAATTTTACTATCTTCAATTTCCATGTAAACTATTTTTATTGCAGTGATAAGTTTTAGAGAAATTTTAAGAAAACCGTAAAAAAGTGAAAATTTTCAACTAAAATCCAAGATAGCGGACGGTTGCTGACCTCGGAAGGATGGCGTATTTTTTTTGGTCAATCAGGGCCCCAAAACGAAACTTTTCTCCAAGTTTCAAAACTTTAGTACTTTTTGCAAGGCAGCGCCTTTTTTAAGCCCCTATTGACTGGACTATAAGTACAAAACTTCCATACGGTCCTGTCTCACTACCTCGGCTATGAGTTAGCGACCTTCCGATGTTTATCCTCGTCAAATGACACTCCATCATGAACATTTGGCCGTCAGAAATATGTGAAATGTCACAAGGTGGCCTGTTTCAAGTTTCGAACACCCAATATAATACTCCGTACTCCAAGTTTTTTTAAGTTGCTTGTTAATACTATAAAAAGGATTCAGTTGTACGGCAGATTTTAATCCCAACCATCTAGATTGCATAAATTATATACATTTAATAATATTGTTACAGTCTTAAGTATATCTAAAGGTTATCAATCTGGATTTATAGAAGCGAAAATTGAAGTATGTAAGTACCTATATTATTTAAATAAATCGAAAAATAAATGAGAAAACTACGCTCTTAGTGTAACAACTAGATATAATGTGTTATGAAACTTTTTGGAGGATTGTCTTATTTTAATAGATAATAAATATATAATAGTATAATACAAGTAAAATAATATCATTACAGACAAAAATAACATGAATTATTTTCTCTGTAAAAACAATACCTATTTAGTATTTATACATTCCTCAATTAATGCTAAATTTAAAATACAATTTAATGTTTTTGTTTTGAATTATTTTAAATTATTAAAACTTAAACATCTAATTATAGTAATATTTATTTTGTACGCACATCTTAATCGGATGCTTCTATATTTTTGTAGATAAGTTGACAACTGATAATAATATATTATTTCATAATCATACATTTATAGAAAATAAGTCTATTATAAGTATTTCTATAAGACTATGGATATAATCCTACTGTTTCTATGTCAATCTCGAACTATCTGCTATGACTGATGTTATTAGCTTATTTTATTACCATTATACGGAGTGTCAGTGAGGCTCGTGACAGGACCTCTATTCCAGTTTTTAACATTTAAAAAAACATTATTTCTTTCATTAGCGATAGTCTCATTATTTTTTTTTATGAACTATTGAATTTCAAAGTTTAACGAAATTAGATATTCACCCGTAAATTAACGATTTATTATCGAACAAATTTCTAATTTATTTAGTTTTTTCTATAAATGTTATTAAAATATCTTTGCTGGGTAAAAAACTTGAAAATTGAATAGGTACAAGGTTGCTCATAAGTTGTAATAATAGCTGGTTTAAAATATTAAAGATACAGATGCACAACTTTTATAATAAGCATTTATAACAATTATTTTGTAGTTAAAAAATGTTTAATTTTTATAGCTATAAGGATTGTACATTTTAAATCTAATAAATCTAATATAAGCACAGTTTTTTTTTATAGATATTATTCAAGTTTAAATTTTGACGAAATTAAATATTTAATTAAAGAATAACGATTTTAGATATTTTGTTGTAATTCAATAATATTATTCATAGATACTCGAAACTTTTAAAGTATATTAAACTAATAGTAAAATAAATTACTTTTATAAAAATAATATCTTAAAATATGCAGTTGCTATGAAACACACTTATAGTACTTAGCATGACAAATTTAATAGGTATGTCAGCAACTCGTGTTACGCATGTCTGTGACGTAAGCATTTCTCCAACAGGCTGAGCGGTGGAGTAGTGGTGGAGTCTTGAGAGCGGCGGCGGCTATTTGTGGCAGGGGCGGCAGTGGACTAATGAGAACCGGAGAAATGCCTACGTCACAGTACATGGCTGGGCGGAGGGTGGGTGCGCGATTTGTTTCTAAACCGGAAATATTGCTGACATACTTATGTAATCTGTCACGGTACTTATTAGTATAATAGGCTGTCAGGCTGATAGACAATCTCTGCTCAAAATCGTTTTTCGACTATTCGTATACATTGATATATCACTGAATGCAAATTGAAGAGTTGTACCCACTTGTCCACATTATTTTCTTCGTATTGTATGACCAATTACGGTTTATATTTTAAGATGTATAAATAATACTAGTGCTATAAAATTAATGCCCTAACAAAATTAATTTTAAATTCTTATTATCAGTCTTATAATCAATTTAAATTTATATATTTATTTAGTTCTTCATTTGCGTAAGTAAATTTTTAAGATTGAATATGAATTATAATATTTTTTGTAAAATTTGTTTTAATTTAAAATGTTTTAAAAAGTTTTTTTTTAACAAAACTAATCAAACTGATACGATGTTCAATTTTTTTTTTTTGAATCAATATTTATTTACTTTATTTGCATTATTATTTAACTATAAAATATATAAAATATTCAAATAAAAGCAAAATTTTTTTTAAATTATTCAGTTAGGGTATGTCTAATTAAAATTATTTATTTATTAGAAAATACTCTTCCTAATTTAAGTAAAATCTACACAAGGAGTAAGTTATTTGGATTAATACATTTTTGAAAATCATTTTTGAACTAAACAAGAATAATATCATATAATATATTTACCTTTTAAGTTAATTACCTATGCTTCAAGAACATCACTCGATTTTATTTTTTTTAAATATTTTTATTTTATTTTATTATATTTGCAGTAATAAACTAAATGTTATTTTACTGTTGATTTTATAATATTATTTTACATCCTAAGAAATTATTATTTGTGGCTTGGCGCGGCGGGGTGGCTGCAATCAGTCACGCCGTGATCTGAGAGTAAGCAACGGCCGCTGCTACTAGTTCCCGGATGGGTACTATAAGGTTATTTATTTATTTTATAGTTATAACTTATTTTGATACTGATTTATACTGAATATTATCGTCTGTATGTTGAGTAATTTATTCTTTGATATTAAATTGTCCAGCTGAATTACGTAAGTGCCTATATTACTTAATAGTATAAGAAATATTGAGGTAGATGGGAACAAACTATTTTATTTTTTTATGATAACTGATGAACTACAAACGGATTCATAGGCGTGCTCAAGAATTGTCTATTGGGGTTTAGGAATACATTTTGTACATATCTTAATTCTTAAGCTTAAATAATAAATTGATTTCGAAAATGAAAGTAGGTTATTAGTAATTATACATAGATAAAAGGGAACACTTACATATTTACTTAGATC
This sequence comes from Sitobion miscanthi, assembly GCA_008086715.1. Classification (NCBI taxonomy): domain Eukaryota; kingdom Metazoa; phylum Arthropoda; class Insecta; order Hemiptera; family Aphididae; genus Sitobion; species Sitobion miscanthi. The sequence continues at coordinate 32,071,533 of CM017798.1, read as the reverse complement.
TAGATTCATTGAGCATGCTTAACCGTATTTTTCTTTAATAATGAATTTTTAGGTATTTTTAAAAACTTTAATATTTTCATATCGTTATTTTATCTTTGTATACCATTTAAGTAGTGTAATGTGGTGACTGATGTTACAAACTTCTTTTTTTTTTAATAACAACAAACTCCTATTTACTATGAATGCAGATGAGTTGTTTGAAAATTGTGATATATCTAAATCAAAATAGAACGCTCTCGGAACTGAGACAAAGAGTGATATTATTAATTCCGTTAGAAAAAAACATGAATTGGCATTGGAAATGGATCAAAAAACTATTTCTGGGGTTGGGGTAGTGAGTAGTAAATAGATATGTCGTGTTATTTATAAATGTCGGGTTCATAGTTTGCATATGAACTAGGATATCTATGACCGGCCGTATATCATTTGCGCATCGTCCTATACCAAAATATCGTACATAATATTATGCGCATAAACATGCTGAACAATTTGAAGGGTATAAAAATAATTTTTGATTGAAAATTCAATGATTGTCATAATATATATCACATGTAATAAATAGATACAAACAATTAAAAATAAATTGCAATAGTTAAATCAAATTGTAGTCATAATTATATAAATGTACATAGGTACATATAAAATATTACATGGATAATAAATTATATAAGATTTTAAGTTTAAAAACCATTAAGTTACATAGCAATTCGTTTTTGTAAAATAAGCATTTTAAGATCAGATTTTGACAAAACTCAATAAAATCTCAAAATTTGTTTATTTTTTTATTAGGAAATAGTTTTATTTTTTTTATAATCTAGTTTTTGATGTTGAGGAACCCGTTGTAAATGATAGATACCACTAGAAATTTAGAAAACAACTTGCGATTTTTGGTCTTCGCTTTTTTTCCAGTTCTTTTGTTAAATAATATTGGTGCTGAAATGACGTACGACCTTAAACGGTCGATGCGCAAACGATGTATAATCCAAAAATCGAACCATGTGCAACTGTCTTATAAAAAAGGTGAACATTAACAATAGTGATGCGCAAACGATAACCAGCGCTATGACCCCTCCCCTCAATTGAGCATTTCCATGAACGGATTACTTAACGGCACTACAGTTTAAATACAAAGAACGCGATGAGCGGTGCATAATATACATAATATAGCTTGTATAATCTCAAATAACTGTAAACGATACCAAATTTATACAGGTGCCCAATTTCCTTATAACAAAAATATACGCGCAAATACAATAGCTACAATTTTAACTAATGATATAATATTACCTTACAAATTGTATACAAACTTTGTACATTGTATTTTAGTTGAATTTGAAAAGCTTCATCCTGAATGTGATGGTAATGATTTTAATATATATTTTATTTTCTTAAACATTCAAAAAAATGTTTGAGTTACTTATTTATAAGCTAATATTAATGAAAATCTTTTCCCAGTAGAGCCCTGTCTATCTCATATTCTCCATCCATCTATTATTTTCATCATATTGTTGATTTTCCATATTTTTATAAAAGATAATCATATTATTTGTTTATATTCATAATTAGAGGCTAGAGTGCACTAATTTCTACGCGGTGCACGTTTTTGTCCTTTATTTGATTTTATTGGACTCGTATAAATAATGGGGTTTATTTCGAAGAACTGCAGTATGGTTTAATCTTGCCACTATTTCGACCACTTATAACTTTTTCTGTATATTAACAAAACTGTTTCTTTGTGGTGACTCGCAACAAAAAAGTTACTATTTCATTTAAATGATTAAAGATTGTGCTCAAGTATTATAGTAATTGAAGGGTCTAGTGCAACAACCTGGAATGTCCACTTTCTCAAAAAAGTTTTTTAGTGTGGTTTTCTAATGAGAAAATAAAGCTACACATTTCGGTGTATGTGCGATTATTAGATACGGAAATATAAGCAAAAATAGATTTACCAGGTGCATAAAGTGCAAGAACCTGGTATGTCCTAATTGTCCGGACATATAAGGTTTTTGCACCGAAACTAATTTGATTAAAAATTATAAAAATCAAATTTATGAGCAAGAAACCTGGTAAGTCCATAAATTTATCCTATTTATAGATCATAACATTTTTTATGTTATTTTAATTTTAATTTTAATAGGTACATAATATCAATAAAAACATGCAACATGTTTTCTATATAAACATAAAGTTTGTAACAAATATTAAAGAATTTAAACATTTATTTCTTCTCAGAATATTTTTAAAATATTATCGTATATAGAAAATGCTAACATAAATGACCAGTGAAAATTGCATGTGTATACGTTAATTTGTTTTAGAGTTACACCAAAAACAAAAATCGATTTTGGTGAAAATCGATTTTGCGTAAAATTTCCCGTTTTTCCTTAATTTTTATGTTGTTTTTCCAGGCGTTTTTGAAAACTATTGGACATTTTATATTTTGACCTCCCCAATGTACCAACGATATTCACTTTCCCATCGAACAAGACACTGAAGTTTAAAATCCATTTCACTCTAATTTTTAAACTAATGGAGCAAAACGTGATCTTCTGAGCGTAATATTTGATGTCCGTCAAGTTGGCACCGGCAGATTATGGTATGCCTATGCAACTAGCACCAAAAATTTGCTAGGGATTCGCTAGATTTTGCTAGGCCATTTATAGATTTTTCTAGGGCCCCTGAACTTTGTAAATCCAAAAACAAACATGCCGGTGCCATCTTTGTGGGTGCACCGGCACATTGTCCAAATAAAAAAAAAATCATACCTATTTGTTCAGCCGAATTTGCTAAACATTGCTAGGGTGTTTTTAGATTTTTCTAGGACCCCTGCTGCCCTTGGGGGAGGTTCCAAGTTTGGCGTCAGCACCGGCACTTTGTTCGATTCCAAAAAAAATATTGTCAAATTAATCGGCCGAATTTGCTAGATTTTGGTAGGTTGTTTTAGGATTTTGCTAGGACCCCTGTTTCTCTTGGGGGTAGGTTTCTAAAATTGGTTTCAAGTCTAGGGACTGTTTAAGTTAGTTCATAGTTTATTAATTTATTTGAATCAAAGGGATCGTGGGTTCGAGTCACGCTTCGTGTGAAGTAAACTTTCATAAATATTCAAGATATAAAAATTTTTAAAAAACAACTGTTTTTTTAATTATATTTTCAGTTTTGGTTTTAAATTATAATACCGGTATCAATTTTTTCCCGTTTTCGGTTTTGAATATTATACCAGTATCCAATTTTTTCTGGTTTCGGTATTAAGTTATAATAGTGGTTTCCAATTTTCCCGGTTTCAGTTTTAGATTACAATACGGGTATCCATTTTTTTTGGTTTTGATTTTGTTTTCTGATTCGGTTTTGATTTTGCTAGAACCCTGCTGCACTTGGGGGAGGTTTCAAATTTAGCGTAAGCACCGGCACTTTGTTCGATTTCAAAAATAATAATGCCAAATTGATCAGCTAAATTGGCTAAACATCACCGATTCCTTATCATTTTGACGATTTTCGAGCCTTTTCCGCCCTCTTTTATAATTAGACATCAACGTATAGTTATAGTATAACTTAAAACAGTATTTAATATTATATTGGTATTTGGTTTAAATGTATATTCGTAAATAGGCTGATTAATTTGGCATTATTATTTTTTAAATCGAACAAAGTGCCGGTGCTGACGCCAAATTTGGAACCTCCCTAATAGGCAACAGGGGTTACAAAGATGAATTTTATAATAGATTTTATTACTATGTATATTTTAAAATTATTATTGTTTTTATGTTTATAGGAATAGAAAATGCTGATGTTGGTAAGTAGTAACTTAGGACAAAAACTCTGTTTGTCATGTGATAATAAATAATGTGTGTGTTATAACTTATAATATGTACAGTTTTAAGTTTATACTTAAAATTTCGCTATTTAAACTCGAAGGAAATAGATTAAATCGTTGTGTATAGTTTGATAACTGTAACAAAATATACTTCAATTCAATTACTTGTATCACGAACAGATTAATTCAAATGCAACAGCACAACTAGGTGGGTGATTGGGAGCTATCTCCCAATATATAATGGATACTGGATAGTAATTAATAAGTCACCAAAAATATTTTCTTCAACGAGGCATACAATTGTCTAAAAACTAGTATAATACAGGACTATTTCTCAAATATGAAAAATATTTATATTTTTTATACTCTTTAAGGAATGTCCTGTAGTGATACCAATTTCTTTTTTTTCAAATGTAGATCAATCTTTTTTACTGTAAAATATTAAACTGATTTTGTACTTATAAATTTAAATAATAATTAGAAATATGTTTCTTAAGGGGCCTTGTTATGGCATCGATTTATGGAGAATCATGCACCCGAGATCTATGTGTTAGTCGTAAATGATTATTAGTGTGTGTGGCATCCATGCGGGTAAATTGTAGCGGTACGAAAGGCTCATGCACGAACTCGCACGCACATGTCAGTATATAATACTGTGATCATGAAAAAATGATTATTTATCCCTCAAACATACGGTTCTAATTCCAACAATACGTTGCAACGATTACCTCGAATTGCATTCTGACAAAATTATCTTTTTTCTACAATATGTACAAGGGGTCGATCGAGGCACATTTTTAAAATTGTATTTAGTTAATCAAATATTTAAGTTGGAAATTCTGAATTTTTTTGAATTTTTTACAATTTTTATTACAATTTAAATAACAAAAAATAAAAACGTGGCTCGATCGTGCCTTGTATATATTACAGACAATCCGAATATTTTTTCAGAATGAAAATGGTGATAATTGTCGACACGTATTGTTGGAATTAGACACAGTAGTTTTTGACAAAAAAAGATGTGGAAGTAAAGCCCCTTAAGTAAGTATACTTAAAAATCCCGATATTCAAAATAAGAATAGGTACATACATTATTAAAGGCAAAAATGACAGTGTGCATGCTTAATTGATGAACGGGAAATTAGGTTTAGGTTTATCGTTTGTTCGTTCAACACTATTATTTTGTTTATATTTGTTTACACTTTAATACTTTACACACAAAAAAAGAATAAACATTATGAATTACATTTATTTTTGTACCGTAATTAATAATTGATACTGACCGTAGCTCGTAATGGTCACACATATGCTAAAATATAATAAAGACGACAAACGTTTACCGTTCGATCGACTTCCATAAAGTCATAAAGTCCATAAAGTCGCACAATCCATTCGAAATCTATGCCAACATTTTGTGAGTAATTTGGTAGAATTTGAAAGTCCATTTCAAATCGTATCTGAGCTTTAGTGGACTTGCGGGGATGGACTCGCAAGTACTAGCAAATTAAGACGAGACTTTTGATACCATTTTGGATTATTTTGAGTAAGGTGGGTGGGCTATACCTGAAGTTGGCCCACCCTTGAATAGGGGTGGAAGGAATGACTAACAAATTCCGGGAATGGACTCTATGGATTGTGCGAAGTCGGTGGGCCAACTTCATGGACGTGTTTGATCGTTTATCTAATCAGTTATCTGTGTACTGAACTTTATATTATATAACAGGGATGGCCAACCCAAATGATCTTGTGGGCCACTTTGTAAATACATTACAATCCTGCGGGCCACATATAGGGTTGCCAAAAAAAAAAAAAGGTCATCAGCCAAAATATTAATATAATCACATATTTTTTTATTCAAAATTAGGCCACATATAAAATTATAAAAGTATTTAAAAAAAATTAAAATATATAAAAGTAATAATAAAAGTATTTAATACAAAAGAAATGGAGTAAACATTACTATTCAGTGAGATATTGTTTTTTAACTCATTCACTAAGCTTTTTCAAATCAATAGAAATGCTTGTAGTTGCACACCATAATTGATGTTACAGGTTTTCATCTGTTAGGTTTGAGCGTGATTTATCTTTGGTGAATTTCATTTTCGAAAAAAACGATTCTCAAGTGAAAGTCGATCCAAAATCACTCACAACTTTTTGAGCCAGATTTCTCAAATGGGGAAAACTTTCTTTTGTGATATTAATATTATAAAAATCTGTTTTTGATTTTGATGTTTCAAAAATGTGTTTTAATTCATTATTGCATTGTAAGTCAATGAGTTCCATTTGAAGATATTCTGGGGACAAATTGACATCAGTATGAAAAGGATTTTTTTATTCAAAATTAGGCCACATATAAAATTATAAAAGTATTTAAAAAAAATTAAAATAAGCCCGGCCCTGATCGAAATTTTAGAAAAATTTTGAACCAATATTTAGCATGCAATTAGCATGAATTCGTACGACTAACGGCAGAATTTGTACGACATTTTTTAATGGTTAAAAAACCGTTTTAGTAGTTTTACAGTTTCATTGTTGCGCCAGTCCGGCCCATTACAGAAATTTTGTGATTTTGGCGATTATGATACAGCCAATAATTAGCATGTCATTGGCATGAATTCGCATGACTAATGGCAGAATTCGCACGACATTTTGTAATGGTTAAAAATCACAAAATCACAAAATTTCTTTAATGGGCCGGACTGGCGCAACGATAAAACTTTAAAACCACTAAAACGGTTTTTTAACCATTAAAAAATTTCGTCCGAATTCATGCTATTGGCGTGCTAAATATTGGCATATATATAAGAGGTCAGCTGACCCACAGTTAATATTTGCTGATCAAATTGGCCTCTTCTCAGATCTTGGGATCTATATAAGCTATATATAATATATGATATATGTGTATATTTTATCTAGAACTACAAAGATTATAATGATTCATATTACATAAGACCATTGAAGGCGTACGGTTACAGTTTAACAGATGTGTGACTTGTTGTCAAGAAACAATACTTTTATTATGTATTAAAATAGCTGAGTATAATTAAATATACAATGACAATTATTTCGACAAAAGTCCGAGACCAAATTATATACTTCAATGTACATTTATTATACATATATACATTCGATTTAGAAGTATATTATGCTGTCAGACCGTATCCACTCAGAATCTTTTTCTGCAACGATTTATCATTGAATTTGGGTTTAATGTTAATTAACACACCTATTACAGTAGTCTACTCAATGATGAGGTAGTAGATACTCTTGACTTCCACGGTTTTTTTAATTTTTCAATTATTTTTTGTCTTTAATAAATCATAAATATATTATATATATAAGCTTTGTGTGTTAAACTTTTATAGAATATACAAATACAACAACTAAGTTGACGAATGGTTAGTTTTCCAATTTAATAATACAATAATAATAATAATTTAATAATCATGTTATTCTTTCGGAAATAATTTTGAAAGTTTTTATTTTTACCTATCTTTACTTAGGTAATAAAAAGCCAATGGGGAATCTGACCCCCTTGTCTACGCCACTGAAAGAAGTTCCATTCAGACAATACACTGCTTAACTGCCTACATCCCTATAACTATACCTATATTATACATCATACAAATTTAATAATTTGATTTCTACCCATCTTAAATAATAATTGTTTTAGATTTATAAAATATTAACGATCTTATTTATGTATTTAGAATTTGTGGTCAACGATGAAAACTACATGTCATATTTAGTTAGAATGAAGATGCGGGGTAATTTATTTTAAAAATTAATATTTTTTGGTACAAACTAGGTATTTACATTTAATGTAAATATATTGTATGTTTACAACATGAAATGAAGGGTTGATAATATTTAAAAACGTATTTAATCAGAAGTACTCAATTACTTATATCATTATAATATGCAGTATGCAGGATTTAAAAATTTCATAATAGCTTTAAATTTGTTATTTATTAGACTCAGACACTCAGTAGTTAGTTTATGACTTATGAGTTACAACTAGGGCTCGGATTTAAATGCCCTTATAAATTTCAGAAAATGGCATTTCAAAATATTAAATTATAACTTATCATCTCTAGAAGATGTCCTAAAATAGTTCCCCGGATTTCCTCAAAAATCAAGATAAATTTCTGAATCAATTTATTTAAAAACCCGATTATCTTCTATATTTTTGGTACAACTTGTGCATTTGTATATTATATTTTCATTATTTTTTGGAATATATCTAGAAATAAGCTTAAAAAATAAATAATTACCTATAAACTTCCAAAAAAAAGTTTGTTGTTAGCATAGTGTGATTTGGAAATCATTTATATATTGAAAATCATCAAGTCAAGCATAGGTGAAAAAATATACAAATGCATCGAACTCCGAGCTTTAGTTTTGACTTATGAGTTATGACCCATAACTGAGGATTACCCTCAACTGTAACTGTTTCAACTATAACTGTTTAAATATTACTAGCTGTATCTAATCTAGTCAAGAAAATATAAAAAAGTCTGTTAGTAAAATATATTTAAATTATATTCTCTTAGAAGAAATATCTTTCATAAATTGTCATCAAATATTTACTTATGTACTTACCTATACAGTTGGATATTATACCTCTTGACTTTAAGTATATTAAACTATAATACTATATATAACATATATCCGCTATATGTAGATTGTAGGTAGTCATTTAAAAAAATTGTTTAAATAAAAACAATAAAAAAATATATATTAATGTTAAAAACGTTATTTTATAACGACTTAAAATTAGGTAAAAATATGTAAAAATAATATTTTTCAAGCATGAGTGTATTCTGAAATAATAAGTGTCATACGCCAAATAGAATACCCCGTAGGTAGGTATATATTAAAAATTTAAAAATGAAATAATTATGAATTGCTTCTTCATTTTAGATTTATGTTGAAAAAAATTATATTAATTATCAAAATAATCCTTTTTCTTAAATTAATGCAAACTATATTTGGTTAATGATTATGTTTTTAGGAAAAATTGGATTCCATTTAGATTATCATAAACATATGTATAAAACAAGAAAAAACTATGGACCACGCAAGTATTCGTATTAAATTATGTATTTTTAAATTTTTATTTATTTATTTATAATAATTAGCACCTGCATGTTGAAAAGAGAGCTTTCGAGACATACTTGCAATCCCCCCCAAATCGATACTCTTTTAAACCTTAAGTGGCCGGGAAATATAGCTCTTATTTCCAGTCCATTTTTCTATCTTATAGTCCGTAGACATAATTTTCAAAATTTCACTCAGTCGTGTTTTTTTTCGTACCTAACAGTATAGATTTTCTTTGAGCTGTTAGTGATTTTCACTGATTTAGCGATCTCAGGGTCTGCTCTCGTGGCTTGTTCTGTTTAGAGTCCTTTGAGGTTACCACCGAACACAACGTGAATATCCGCGTACAAACTGCGGCATTTCTTATTGCAATATAATTATATCGTTGTTGAAAGACTTATCCGATAATAACCTGACCGTGAAAAAAGCCAAAAAGGCCAAATCCTAGACTCCCTCCCTAAAAATTCTGCCTATCTAAGTAGCGATATCTACATTGCGGCCCCGTCTCCTCATTCTTTAATCAATAGGTATCTAACCAAATACATTCATGAGAAACAAATCTCTTTTAATTTTATTGCTTATCAGTTATCAGTAGGTATTGCCAGTTTCTGATTTTGTCCCTTTGGCGTTATCAACAATTGAAATATTTTGACTCTTTTTGAGCTGTTTACGGACATTATCAGTTTTCAATTTTTTTGTTTTTTTTTCTATAAATATCAATACAATTTTATTTGTTGGGTAAAAAAGCGTGAAAATTTAATGCAAGGCTCCTGATATATTATTACAATAGCAGTTGAAAAATATTAAATATACATAGGCACAATTTTTTTTATTAGGAGTTATAGTTTGAATTTTGTCAACATTTATCAAACTTAAAATTTAATAATTATTTTGTAGTTAAACATTTATAAGATGTTCACATTTTATAGCTAAGGATTGAAAATTTAAAACAAGGTTCCACGTAAATAGGTTATAATATATAAATTACTTTATTCACAATAATATCAAATATACTTAGGGCATGTTTTACAATCATAGTTTAAACCTCGGTTACGCCTAATCCACTGATTTTACCGGTCGAATTCGGTGGTTTAACCTTGGTTTAAAGATTGTAATATGGTCCTTAGTAATATCATAGGCTGACTGACCGTTTTCGCTCAGAAGGCCTAGGTACCTAACCTAACCTAACATATCAAAAGTGATAAATCAACAAGGTCAGTTATGCATGCTCACATAATGCGAGTATAACACCAAATACAAACATATTGTGTAGGGACTTACATTAATGTAATATGAGGATAAATATTTTTTAAAAATAATACATAATATTTTGGATTATTACAGTTTTGGATGCTACAGATATTTGTACGTATTTTATAAAATTGTAATTGATATCATAAAACACTATAATTACAAATATTGAGTTTATATTTCTAGAAATATTATAATACCTATACCTATAAATATAACATAAACATAAATATATACAACATAGCATATACATTATACATAGACCGATATTTGGTTGAATTGTTATAAATATAAGTATAATTAATAATTTATTGGTTGGCTACATATAAATTATAATACATTAAAATTCGTCGTGATAGAAATGATATATAAATACCTATATTTCTCCATGGTGGTGGTAAAATTGTAGCATAATGCGTGCATATGGTTATACATGGTTAAACATGGTATACGCATTTTAACGCCATCGCCACTGTTACTAACGCTCCAGTTGGGATCCTAACCTAACCAAATTTCACGTTTCTACCTATATTGAAAGTACCTTATAATTTTGCTGATCAGTCAGTCAGTCATTAACCAATATTCAAACTTCAAAATTTTCTTCGGATGAACAAGTTTAATACTAGGAGCTTAATTTTTTGAGCTATTAAGCTTAATCTATGCTTTAAATTACAAAAGTCCATCTTAAGAGGAAGCAGAGATATGAGGGTTATAAAAACCTACTGAAGCTATTGTGTAAAGGTACACTAGCATTTTTGGAATATAGCGTGCAGTACGCTCCGATAAATAAAACCTATAGTTATTTCCTTAAATTGGTTGTTAATCATTTTTTTTTTTCATTTCCTGTGTTAGGAAGGTATATTTTTGTATTATTTATTCAATGTATATTTTCGCTGTACACCTATGCATATATTTTCCTAGTATGTTAGACTTGGAACTTGGATTATACATGCATAAATATTTTATTCATATATGCGTACATAATAATTTTTTTACAGCACTATACTATATTTTACTGACATTAGGTTTTTGTGTACCTAATATTGAAATTCTTCATTAAGAAATTTCTACCATAGTTCTAAGTGTTCAGGTGCAAGCTATTAGTATTTCGATTCAAATATAAAATGGCTATTAAGAGTCAGCGACATCCTGGCGACTCGAGCGATTAAGTATGTAAAAAACGAATATTATTTCTTTATTGTAGGCATCCGACAGAAAGTACTAATATCGGTAATTAATATGTTACTCGTTAGACATTTTAAATCGAAATTGTTAAGATTTCATTATAATGGGTTAACCTTGACCATATGCTATTGATTAATGATATACTCGATATATTTTACATTAAACATATATATATAAAATAGTTTGTCATTAGTTTAGTCACTAAAATTTATATTTTTAAAACTATATTAATATTTATAAATGTTGTACCCACGTGCTGATGAAATATATATGTCGTGTACGCATGCGTGGAAAAAATATATGTGTATTACAATTTAGCGGGTAAAATATATTAGGTTTGGTGATTTGGAATCGACTAAGTACGGAAATATGATAACCGATTAATTATATGATAACTGATAACAGTGATGACTAATAATGTATGATAACTGATAAAATTTATGTCGCACACGTATGCGAGTGGTGATAAAAATAACTGATAACAAAATGATAACGGATAACGTATTATATTAATATTTATAAATATATATATATATATATATATGTTGGTCTTCTGACAGTTGTACGCATGCGCGGAAAAAAAATATGTGTTGTACACTTTAGCGGGTAAAATATATTAGGTTTGGTGATTTGGAATCGACTAAGTACGGAAAAATGATAACCGATTAAATATATATTTCGCGCACGTACACGAGCGGCGACAAAAATATATAACTGATAACAATTGATAACTGAAGAACTACAATGTGATAAACGAAATATATCTCGCGCACGTGCGTGATAGGGCGGCCGATGGTATGAAGGAAGCGGGGTTGCGGGTTATATTATACGTCACGTACGTAGCGAATCGGGCGGCGGATCAGCGGCTCAGGAGGCTCAGGTGGCTCAGCTGGATCAGCTGGATCAGGGTTCAGAACCGCTCTTTTTATACTACTAACCCCCTAAAGTAAATATTCTTACGGATGAAAATTCAGGTGATGAAGATGAAGCGGGTTCGATCAATATTATAACTGGTCGATGATTAGTAGCACCTGCTAAACCAGGCTAGAAAATAACGATCTAATCAGGAGTTTTAAGTTTTAACACATCGACCAAAATTAGATACCTAGCAACTAAAGTAACTGGTGAAATTCCCCCTTCGTCTTCGGTAAAAAACATCTTCTCTCTCATAAACACAAAACAACATAATATTATATTGATAAGTTCATCATACAGAAAAAAAAATTCTTTAGAAACAAAAACTTATAGTCCCAAAATAAATTAGCGAAGATTTGTATAACAGAGACACAGAGTACAAGATTCAAACTTATAGTTATATCATAAATCCAATTTAATGCCCATATAATTCTTTGAAATGTTTTTTACAGACGAAATTATAAAATTATTATTCAATGAAACTAGAAAATATACTTTATTTATAAATGATAATAACCAAATTATTACCATTGTCCATTAATAATATAAGGGGACAAGAGGGTTTTACTGGCGTCTTCGTCATACAAGTGCGTAACATAGCAAATTTACGCTCAGGAGAACGCATCAATTTTTTTTAAAGCATTATTTAAGTTTTTCAATTATTTAGCAGATACTTAAATAAATGATATAAAAGACATATAGTTATATAGTTGATATATAGTTCAAAGACTTAGATATAAAATAATATCACTACTTTTAGAGCTATTTTTTTTTGCATGGAGTTTGGCCGAGTATTTTTGTTGTGATATAACTCATTTTTTGTTGATACCTTATTACTTCGGAAACATATTGGTTTACACCGATGTTTTTTACATCCTCCGGCAGCTCCTGTAATCAGCTAGTATATGTAAAAAAAATCTTGAAATACAATTTTTGAATTTTATAATAGATTTTATTACTATGTATATTTTAAAATTATTATTGTTTTTATGTTTATAGATATAGATAATTCTAATCGTGGTAAGTAGTAACTTAGGACAAAAATATTCTATGATAAACTCTGTTTGTCATATGATAATAAATAATGTATATGTTATAACTTATAATATGTACAGTTTTAAGTTTATACTTAAAATTTCGCTATTTAAACTCGAAGGAAATAGATTAAATCGTTGTGTATAGTTTGATAACTGTAACAAAATATACTTCAATTCAATTACTTGTATCACGAACAGATTAATTCAAATGCAACAGCACAACTAGGTGGGTGATTGGGAGCTATCTCCCAATATATAATGGATACTGGATAGTAATTAATAAGTCACCAAAAATATTTTCTTCAACGAGGCATACAATTGTCTAAAAACTAGTATAATACAGGACTATTTCTCAAATATGAAAAATATTTATATTTTTTATACTCTTTAAGGAATGTCCTGTAGTGATACCAATTTCTTTTTTTTCAAATGTAGATCAATCTTTTTTACTGTAAAATATTAAACTGATTTTGTACTTATAAATTTAAATAATAATTAGAAATATGTTTCTTAAGGGGCCTTGTTATGGCATCGATTTATGGAGAATCATGCACCCGAGATCTATGTGTTAGTCGTAAATGATTATTAGTGTGTGTGGCATCCATGCGGGTAAATTGTAGCGGTACGAAAGGCTCATGCACGAACTCGCACGCACATGTCAGTATATAATACTGTGATCATGAAAAAATGATTATTTATCCCTCAAACATACGGTTCTAATTCCAACAATACGTTGCAACGATTACCTCGAATTGCATTCTGACAAAATTATCTTTTTTCTACAATATGTACAAGGGGTCGATCGAGGCACATTTTTAAAATTGTATTTAGTTAATCAAATATTTAAGTTGGAAATTCTGAATTTTTTTGAATTTTTTACAATTTTTATTACAATTTAAATAACAAAAAATAAAAACGTGGCTCGATCGTGCCTTGTATATATTACAGACAATCCGAATATTTTTTCAGAATGAAAATGGTGATAATTGTCGACACGTATTGTTGGAATTAGACACAGTAGTTTTTGACAAAAAAAGATGTGGAAGTAAAGCCCCTTAAGTAAGTATACTTAAAAATCCCGATATTCAAAATAAGAATAGGTACATACATTATTAAAGGCAAAAATGACAGTGTGCATGCTTAATTGATGAACGGGAAATTAGGTTTAGGTTTATCGTTTGTTCGTTCAACACTATTATTTTGTTTATATTTGTTTACACTTTAATACTTTACACACAAAAAAAAGAATAAACATTATGAATTACATTTATTTTTGTACCGTAATTAATAATTGATACTGACCGTAGCTCGTAATGGTCACACATATGCTAAAATATAATAAAGACGACAAACGTTTACCGTTCGATCGACTTCCATAAAGTCATAAAGTCCATAAAGTCGCACAATCCATTCGAAATCTATGCCAACATTTTGTGAGTAATTTGGTAGAATTTGAAAGTCCATTTCAAATCGTATCTGAGCTTTAGTGGACTTGCGGGGATGGACTCGCAAGTACTAGCAAATTAAGACGAGACTTTTGATACCATTTTGGATTATTTTGAGTAAGGTGGGTGGGCTATACCTGAAGTTGGCCCACCCTTGAATAGGGGTGGAAGGAATGACTAACAAATTCCGGGAATGGACTCGCAATTCTAGCAAATTATTCGCAAAATGTTGGCATAGATTTGGAATGGATTGTGCGAAGTCGGTGGGCCAACTTCATGGACGTGTTTGATCGTTTATCTAATCAGTTATCTGTGTACTGAACTTTATATTATATAACAGGGATGGCCAACCCAAATGATCTTGTGGGCCACTTTGTAAATACATTACAATCCTGCGGGCCACATATAGGGTTGCCAAAAAAAAAAAAAAAGGTCATCAGCCAAAATATTAATATAATCACATATTTTTTTATTCAAAATTAGGCTACATATAAAATTATAAAAGTATTTAAAAAAAATTAAAATATATAAAAGTAATAATAAAAGTATTTAATACAAAAGAAATGGAGTAAACATTACTATTCAGTGAGATATTGTTTTTTAACTCATTCACTAAGCTTTTTCAAATCAATAGAAGTGCTTGTAGTTGCACACCATAATTGATGTTACAGGTTTTCATCTGTTAGGTTTGAGCGTGATTTATCTTTGGTGAATTTCATTTTCGAAAAAAACGATTCTCAAGTGAAAGTCGATCCAAAATCACTCACAACTTTTTGAGCCAGATTTCTCAAATGGGGAAAACTTTCTTTTGTGATATTAATATTATAAAAATCTGTTTTTGATTTTGATGTTTCAAAAATGTGTTTTAATTCATTATTGCATTGTAAGTCAATGAGTTCCATTTGAAGATATTCTGGGGACAAATTGACATCAGTATGAAAAGGAGATGAATATATTTCAAATATTGTCTTGTATTTGTCTAAATTAGTAAAACGGCTTTCAAAAGCAGCTATACGTTTCATTATTTCTTGTGCATATTTAATACTATCGAGTTGCTTTGAATTTTTCAATTCGTTTAGCAATGGAAAGTGTTGAACGTTATTATTTTTTAATTGAAATTCAAATAACAATAATTTCTTCTGAAATACATTGATGTAAGCTTTAAACATTTTCCATGACTTAACCATCTGACATGACTGAAATATACTATGTCACCATTTTCTGAATACAATTTTTTCAGGAACTCCTTAAATTGTCGGTGGGGAAGCGCATATGATCGAATGTAATTTATTGTTTTTATGACTACTTGCATAACATGGTTCATCGATAATACTTGAAAACATAGATTTTGTTGATGAATCAAACAATGGATTATAAATAAATCATCTCTTTTCCAGAAATTATTAGTTTTTCTGGTAGATTCTATTTTATCGATCAGTAATTTTATAGCTCCTTTTTCTTTACCAACCATAGCAGGTGCACCATCAGTTGAAATTCCAGAAGTAATTTCCAAATCCATTTTAATTGTTCTCGCATAAACTGTTTTTAACAGCGTGAAAAATATCTTCACTTTTTGTAGTTCCTTTCAAACTTATCAATTTTAATATTTCTTCAGTTATTTGAAATGATTCATTTACTCCACGAATGAATATTACAAATTGAGCTGTATCTAATATATATGTACTTTCGTCAAATGCAATAGAAAAATATTTGAAATCTTGAATTCGATCGCGTAGCTTTACAATAATTTCGTTTGAAATGTCATTAATTCGACGACATACTGTTTGTCGGGATAAACTTATATTCGAAAATAGTTTATTTTATCAGGTAAAATATCCTTTGCTACAGCTTCCAAACATTCTTTCACAATTCACCATCTGAACATTTTTTCATTTTTTTTGCAATCAAAAATGAGACAGAATAACTTGCTTTAACGATATTAGATGGTTAGCTATAAGCTGGTGTCTATTCGTATATATTTTTATCAGATTAGATTAGAATTATAACTTTAGTTGCGATTACGTTATTAATAATACAGATACCGCGTTGCGCAGGCATTCCAGAATATTCTATTGGCGCAAAAATAATTTTTTTTTTGTAAATATTTGATAAATGTCGCGGGCCGCTGGTTGGCCATCCCTGTTATATAATATTGTAACGTGGTCGGGAATGACCCGTTAAATATAAGATATTCAGGGAAGAAATTAGTTCTTTTGAATATATTTTTACCGTAGATAGGGAGTACGAATGTTATTAGGATTTTAATATTAAAAATAAATATCGATTTATCTAAATTATTATTAATACAAACAAATTTATTATTACTTACGATATTGGCCGGAGCCTTACAATCATAAAATATATAAGTGGCAACTAACCGGAGAGGCTTAATATATTATAGTCAGTGCATAATATGCCTATTGTGCATATTATGATGCTTATAAAATAAACGTAATGATGTTACAATATAATATATATAATATATAAAATATTTTTCAATCTTGTGTTTAATGGGGTCTTGCAGAGATCACGGAATGGATGACAACTGTCTATTTCCATTAAATAGTCGCCGTGTGCAATCTGCTATTAGAATAGTGGCCTATTCAATTTTGAACCATAGTCTTATATTGTCTTAATGTATTTAGATTAAAAGATTTAGATTTAATAATTGATTGGCGATTGCCAAATAAAATAAGCACTAACCGGGACCGTATCTAAGTTTGGGGGAGAGGTCCTGACGACTCCGCAAGAAAATTGACAGTTGATTTTTATTTCTATTTACAAACCTAATAATTAATAAATACCAAATGATACGGTTAGTACCTATTAGCACACACAAAAATACAACAAAATAAGAACCAAACTACCAAACCACATAATCATCTGAATCATCGCATTCGCGTAGATGAGAAATGTCAAATATTTATTAGTATTTAGTACCAATACCTACATACATTAAGATAAATATGTGATACTAGCAGACCCTTCGAACTCCGTTTCGCCACCAGATTCGTTTTAAGTAACGTTGTAATTTTTTTTGTTATATATTTGAAAAGGAAAATATTTATTTCATTTCACAACAGTAATAAATTCATTACAATTACCTACTAAAATGAAGTGTTATTTAATTGTTTCATTGTAGTGCTCTTTGGTAAACCACATTTTTTGTTTTTTTGTCTGTCGTTAACACAAACAAAGCGGATGGTTTCCCAACTCGTGAACACGCAACGTATAACTGTCCATGTGAAAAACAATGATTTTCCAAATTTATCCCGCAAACACTAAGCGATTGGCCTTGCGACTTATTAATTGTCATTGCGAACGCAAGGCGAACTGGGAATTGCAATCGTTTGAAGTCAAACGGAAGATCAGTCGGAATCATTGGTATTCGAGGAATACATACATTTTCACCTGCGTACTTTCCGTTAATAATGGTTGCCTCAATTAAATTCGGCATAAGTCTCTTTACCGAAAGTCGAGTACCGTTGCAAAGTCGCGGTGGATTCAAATTACGCAGTATCAAAATAACTGTACCAACTTTCAGTTGCAAGTTATGTGGTGGAAATCCTGGTATCTCCAGAGAGTTCAAAAACTCCGTTGGATAATTTACTACATCATCGGGATTTGTTATTGAATCAACGGATTTGTATGTCACCAAATCGCCAGCAATTTTTGATTGAATGGTGAAATTCAGTGCGTGGACATCATTATTCGTTGCTGCAAGAATTGCTCGTTGACTTAACCAAGCATAATTCTTATAATTTGTGACATCTCGAGACATATTGCTCATGGCTCGAGAGTCATGTGGGTACCCGCCGGTTTTGGGCAAGGCCGCCAACCACGAGCCGAGACCTGAAGGGCCGGAGCGTCGTGGATTTCTTTTCTTGTTTTTGTTTTTCTTTTTTTTTTGTAATAGTAATTCAATGATATATATTCCAAGGATGGACATATGGGTGACAGTAATGATAATAATAATAAATAAAAACTCAATAGACAAAATAAGGTATTTGGGCTGGTTATATTAATTTGGTGCCGAGAAAACTCGGACGGGCGTAAAACTCGGTCTTAATAAAATAAACGGCAATAATAATAATAATGATCTGAACAGACGGTGATAATAATAATAATAATAATAACATTCAAACATCTTGTACCGGCCAGATACACAAAATAACAATAATCATACGTACATAATATCCGTATACACGGTAAAGGAATCAGACACCCGTCGATGTCTGATTACCCTTTTTCATCGTTAACGTCATCTTTTCCGCGGGCATCGCCGGGGAAAAACTTCAACGGCCGCTACTCCATGTTGCCAAAAAAAAAACACAACGCCGCGGAAAACAATAATAACTCGGGACTAGTGTCACCGTAGGCAGCAGGAAGACGACGAAAGATAGACCGACGAGTGGCGGTAGCCGGTCGTCGGTCTTGGATACAATAGATTGGTGGGAGGCCGGTAATATATAATATAATAGTGTGAATAATAATAATTAATATATAAAGTGTGATTGCGGCAGAGGTGGTAGTGGGTGCGGCGGTGGTGCGGGAGGTTTTGTACACTGACGCGCGGCGCATTACCAATACCCGATAATATAGTAATATAATAGAATATATATATTTACAACTGGCCTTAACATACACTGAACGTTACAGAAACCCCCCAATTGAAATTGGGTCTAAGACTGAGACAATTTCAATTTAATAAGATACTGATCAGGTAAGTTAAGGGCATTTTGAGAGATACAGAATAATATGATAATATAAGAAAATAATAGAAATATAATATAAATAAAATAGCGAGCATAAAATATCAGCCAGAAATAGACAAAACAATCAAACATCGACTCCGTAGTCGATGTAAGAATTCAACCTGGGCGTTTGGGTTTTGGAACGTCTTCTGCTTGTTGCACCGGTTCCCAAACTGCGGGCTTGTATCGGCGGAGTAACACAACGTTGAACGTTCCCCGGATACTTTGAGTTACGGGATCCACAACAACATACGCATTTCCGGATTTCCGTTCGGCTACTTCAAACGGCCCTTCGTACAGCATGTAAAATTTTTGAATGCATTTATCCACTGCAGAACTCAAACGGTGGACACGTACGAGGACCAATTGACCAACACAGAAAAATGTCGGTTTTCCCTTACTATCATGTCGTTGTCTTCGTCGTTCCGATTTTGAAATCTGCACTTCACGTGCCATAATCCACTTGGTCTGCTGTGCGAGTGGGACACGTAGTGGAAATTCGACAGCGGTGTCGAATGGATTGCATCGCTCGACTTTCAGAAATAATTCTTGAGGCGTATGTCCAGTGGCCTCGTGGACGGTATTGTTCAATACCCATTCGATGTACGTCACATAGCGGGGCCACTGCATGTGTTGTTCAGAACAGTAGGTGCGGAACATTCTTCCCAACTCTCGCATAACCCGCTCCGCCGGGTTCGACTGAGGATGGTAAACACTGGTCATGGTGGGTGGAACTCCAACCGCGGATAAACGTGCCTGCCAAACTCGACTTGTGAATTGTACGCCATGGTCAGAAACGATACATCGCGGAGTTCCATATGTCGGAATGTAGTCATTTACCATCCGATTCGTCACGGCAACTGCAGTAGACTTCTTTAGAGGGTACAACCGAACATAGCGTGTGAAATTGTCCAGGACGACGAAAATGAAACGGACATTATTCCATCCAGGGGGTAGCGGACCATAGAGGTCGACCAGGACACGACCTAGTGGTACATCTGCAAGCACCGAGCGCATTTCACCAGCTACGCGGGTGTTGGAAATTTTGGCGCGTTGACATAATTGACAAGTTTGTACAACATTTCTTATTCGAGTTTGGAAAGATGAAAAGAAACAAAATTCGCGAATAGCGAGAATACACTTTTTTGGTCCAACATGACCGAAATGTTGATGGACTTTGATAATTAATTCGTCGATTCGGTGTTCGGGTATACATACGAGCCACTGGTCACTTGATGAGTGTCTTCTGTAAAATACTATATTTTTGAATAGCAGATAGTATTTCAGCATTTGTGGAGATACTGCTGATGGTGTTGCTAGTACTTGAGCAATTTTCGACAGTTTCGGATCATCGCATTGTGACAGTAATATGGAGTCAAATGACTCAAAATGTCGTTGAAATTTCGGTGAGATCGCATTGATTTCGATACTACTCACACATACCGTGGTTGACTCATCAGTATCATGTTGGTCGCGTCCAACCGGGTTGCGAGAGAGGGCATCCATTATGTTTGTGGCACCGGGAATATGTTGGATCTTCAAGTTAAACTCTTGGAGCAAAAGCGTCCATCGAGTAAGTCGGGCATTGCGCAAACGGCACTTAAACAGGAACGTGAGGGCTTGGTGATCCGTTAGAACATTGACCTTGTAGCCCAAAATAAATACTCTAAACTTGACGCAGGCAAAAACCACCGACAACAGTTCCAATTCCGTAATGGAGTAGTTTTTTCAGCGGAATTGAGTGTCCTACTAGCAAAAGAGATGGTACGCCTTTCACCGGTTGATGAGTACTGAAAAAGTTCGGCGCCACAACCAAGTTTACTAGCATCGGTTTGTAAATAGAATTCACTGTCAAACATGGGATGAGATAAATATTGGTCGGTAAATGACTTCTTCACTGAATTGAACATTTCCAGTTCAGCAGACCCGAATCGCCAGGGAGTACCCGTTTTGATGAGTTCGATGAGCGGGCTTATCTTGGACGCATGGTGATCGGCGAACTTGCGGTAAAAATTGCAAAACCCGATGAACGATTGCAACTCTTTTTTATTCCGTGGTACTGGGAATTCATGTATTGCACACAGCTTACTGGGGTTCATGGACATGCCAGAAGGTGTGATGACATGTCCGAGAAATTTGATTTCTTGGCGTAGGAACTCGCACTTGGACAGTTTCAGGGTCATCCCTGACATCTTAATTTTTTGAAACATCATGGTGAGCCCGGCTAAATGTTCGGAAAAATTTGTAGACGATATTAACAGGTCGTCAACGTATATATGCAAATCGCTTAATTGGTCGTCCATATCATTCACGCGAATATTGAGTACAGCTTCAAGAGCGAGACCGAATGCAGTATTCGATATATTTAGCCCGAATGGGACTACACAGAATTGGTAAGTCCGACCATCATAAGTGAATGCTGTGAATTTCCGAACATCCGAGTGTAGCTGCACTTGCCAATATCCGGCTGTAAAATCCAAACTGGAAAACAGAGATTTTCCACCGAAACGAGCGAGCAGTTCATCCAGTGGTGGTGATGAATCACGCATCGGTAATATAACTCGATTAATTCGCCGAGCGTCTAAACACAGCCTGACCGTTCCATCACTTTTTGCAACGCAAAGGATTGGGTTGCTGTATGGTGACGAACAGCGTTCAATCACCCCCCAAGTAAGCATCCGTTTCAGCTCACTTTCAACCGCTGGTCGTCGTGCGAAAGGAATTGGGTATGGGCGGACTTTGAATGGTATATCTTCAGATACATCAAAACGACAGGTGTACAGTTTGTTTAGCCCAGGACGTGTGTCGAATATACTTTGGAACTTCTCCAGGACATCCACCAATTGGGACCGCTGTTGTTCGGTGACCCCAGGGGAACTCGATATACATTCATCGAATCTGTCGTCACGTGGGTCGTTCGGGTACAGTTGGGCATCAAGACCGTTAAGATTGTAGATGGTTGTGTTTTCTTCTCCTATAAATTTAGCAGTTAATGTAATACTCAAAGTACATTGTTCGCTAGGGGTAAGTAACGCTGACTCGACATGGTGGTGCTCCAACAATTTCATCATCTGAGACGCGGGTTCCACTCCTTCGTCAATTTGAAACGGATAGGACTTTCCCCAGCGTGGGAACTCCACTTGTCGCGTCATATAATTTAAAAGTACACCGTTTTGTGACAACCAGTCGTCACCGAGTATGACCGAGGTTGCAAGCCGCGGGACAACAAGAAAAATAGCATCGGTTTCTTTTTCCATTATATCAAACGGGAGTAATACTTGAGTGGTAACTTTCCTATTTCGTCCAAGTACGGCAGTGGATATGGTGATTCCGGTTACTGGGAGTATGGATAATGTCATCGAGCTGGGACAATGAGTCTGAACACGTTTGAAAAATTCTTCAGAAATGGCGGATACCGAAGCTCCCGAATCAAACAACGCGGGCACTGAAATTTTGTTGAATACTGTTATTTTGACTTCGGGTCGCTTGGATTCAGTGATTGATGAGTCCTGAGTGGTCGCAGATAATGCGATGCAGGGGGGTGTCATCGGGCGCTCACTACGTGCTGCATTCACGAATGAGACGCCCGGGCGTTTCCCGAGATGTCCAGTTGTGAGATCGGTTGATTGTTGGGCTGTTGTTGTTCTGGTTGGTATTGTTCTTGAGGTGGAACGTATGGTGGCCGTTGGTACCGATTATTCCCCTGATATGGACGGTGGGGTCCCTGGTGATTACCTCGACCACCTCCATTTTGAGGCGGTGCTTGGGGGCGAGGCCGATTGTTATCCCGCTGACTTTCACAAAAAGATGCAGATTCTTCAAATTCAGTGAGGAAGCAAAGAAGTTCATTGGTGTCACGTGGACCTCGACCACGTAGGGCCATACCTAAAGCCGTAGGGTAATGGCGTATTATCGTAGATACGAGGTCGTCTTTATCAATTGGAGGTGTTAAATACTTGGCACTTGCAATCCACTGCATCGCGTGAGTAGCTAAACCATCTTGACGGGTGTACTGGTAGGGTCGAAAAACATCATTACGTAGTTTACGTTGGGTAGCGGTTGACCAATAACGTTTTCGGAAAAGGTCTAGAAACTCGGCATAATCTCTGGGTGTTGGAATAAGAGCTTCATACCAAAGTCGAGCATCATCGATCAGGCGACGCTGAGCAGACATTAACTGTTGAACAGGTGACAAAGGTACACTGTCGAAATAGATGCGGAGTTGCTCGAGGAATTTCTCCGGATGAAGTGTTGGAATATGGCCGGAGAACTCTGATACTGCGTCTTGCAGACGTTCTGGTACATTTACGAACGAAAACCGTGCCGGATCATGAGAACTAGTTGGGGCATTAATGGTTGCTGTTGTCTGGGGTTGCACATTGGGAGACACGCACGACTGCTTTGACACCAGGTTTAACTCATTACGGAAATTAAATACATCTTTCTCAACGCACTCTAAACGCCGCGATAACTCAACATTTGTCTCCTCCTGTTTGAGATTGTTGGTGGTATTTCGGATAGTGTCGTATTCGAGATTGGCCACCCGAGCGTCGGTGGAACGCCACCTCTCGAGACTTTCAGACAGTTTCTGAGTAGTCTGCTGTTGGAAAATCTCGGTTTGAGCCCGGTGTTTTTCGTTAGATGCAATCAGTTGGGCGAACATCTGGTGTATCGTTGGATCGGCCCGAGGCCGTCGGGTTGGACGTTGACGGCGTTGAAATGGAGGTAGTTGACGTGGTCGTCGTGGTGGTGGTTGTTGGACCCATATTTTTGTCGGAGCTGAGGAGTTGATCGATCAGGCGAATTGGTGGTCGGGATTCTCGTTTTCCCGCACTTTCCATTCAGAGTCCCAAACAGGAGGGAAAAAAAATCAATTGGTTGAAAAACCCGACACAACTTCCAAATAACCAAATAGAAACCAAATAGAAATCAAACTTTAAAAAAATAATAGTAATGGAAATATGGAATATTACGATAAATAATCACGGAACAATAAATAAATATAATAAAATTAAATAGTGAAATCTCCCCGACGATGACGTCAGAGCAGAAAGAAACGTTATGATGATATTTCAATATAACCTGTGCATTAATACACGTACGTACAATTGATGGCTGGCCGGCCGATAAAAAAATAAAATTGAATCATTATGATAAATAATTCACAACTATAATAAATAATTAAAATGAAATCAACAGCTATGCGAAAAAACAAACTGGTTGAACCTCACTCGTAGCAACGAGGTATTAATTAATAACAGAATAACATGGGAACAAAAAAAACATCTCCCCTCTCTTCCACACCGGTTCAGTGTGATCAACAGACAATCGAAAACGCGCCGCGCTGCTCAGTGTTGCGGGGTACATAATGGTGGAACTTAAAATAATAATAAATGTTTGAGTGCGGAACTACCCGTGGAAAATGTTAAAAAGACAAAAAAACCCATCCAGATAGTAAAAAAAAAACATCAGGTCGATACCTGGAAATGGCGACGTCTTTTAGTACGAGCGCGGTCGTTAGCAAATTGCAAAAAAAAACGAGCGACCGACTAAAAACGTAGGCCAATAATATAAAACCCTTCGTTCACTTCGCTGCGACGATAGTGGTGACGAACAGAAACAATGGCATAATTTAAAAACTTAAAGATTAATAAATCTGGATGAATTATAAATGTAAACACGATGGTCGACCGCTTGCATGCTGCGACATACAAAATAATCAACCGTGTTCATATAATAGCGGGCGATAATTATACTACAGGCATCTCAAACATCCATTTACATGGTACCAGTTTACTTAAATGAACTTAAACAATACAGAAAATCACCACCGCATCGAAGAAACCGCACCCGTTCAGTGACAGCAGTAGGCATGCGACGGCAACACCGGGTTCACACCAACTCTGCGACGCAATCACAGCTAGCAATCAATATGGAGTGGTTGACAATTTGACATTTTGTCCGTAACCAATACCACTGGATCAATTAATTTCTGAAAAAAAATCAGGCAGTATTCCGTTCGAAAAAAATATATTTTTTTTTTTTTTTTTATAATAGTATCGTCAGCACGTAAGCATAAGAGGGACAGGTGGAAGGACGAGAGGAAAAAAAAAAAAAACTGCACTACGGAAATATTATTATGTTTTACACTATATGCAAATAAACAACGTTGGCATATTCGTACTGTGTTCACCAATTAACGACACAATGATTAACGGAGTATATTATTGTAATAGGTATACGTAATTCATAATCAGTATCATTCACGGTGAAACGATGTGGCCTTACGACTAGCGTGCGCCTTTAGACTTTGCACCAAACACCGACGACGCGCGGCGGCATCGTTATAATCTTTTATATAATAATATCATACTCCCGTCGTCTTTAATTACGTGATAGCAAAAAACCGTATATAGTATAAACAGATACCATTATAAGTGTTCCATGAGCAAATATCATTATTACTGTATGTTAGGAATTTATATTTTGAGACTCGTTGTACATTTTTCGAAAATCCTGGCAAGGTCGCCATCTGTGACATCTCGAGACATATTGCTCATGGCTCGAGAGTCATGTGGGTACCCGCCGGTTTTGGGCAAGGCCGCCAACCACGAGCCGAGACCTGAAGGGCCGGAGCGTCGTGGATTTCTTTTCTTGTTTTTGTTTTTCTTTTTTTTTTGTAATAGTAATTCAATGATATATATTCCAAGGATGGACATATGGGTGACAGTAATGATAATAATAATAAATAAAAACTCAATAGACAAAATAAGGTATTTGGGCTGGTTATATTAATTTGGTGCCGAGAAAACTCGGACGGGCGTAAAACTCGGTCTTAATAAAATAAACGGCAATAATAATAATAATGATCTGAACAGACGGTGATAATAATAATAATAATAATAACATTCAAACATCTTGTACCGGCCAGATACACAAAATAACAATAATCATACGTACATAATATCCGTATACACGGTAAAGGAATCAGACACCCGTCGATGTCTGATTACCCTTTTTCATCGTTAACGTCATCTTTTCCGCGGGCATCGCCGGGGAAAAACTTCAACGGCCGCTACTCCATGTTGCCAAAAAAAAACACAACGCCGCGGAAAACAATAATAACTCGGGACTAGTGTCACCGTAGGCAGCAGGAAGACGACGAAAGATAGACCGACGAGTGGCGGTAGCCGGTCGTCGGTCTTGGATACAATAGATTGGTGGGAGGCCGGTAATATATAATATAATAGTGTGAATAATAATAATTAATATATAAAGTGTGATTGCGGCAGAGGTGGTAGTGGGTGCGGCGGTGGTGCGGGAGGTTTTGTACACTGACGCGCGGCGCATTACCAATACCCGATAATATAGTAATATAATAGAATATATATATTTACAACTGGCCTTAACATACACTGAACGTTACAAATTCTCACTAATGTTTGGGAAAACATTTTCAATAAGAACTAATTGAGTGTCTACAAATCGGCAAAAGTCGTTGGTAAGAGTAATTAATCCAGATGTCGCATCAACTGGGACTTTTCCATTTCCAAGATCTAACAATTCTTTTGAAAATTGTGCAGCACTTTGATCATTTTGAAGTTGAACTCTCATATTAGTGGTTAGCGATAATGTTTTTACGTTATTCCATAAAGGTGATGCCTTTAGGCAAGCATTCAATTCATCTGCAGGCGTTCCACGGGGAACTACTGGCAACGTCTGCCTGAAATCGCCTGCCAACAATATCATCAAGCCGCTAAAGATGTTGTTATTTCTCCGAAGATCCTTCAGTGTGAAGTTAAGTGCTTCAAGTGATTTCTTATGTGCCATTGTGCACTCATCCCAAACAATGAGCTTGCATTGCATTAACAATTTTCCCATTGCACTGGATCGGGAAATATTGCACGTTGGAGTATCAATTGTGTTTAAATTGAGTGGCAACTTAAGCGCAGAATGTGCAGTACGACCGCCATCTAGAAGAGTCGCCGCAATTCCAGATGATGCTAACGCCAAAGCTATGTCACATCTTGATCGAATAGTGGCCAAAATCAATGAAATGACAAATGTTTTCCCTGTTCCTCCAGGTGCATCCAGGAAGAATAGACCACCAGTATTATTGTCCACCGCTTGCATTAATGTTTTGTATACTTGTTTTTGCTGTTCATTCAGCAACGGAACATTATTTCTAACTAATTCCTGCAATGTATCAACATTGTATTGCAGCTCTCGATTTAATTCTTGGTTGAATGCATCGTGCATCGATCGATTTGGCGCAATCATTCCTACTTCAATCAGTAGCTTGTTTGCAATAGTCAAGCATTGATCCTCAATCAGAATCAATCCTTCATTGTAGATTTCATCGGTTATTTGGATGTCAGGATTATTCGTTTGAATAATATAATATAATAGATGTATAATAGATGGCGCTGTATGTGAAAAACGATTTCAACACTTTTCTGTTGAATTTTTCCTGAATTTTCAAGAATTTTCTTTGCTATAAACCTCACGTAGCCCAAGACCTTTCAAACGAATGCAAAACCATGGAAATCGGTTGGTGCGTTCTGGAGTTATAGCGTCAGGGAGGAAAACCGGACTTATTTTTATATATTAGATAATAATCATAAGTGTCTGTTATCAACTTAACTTGACCTCTAGATACTTTACTAGACATAAATTATACTGCCATTATATTATATCAAATTATAAATAATCTACACTAATTACAAAGTTTATTTTAGTTTTTTTTTTTTTTTTTGAGTATCTAGCTAACAGACGGACAAACATTAATTTATATATTATCTAAGGATATAAATTATTATATTAAGTCTGTATTAACTTCAGATAATTATTAATATCCCTGATAGTTCCTTAATTATTTTCCCCAATTTTTTGTGGTTCCAATATTCAATAATAGACATAATATATTTATAATAAAACGTACATAAGTCTACAAACTCGAGCCACAGCACTTGTGAAACCTGTGTTTACTGATTAATAATTTTTCTTTCATCACTCGGCGCTGTTGATTATTTATTATATATTTTTTTTGTATTATTTTAATAATGACTGGCAAAAAAGAGTTAAGTGGATATCAAAATCGTTAACAAACTTTGTTAAAAGACGAAAACCACTTAATGTTAATACTTCTTAACAAATGCAGACAAATTTAAAATATGTTTCAAAAAATATAATATTAATTTGCATAGCTTAACAATTTAGTTTTATCAAATTTATTTTTATTTGGTTCATATTAATATTATATTAAAAAAAAACAAAACCAAACTTATATTATAATGAATTACAACCAGTGCTCTAGTGGCATACACTCAATTGTATCTTAGCAGTAGGGGGGAAGAGGGTTCATGCAATTATTAAGCAAACATATTTTAAATAGGTTCTATTTTTTAATGTGTAGGTATGAAATACTTTTAAAAAGTATTTTTCACAAACAAGTATCTAATGCTTCTATGGTGAATATTTTGGTGTGTAGACGGAGACAATATTTATGTACTTAGGTTAATTACCGATTTTATGAATTTTTTATTGTACATTTTTTAATAATATAATAAACCAAACTGCTTATGAATTTTTATTTTTTATTTTTTATTTTAGGCAGGTATACCATTGATATGAATATCCACTTAACCACAGTAAGTTTTAAACACAGTTTCAGTATTCTATACTATATAGAAATACTATAAATCTGTGGTTTTAAACTATATTCATAGAACTCTAGACATTTATAAACATTTTATAATTTAGTTTATTAGTTATATATAATAATTGCTAGAGTGGCAATATATATGGCATACGTTAAAATTATACGATACTGATTATTTTATTCTTATTCAACATTTATGGAATATGGAAAATAGATAAAATAATAACTGTAGGTACATGGCATATTATAGTTTATATTACATTGGTACATTATTGACTTGATCCAGGAGATATTCATACCACCTTAATTATTAAAAGTCGCATGGTATAATTAACTATTAGTTTGAATTTAGGTGATATCCAAACAAGTATATTTTTAAATATGTTGGGTTTTATAGAAAATATAACGGCTTTAAATATAAAATATGGATTTTGTTTGTTTCAGGAACAACAAAATTATGCTGAATTAACACCATTTAACCCAGAGGATATATAAAGTTTAATTTGTAAAATTACATTTTTGTTATAAATGATAATCAATAGTGTAGGTAATTTATATACAAATTCAAAATTAATAATACATATTATTATTTTTAATTAAAATAATGTTTAATCATAATTTTGTAAAAAAAATGCAGTGGTTTTGTTTAAAGAGATTTTATTAATTAATATTAAGTTTGATTATTGAAAAATAAGAGTTTCACAATAATTTATAATAAGTAATAATATATTTATATTGTACTCTATAATAATACAGTAGGTACTTCAGTACAAAACTATTTGCTTACCTAATATATGTAATACTAAATCAAATTAAAATATTAAATACCTACCTACAATAATAAAGTGCGTTTCAATATTGAACTAATTAAACTTTATGTGATGATGTACCTTCTCGTAGTGCACTTAGTTTTGCAAGAACAAAAAATAAATCCTTGTCCTCCAGTTAATGAATTTTGAATACTAGCAGTCCTCCATGATATTTCGATATTCGGTACATCATCACATATATTATTATTTAAGTGTATTTAATTATATTTGTACAATAATATTTATTTTATAATTATTTGTATTTAATATTAGTGAACGTATATAAGACACTACGGTTTTGCTCTTACGATAAAAGTCAGTATTCGGTTTTGCCCAAATGAGGTTGGTCATAACCAGTGTTCGGACTTATCTAGATAATTATTTGTTCATCTTTTATCTTATCTAGATAAATACTTAGGTACAAGGTATCTAAGCGTTCATCTTAGATAATTTTATTACTAATCTAAATAAATTCATCTAGATACATTTTTTATTGATAAAAATTGTGAAATTGTACAAATGCATTTTTAAATATTTATACAGATTCTCAAAAAAAGTTTATAGTTTATAAATAATGTAATTATTTTTAATTTATAACATTATTATTATTATGTTCTTAGTGCTCAACTAAAATATACATAAATTTAAAACCCATTTAAAAAAAAAGCGTATCTTTTTTGTATCTAGATAAATTTGAGTTAAACTATCTTTTATATCTATCTAGATACATTTGAGTTGCATTATCTTTATCTTTATCTAGATAAAAAAATACTTATCTAATCCGAATACTGGTCATAACCAGGGTTTCCGAACGGAACGCAAAAAAACGGTTAAAGAACATTATTGTTGTTCATAAACCAAAATATAATTGAATGAAACCAAATATTTAATTTAGTTTATTGGTCTTTTATATGAAATAACATTTTAAATATATAATAAAATATAGATATAGATTATAGGTAATAAATTATTATAAGTAATAATAAAGTAACATAAATACATAATACATTAATTAATAATAATAATAATAATAAATATATAACAATAGGTACTCTAGATTAACTTTTATCAAATAAATAGTTTGATCGTACAACTATTATGTCTTCCAGTAAACTGGGGTTCATCCTATTTCGTTGATCATTCGATATGAATTTCAAACTGGAAAAAATACATTCCACTGTGACATATTTAACAGCAACAAAAAAGTGGGTAAGTGGATGTCGCTCTGCTGTACAGTAGGTTACAAGTGGGTCACTGTAATGGATGGTGTTAAATTTGAATTGAATGATATAATATCATTGTATAAGAAAAATGAAGAAAAAGCGAAAACATTCGGTAATAATTGCATGTACCTACGGTTATTTGTATTAGAGTTGCACCAAAAACCAAAATCGATTTTCTCGAAAACCGTTTTTGCGTAAAAATTCCCGTTTTTCCTTAATTTTTCTTTGGTTTTCACGTCGCTTTTGAAAACTACTGGGAAATGTTTACTTTTGACCCCCCAAAGTACCAACTAAATTCACTTTCCTATCAGAAAAGTTACTGTTGAAGAAAATCCATGCATTTTTATTATCCTAAAAGGTAATAAACAATTTTGTTTATGTTTTTTTTTTTTGAGTGTCATTAGATTACCGACTAAACTACTTAAGTGTATAAAAAAGGCAGTTATAAGAAAAAATTATTTAGATCTTGTAAATTAAACCTATACCAATTATTCAAATTAAAAGTATTAATGCAGATCTTACAAAACTTTAGAGGACCATAGTTAATAAACTAGCGAACCAAAATTGATGATTTGACTATCAAAATTTTCAGAAAAAAAAGCATTACTAGAATCCATTAAAAATATAGTAGTTGCCATTTAAAAAAATAAAGTTGATTTTGCTATTGGTACACCTGCGTGTATAAACATTTTGAAATTGTTATTAAAAATTTGCCTGTTAAAAATAAAGAAACACATCTTTTTCGTTTTAATGATATTCCATGCCATCGATCCATAATCGTTAAAAAAACCCCGCGTACAATGACATAAGATACACCCTGTATAACATTTAAATATTTATATATTTTTGGAACTAAAATACGAGTATTATTAAAAATCAAAGATTATAACATTTTGTAGGACATAAAATGATATGATCGTCGTAAATCATAGTTTTTATTATATAAATAATTGGCCATTGTTGTAGTTGCCTACCTGAGTAGTTGGTATTTGGTAATGCTAAAGCAACCAAAGCGCATTCATACATCAATGGATACATTTTTCTAAGTCTTGACCAAATATTCATAATGTTTTTGCTTTTATCTTCCCTAGGAAGTTGCATACAATTTATAATTTCCCTTTGAATGTCCAACACAACTTAATATTATATATATATTATTATATAATAATTTATATATAATATCTATTATCTAAAACGTCCAGAGAACGTAAAACAAACATTTAAAAGTGGCCTGGTGTTCTGGGCTTCTGGCTGGTGCCACTAGTTCCCGGATGAGTGACCACACGAGTTTTAGTGTCAAATCCTTGCCACGCATGCATGTGTTCAAACAACCTTACCTTCCACTACAGTAACCGGCTAATGACCGCAGTTATCAAAGCCTTAACTCAAATAAAAAAAAATTATAATATATTTAAAAATCTAAAACATTTTTAACAATATTTAGTTTTTACGAAACATTGAAGAGGATAAACAATGTAAATCGTGAATCGTAATTATAAGGTAGTACTGAAAGGTAACAGGTAGGTAACTGAAGTACTTAAACGGTATAAAGCTTAACTAATATGAAATTATATGCATGCGAATAATTAAGTTTCAGATCCATATGTATAATCTTATAGTTTTAACTTTTAAAACTGTTCATAAATGTATTTGTATTCTATAATTTATGTATGTGGACATAAATGGTACCTATAATTTAACAAAATATTATTTTATTTAGCGCCTGCCCTTACTGTCTCCGTCTTACAAACGTTAACATATAACAATTCAAAAATCGGAACATATTACTCTAAAACGTTCTTCTGATTAAATGTTCAAGAACGTATTATTTCAAAACGTTCTTCTATAAATTTACAATAACGAATAACTTAATAACGTATATTCAGTCCATCATTCAAGAACTTAAATTTTTTTAGAGTTTTCAAGCGAAATTTAAAAAAAAACATAAACAATTTTAACGTTTTCTGGTAAAATGTTCGGTAAAACATTTAATTTATAACGTTACATCTTTAACCATTTATTGAACATAGCTTGATTTAACGTTTATCGCAAATAAAGTTCAAAAACAAATTATGGAACCGAACCAAAAATTAACGGTTAGGGTCACCCTGGTCATAACTAGGTTTGCCTGGTCAAAAGCCGAAATATGACATTTTGCCTAAGGATTGTAGGCAGTTCGCGTTTTGGCCGGGCATTTCTGAGGCTTGCCGGCCCGATTTCGACTTTAGTCCGTAACATATTTTACGGACAATCCGAATATTTTTTCTGAATGAAAATCGAGATAATTGTCGACACGTATCGTTGGAATTAGAAACAGCAGTTTTTGACAAAAAAATACGTGATAGTGAGGGCCGTGTGTCCCCTTAATACTCGTATTATACTTGTGATTTGTGTTTAAGTTCCACCGGCTGGCCAGCAGTGAGCACATACTGTGCACAAACATTATTTGTCATAGACATATATTATAATATAATAATATTATATGTCTATAGAATTTGTAATGAATTATTTAACAGCTAGTAGTCCACCGTATCAAGGCTAACTGCTAAGCTATGAGTTCTTTTTCCATTATACCCGGTGAATTATTTCCTACCTGGCTAGTGGTTACCATACAGACCGTACTTATAAGTTAATAACAGCTATAATATGCAAATATGTACTTATTATAGCTATTAAGGATAGCTAATCTATAGTGCAGATAAATAACGAATAACAGGATATTTATATATTTTAAGCATACTGTAAAACCAACAAAATTTTTTTAATAAATTTCTATTTATTACATATTATAGTAAATTGATTATAAATACTTATAAAATATAATTTATAATCAATTGGTAGTATTTAAAAAATACCTAGTACCTATAATTAGTAATTGCCTACACGTCCTTAGGCGTATCTAGGGGGTGGGTGGGTGGGTGGGGGGGATGAATTAATGAAAAACTTTTTTTGTTGGGTCAACGAAATGCCACATTAAAAATGTATAGTATGGGGCTTTAGACCCCCCTCCCACACCAATATATCTGATATCCCTACGCCTATGTATCTATCCGAGTGTCTGACATTCAGACATCCAAAATCCAATATGGGTTCCTACGTTTATACCTAGAGCGCTAATAATATGAAGTTCAATCACTATAATTTTAGTATTTTTATCAAGCATAAGCCAAATTCACTTTATTATTAAGATTGTTTCTCTTTAGATTTTCTAATTAACAATCTTAAAATAACTTTGAAAATTAAGCAGTAGAGTAATATCAAAATTGTGGTTATACATAAGAAAACTACAACCAGTATATCGATTAAATAGTATTGGTACCATGGCATACCGACGGCGGCAGACCGAAGATGTGGCGCCCCTTTATGTCGGATCACATACTCTGTCCAATACACTGCAGTTTCCAAAGGAGACATGGGTCGATCACGAAATGCTTCTGATAACTCTTTAGCCTTTTGCTTGTATCTATATTTAACAAATAAGTTAAGAATTTAAGATCATAAATATATAACACACATAGTGTATACTGTATACACATCTTCCCATTATCGCATGGCATAGTCATAACTCATAACAATAAATATTGACGTATTATACAACGGATGGACTTACAGGGTCCGTGATATTAAAAATAATAACGATACACTTACATAGGATTTGTAAGCATAGATGTTATTTTTATAAGAATTTCTTCTTCATTCAAATCTCCGTAATTCATCATCTCTGCAGCTCCTTTGCTTACAACAGATTTGATGTTTGTTATTTGATCCCCAAAAATTGGCATTGATAAAATTGGAACACCCTCATACACAGCTTCGGTAGTTCCCAATAGGCCACCATGAGATATAAATAGCTTAACATTAGGATGGGCTATACACAAATAAAAACAAAACAACATTACTATTATAATATACCACAATTTAAATTTAAAATTTAAAATAATTGCTGCAGAGCAAACCATACATGAATACTTTATAAAGTTTTAAAAAACATTAAGTGTATATCAAATGCGTATATACCTAAAATATCTCGTTGGGGCATCCATTTGTGAATCATTACATTGGATGGTTTTCCGGATAATTCTCCTTCCCATTTCCACAGAATTCGTTGAGGAATTTTATCGAAGACATTTAAGAACATCTGTCTTTTTTCGGCCGCAAAAGATTCGCCCTGTAATAAACTGCCCATGCAGAAATAAATTACTCCGTTCTCAGCTTCGTCAATATATTTCTGGATGTCCTGGATATATGTAAAAACGATTGAATTAATAACTTTATAATAATTATAAAAAACATGTAAACTGTCAGTATACTATTAATATTATCAATACTATTTACTATTTTTAATTAATTTTTAATCAATTTTTTTTTTTTTTTTTATTGGGTTAAGGCTTTGACGACTGAGGTCATAAGCTTTCAAGATTGGTAGGGTTGGTACCAGTGGCGTGCTCAGAGGGGGAGGTTAGGGGTATAACCCCACCATTGTCTTTTTTTACCGACCTACAGAATACAACTTATTAGTTATTACAGCTGTTAAGAGTCATTCATTTTTCTAAATTATTAATTTTATTCGTTGAGTCAACAACAAGCTTGAATTTTAATACGAGGCTCCTAATATATTCTTACAATGGCAGTTGAAAAATATTTAAAAAAAGATTACAATTTTTT
Organism: Sitobion miscanthi; assembly: GCA_008086715.1. Classification (NCBI taxonomy): domain Eukaryota; kingdom Metazoa; phylum Arthropoda; class Insecta; order Hemiptera; family Aphididae; genus Sitobion; species Sitobion miscanthi. The sequence continues at coordinate 32,035,677 of CM017798.1, read as the reverse complement.
TTAATAATTTAGTTCGAATTTTGATAAATTACGTAAAAATCACGAAAATGTGCAAATTATTTTGAGTTAGAAATTCATACAATTTTTTATCCAACTATCTAACTATCTAAGATTTGATAATTTAATACAAGATTCCTCATAAGTTTGTCTACCTTTATCAAAAAAAAAAAATGTTAACCGCAAAGACAAATTAAATTTTTATGAGCGTCTGAAGTTCAAATTTTAACATCTTATTGACTCGACATATTCACTCGATTTCTCATGTAGCGATTTTCTTATATTGAATTTTTTTTTATATAATATATATGATATATCAATAAGTTTTTATTTGTTCGGTCGTTCAAAAATCGTGAAAATATAATACGCGGCTCCTAATATATTTTTACAATAGCTGTTGAAAAATATTAAAAACACAAATGCACAATTTTTTTTTAAATATTTCAAGTTTTAATTTTGACAAAATTTATCAAACTTAAAATTTAAAAAGCGGGTAAGTGGATGTCACTCTGCTGTACAGTAGGTTACAAGTGGGTCAATGTACAATGGATTGTATTAAACTTGAATTCAATGATATAATATCTTTGTATAAGAAAAATGATTCTGAGCGGAGACGGTTTGTCAGTCTGTATATTTTATATTGTTATTATTTATTACCTATATCCTTTAAGTTGAATTAATATTATAATATTATTATTTTATTATTTTTTATTCGTTTCTATGGTGATGAACAAAGCGTTAGAAATTAAAATCTTGTTTTTAGCGGTTTTTCGTAATTTGTCGGTGGTTTTTCCGTGACATTAAATTACTATTGTGTAAATTTAAAAATTACCTCTTTAAAGTACCATCTTAATCCAATTTGCTAAAATATAAGATAAATCAAAGCACTCGTTTTGGTAGAAATTTTGTATCCAGGATAAAAAAAATAAATATCACTGTAAAACCACAAGCTTCTAAAATGATTTTGTAGTTAAAAATGTGTAAATATTAATAATAACAATATAATTATTATAAAATATTCTAGGCTGCCAAACCGTCTCTACTCGGAACCGTTTTTTGCACACATGATATAAATAATTTAATTCAAATTTACAGTCACCCACTTGTAGCCTACTGTACAGCAGAGCGACTTCCACTTACCTGGTTTTTTTTTGTTTATTTAAAAAAAAATTTTGTCCCCCCTCCCATTTTAAATTCCTGGGCACGCCACTGGTTAGTACTGTAGTAAATACATGTATGTTTGGCAAGGTTTTTTCGTACTACAAACCTGGGTAGTCACCCATCCGGGAACTAGTGGCAGCGGCCGTTACTTAGATACTTTCAGTCACGTTGCGTGATTGATAGCAGTAAACGTACCATGCCATTTAATATTTTATTGTATATGAAAATTAATAATGTCACCCACGCCAATAATTATGTAGTTATAAAAAAGCATGGTACCTATATATATATATTATTTATTTATTTATTTGTAATTTAAACGGGCTAAAACTTAAAAGCCCAATACATGTTTAATAATATGTGTATAATTAGTGAGATTAAATATAGTTTTAAATGAGTAAAGAATAAATCGAAAAGAAGACAGTAGAAAATAATAATAATACAATAATTTGAGAAATAGAAACATATTTGGCTAATGATAATATAAATTAATATAATTACAAAAATAGTAATAAATGGGATGAAGCTTTTTAACTTTTTTGAAGCAATTTTCTTAGGATATTGCCGATCTCGTATTTAGTTCAGTGGCCCTACATTGTCATTAACTATAGTGCTGGTAATTGGTATACATATTATATGCAGAATAAGTGGACTCTTCCATGCGATCGGTGGATCACACGAATAATACGTGAATGGGGACGTTGTCCACACTCCATACAATGAACGGAGCTTTAAATCGTTCTACCAATGGCAGGGATAGATTGCGTGTGGTACATGTATTACAATATTAAACCGTAAGCGACTCTGGCTGGTTAAAATTGTGCACATTTTTCTATGCAAATATTTAGCACGCATAAGTTTTTACAAATTTGCAAGTATGCATTCGAATGGGTGGGGCGGGAGAGATTTCTCTCTCACTCCAACCTTAGAAAATGGTTTTTTTCTTGGTAAACCGATGCCGTTGAGCTTTCAGGATTGGTAAAAAAATTCGAGATAAATAATCGCATAGAAAAATTTACAAAATTGAAATGTATGGCGCTGGAGATTTCTCCAGTAGTCCATTACGTGCGTAAATGTCTGATCTGATGACTATAAACTATAAACTATGGCAGGGGTCACCAACTAATTTTTACAGAGGTCCGTTTTGAAACCTAACAAACTTCCCACTGTTCTGAACATATTCAATGACTTTTTTTCACAAATTAACAATTAATAACAAATATACACATTTTATTTCTTTTCAATTATTTTTATTTCTAATCGCAAAAGAAGCTTTTAAAGAAGAAAATAATATTAAGTACGATTTTATAAATGTAATGTAAAAAAAGGTAGGTAAGTGGATGTCGCTCTGCTGTACAGTAGGTTACAAGTGGGTCACTGTAATGGATGGTGTTAAATTTCAATTCAATGATATAATATCATTGTATAAGAAAAACGATTCTGAGCGAAAACGGTCAGTCAGCTTATGATATTACCAAGTATATTTGATGACATTATTATGAATAAAGTAATTTATATATAACCTATTTACGTGGAACCTTGTTTTCAATTTCAATCCTTAGGTATAAAAGTTGAAAATTTTATAAATTTTTAACTACAAAATAATTATTAAATTATAAATTTGATAAATTTTGTAATAATTTGAACTTTAAATGCTTATAAAAAAAATTGTGCCTATGTATTTTTAATATTTTTCAACTGCTATTAGAACGATATATCAGAAGCCTTGTATTAAATTTTCACGCTTTTTAGGTTAAATTCAAATTTAACACCATCCATTACAGTGACCCACTTGTAACCTACTGTACAGCAGAGCGACATCCACTTGCCCACCTTTTTTTTTTTTATTACAATAATGTTTAAGTGATTATAATAACAAGTAACTATATTACTCAACCGACTTGGGTGTATAAATTACGATTTTTATTTCGTAAGTAGATACCTAATTTGTAATTAAAAATTACATGACTAATTGTAGATTTTCTGTTATTGAAATCAAAACTATTATTATGATAACAAAAATGAAATACTTACTTTAGGCAAAGGTTTGATTGGCATTATGTGTATCCCACCGATTTCCACAACAGCTGGCACTAAGGGTTTGGATTTAAACATTGTGAAATGAGTGTTAACCATAATCAAACTGGCGTTCAAAATTAATTGGTCCAATGAAATTTCAACGTCAAGATTTCGTTTAATGATTGCTTCGTCTCTAATCCGACACAATAGTTTAAAACCAAAGAGTTGTATTACATGAGAAATAATATTTATAACTCTGTCATTAAAGTTCATTGTTGTGCCCAGGCTGGTTAATGTTGTAGGTATATTGGCTAACGAATATGGCTGTCCGATCACATGCTTATTCCAGGGCAACAAGTTGCAACTACTCAGAAGTATAAAAGGTATGTTGAACTTTGATGCAAAAACCAAAAACAATTCATTATTAAAATGTTCTGTAATGAGTAAATCAAATTTACAAGGACTGTTTAATAATGACTTCACACTGTCTACCGTAAATATGGCTTCATACATTTTTCCGCGTTCATAAAAACTCGAAATAATAAACATAGAACTTTTAATTTCGTTCATTGAACCTGTTTCGAAATTGCTGATATTTTCTTTGTTATTGGTTAAAGGAATTGATCCTCTAATTGATAAATTATTTATGTTTGCATGTTCTATCGGAAAGTTACTGATAAAAGTTATGTTGTGTCCTCGGTTGGCGAGTCCTAGGACATATGGCAAGTAAACTAAATGATGACTGAATCCTTGATGAGGGAACACAGCTAAGATGTTTGCCGCGTCCGCTGAAGAAACCACTGTTGCAGTAATAATTATTGTTACAGATAAAACAATCATTATAATTATAAATCTAGCTCAGTATAATATTATTACGAATATTCTATATTATGTATTGAAATTGAGCACTATTTTATTTTAATTATTATTTAAAAATAAAACAATTTAAAGATTAAAATATAAAAAATTAATTATAACCAATGTTTTGTTGCTATTAAATATTTTACTAGATACTTTGGTCAATAACATTTAAGTAAATATTTAGGAAGTTTGGTGAACGTTAAACATATGCCTATATTATGTATAGGTATTTAAAAAGTACTGATATACATTTATTAAAATTAAACACTAAAATACATAGTTTTATTGTACATCGAACCAGAGTCAGATAAGAACAAAAACCAACATGACTTTGTTATGGCTAATCGCCGACTCATGAAAAACTTTATACTTTTTTATTTGATGCGTACTTATCAATATAAATTATAAGGAGTACCTAGGTACTTAAACCAATTAAAATAAATCTTTAAAAGATAATATTGGTATACGTTGCGCATCAACAACTTATATTGATAAGTCGTATTCTTTCCATTTCTTAGAAAAAAAATGTTAGCTACTTATAGTCGATTTTATAAACACTGATTATCGAGCTATATTTATTTTAAGTAATAAATGATGATGTAATCTACCTATTGTTAAATGTTTTTTCCCAGGTTTACATATTTTCTTATGTTAAAAATGGTTGTTGATTCAAAATTATCAACTTTATCTGTTTAAATACCTATTCATAAATCGTTAATTAATAATTAATACATTTGATTGATGATTATTTATGCATTATGACATAATACTATTGAATTCAAATATATAGATATTAGATAACACTATAACAGCTTATCTTCAATTAAGTAGTAAGTAGTTTTAACTTAAAAATGTTTATAATGCTTAAAGGTAGGTGTTGTAGGTAAGTATAGGTTAGTGTATATATATTTTATATGGGCGATTGTAAACTCGGCCCGAGGAATGTTCAATAGGTCTATTGTAAATTCGACCCAGTTATGTTTGTGTTCATTAAGCACGCTAAGCACTTTCGTCACATCATTATCAACATAAATACTTGATTGACAATTTTTGCTTTAGCCCCCCAATATAAAGTACTTAAAAACTTAGGCTGTATTCAATATCGGTGTACGAGGGACTATATTTTAGCCGAAAATATTAAATCCGACACTATTTTAGCCGACCGTATTTTAGCCGACAGTATTTTATCCGACAAATATTACCGCCGACCGTATTTTAGCAGACAAATATTACAGCCGACAAATTTACAGCCTACAGTATTTTAGCCGACAAATATTACGGCCGACAGTATTTTAGCCGACAGTTTTATTGTTAAATCTCTTATCACTTATATACAACTGCATACCAGAACTACAACTGTGGTCCATTTTTAATTTTATTGATAAGTGATAACAATAATAATATTATAGTTACATCTTACATAATAGTATAATACATTAGGCATTAGGACAATAGGACATACTTCATAGCTGATTGTTGTTCCCGCGCACTTCATAGCCCGTAAAATATTACAAATTTTAGAAAAATTGTGATTGTTCAACTCCTTTTGGGTGCAACTTAGCCTCCCTCCCTGATAGGCAATCAGAGTATCCGACTACGCCGCGACACCATAATATCAAGTAGGCAATGTGACTGCACCTGATCTGCCGATTAACCAATGGCAGCCAAATAAAAAAGAATTATTTATCCTATATTCAATAGCAACCATTTATAAACAAAAATTTCCACCACAAATCTCAAAATCCCCGTTTGAGCACCTAGGAGGGTTGGACCTAGGAGGGTGAAAAATAGTTTACGTCCTATTCTCAGAAATACCAAGTATACACACACAATTTTATGAAAATCGGTCACGCCGTTTCGGAGGAGTTTTGTTACAAATTTTGTGCCACGAGAATTTTATATATTAGATTTACTAAATACTAAATACTTATTGAAATTAATTTCTTTGCCTATGATGGTTAATGATTATTGCAATTACTTTAGAAATAGAACTACCTAGTATCTACTCAATTATTGTTTAATTTATTGAAGAAAAAACAATGTTCATGACATTCCCGATTCCAATGTAAAGATAATACATTAATCACTTTTGGTGTATACCTATAGTACCTAGTATCTACGAACAGACAAACACAAAATACTAAAATAGTTAATAGGTATCAATATGAATACACAAAAAGAGTAAAGGTTAAATATTATGTCTAATAAGTAGTTGTAACTTGTAAGCAAAAACCACAAACTTTAATTTTTATCATATTATTATTGTAATATTGTGCATATATTATATCTGTACATTTATAAAGATCACAAGATATATTGTTATCAAATCGTATTACACTAGCTGATTTTAATTAATATTTAATTGCATCACATATTTATATATTTATATACCTACGTACAAACGTTAATATTATTATACGTTAATATTTATTTTAAACTTAATACGTACCCACAGGCTATTTTAATCTTTATCAGTTTTTGAACTTGTGGTGTACTGGTGTTATTTGTTTGGTCGTTTAGATTCAATTTGTTTAACAATATAAATAACTATTGATGAAGTTATTGTTAAACTGGCCACCAAAGAAAGAAAACTTGATTTTTTACTGTTTTAGATCTGATAAAAATAATCAATGCAATGTACTTATGTACAAAAAATAATGAGTAGTTGTGTTAGTTGGTATTCAATATAGAATGTCGTGTATATATATGTTGAGGTGTATGACCGCATGGCAATAAATGTTGACAGTCACCGGTGTATGTCGACATTCACTAATCATTTTGGTGAATGTTATCAATTATTTCAAATATCTCACAATGCAGACATTTACCAGTATTTGTTGACATGCACAATAGTTATTTAGTGAATGTTGACATGTGTGACAACGACAACATAATATATTATCAAATAGATAGGTAATAAATTCATAAATAAATATAGTTGAACAAATTAATTTTTTAATATTTAAGTTTAGGTAGTATAAGTTTACGCTTTATTAAGTTTTATTTATTACAATATGGTAAACTATAGTGGCATTTACTGTTACAAAGTATTCCCCCATTCTTACAATTACATTTTTTTTTACAATTGCATCTTACATAACCTTGGCCACCACTTTTGGAAGCAGCTGTCGATACCTGTCTCAAAGACATTATTGTCTTATCGGATAAAACATCGTTTAACGATATCAATTTTTCTTTGCACACTGCAAATTGATTTCGAGTGTACAGCTGACTGATAATCCCATATTTTGTTCCTAATTTGTAGAAGTCATTATCAACGTCCATTACAACAGCCAAGATATTTTGGTAATCCATACGTCCTCGATCGATATCTGGAACACGCACTCGAACAGTATCACCTACTTGAGCAGGCGGAAACTTTTGGTTCGACGATCGCAGCATTACACTTGCTTGTGTTTGAAGTCCTTTTAGTGCCAAAGCTCTATTCTTAATTGTATTCTCCTTCCTTTCATTTATGTCTTTTAAATACAAAATATTTGTTTGAATTATTTTTGTAATAGGTATTATTATTTTAAATTACATACTTAATAATTCATTTTGGTTTTTGTCATCACTTTTTTCGCTGAACTTATCTTCATCATTATTTGCTTGATTGTCAAGATTATCGTCGCTTTTACCGTTAGACTCTTCCTCTACTTCATTGTCATCACTTTTATACCTATTATACCTATTAATGCTATTATACAGCAGCTGTTCTTAAACTGTGTTAAAGGACACCCCATACATTTTTCATTAAAACCACCTAAACTTCTGACAAGGTACTTATAGTGATTATTTGATTTAAAAAATGTAAAAATGTTTGAATTGGTAAATAAGTTTGCTTTGCATCGGTCGAAGCATAGGTATTTTTAATATTTTAATAATTTTCAATACATAGGTACAAGCCCGGATTAAGGGGGGGGCCAGGAGGGGCCATGGCCCTGGGCCCACGGATATTAAACAAAAGTGGGCCCTTGGCGAATAGTACTTTTTTTATTAAATCAGAAATATTTGGATATAGTAATAATAGTATATTTCGTAAATCAAAACTCAAAAGAAACATGTAAAATATAATATATTAAATGCGATAAAATACAAAGATTTGCAATGATAATAAATAATAATATAAACTTATATCATTATTATTATTATACATTAACGTTTCCTATAAGCTATACGCCTATACATAGAGTACTCTGTGGTGGGCTAAATACTATATTGATAATGGATATGGAATATGGATATCACCTATGTTATTATTATGCTATCGACTATCGTCTATTTTTAGCAGGATGATAATGATAATGCAATGGAATTATAGGAATCACGAGTACAGTCTGTACTACAGTGAATACCGTCGATTACGATTTACGACGGTTGAAACATCATTACTAATAATAGATTTAGTTATCAAACTGTTTTTGATGATAAAACATATTCCTCAATAATTATTATTTATTAACCAGACGAATTCTATTTATGTTATTTTTCTACGATAACAATACTGAAACAAGTCTTGTCTCTTGTATAGTCTTCAGTCGAAGTCATAATAACGTTTAACGTTTAACAGTGGTTAGTGTTAGTGTTTTGTTTTACAAATACAACTTATAACTTATATTATTGAAATTTGAAGTAAAAGTCGAATATGAGTGGCTGTAAAAAATATTTAAGCGGTGCTCAGAAGAGAAAAAAGAAGAAAGAAGATCTTTTAATGACATCTGCTGTTAAGTGCAATAAAATAACTGGATTTTTTTCTTTAACTAATGAAAGTGACGATAAACTAGTTTCAAATGTTATAGAAATAGATCATAGTATCTCAAAGGAAAATATAAACAATGAAACTAATATCAATTGTAAGTACCTTTGAATTTTAACTAGAATAATGAACGCATTCAAACAATAATATTTATAATTTATCATATTATATAACCCATGTTATGTTCATTGTTCAAACACTTAAGTTAAAAAATAAATGTATTTAAATAATTAAATATAATATATCAATATAATAAACATTTTCAATAATTATGTTAGGTATTGTGGATGGTACTGTGGATGGTATTGTGGATGGTATACTTGATGACACTATTGATATAAATAATCATTATAATATACCAGAAGAAGTTAATGCTATTAGTATTGCATGTATGTCATGTAAGTATATAAAATAATATATTAATAAGTAATTAGTATAATACAGTTTAAAATAGGTAAAGTATTTAAATAAAAGTATTTGATTCTTAAATACAAACACATCCAAGACCGTATTTAAAATACTTTCCAAATACTTTATTCGAGAAGTATTTAAAAAGTATTCTAAATACAATAAAAATATTTAAATACATTTACTCAAATACTTAACAAGACTGGACTATAATATAAATAATATAATACATTTTAAATTTAAATATTAATTTTTTTTTAGATGATAATGCCAAAAATGTTTCCAGTAATTTAAAAGATAAAATTAATTTGCATGTTGACTTAAAAGAAACTGTTCAGACTGATCACTTAAACAATACTCATTGTAAGTACCTATCAAATATAAATTAATTATAGGTATCTATAGTTTAAATTTTAAATTATTTATTTGTAGGTTTATCACCGGCCAAACAAAATCAAAGTAATAATGGTCTTGAAAATACTAATTCTACTTGTAAGTATAAAAATTAATTTTTTTCACAATATTTGGTGGTTAATGTTTTATTTTCAATATTTGTTATTATTAAAGCTGTTAAGGATACTACGAATATTGGTACAATACATCATGCAGATATTGATGATAACAGCTTTGATGAATTAACCGTTAAAGATCCATATTTTTGGCCAAGTAAAATAAATGATGATTTTGTGGATTATTGTATTAAAAAAGGGCCATCATTTTTTCAAAATAAACAAAAATCGTATACTCAATCTGCACGCATTAGTGGTAAATATAGTACTTAATCATTATTTATTTTTATTGTTATTACTTGTTAAATTTTTTTAATAATTTTCAATAAAGAATTTTTTTTAATAAAACATTCTTATTATAATTTATTTATGTTTATATATCATTGATGTTTAATAATTAAGTTAATTTATTTGATTTTTAGATCATAAAAGACATTTAACGCCTGCAATGTTTGAAAGAACTTTACCTAATGGACAAATATGTGATCGGCTGTGGCTTTTGTATTCTCCAAGTCAGGGTTCAGTATTTTGTTTTATGTGTAAGCTTTTTTCAAAGAATCGTGAAAACTCTTTTGTAAAAAATGGGTTTGATCAATGGAAAAAATTTGAAAAAATATCATACCATGAAAACAGCATGTATCACAGAGAAGCAAATACTACATGGCTACTTCGAGAAAACTCATTAAATTCCGTAAATCAACAAATCTGTAAGCAAATATCTACTGAAACTCAATATTGGATTGATGTTTTAAAACGCGTTGTAGCAGTTATTAAATATTTATCTTCACGTGGTTTACCATTTAGAGGAGACAATGAAGTATTTGGAGTAAAAAATAATGGAAATTACTTAGGACTTCTTGAACTAATTTCTGAGTTTGATCCATTTTTGAAAACCCATATTGAATTGCACGGTAATAAAGGGAGAGGTCATCCATCATACCTATCTACAACAATTTTGAACGAATTAATAACTCTGATAAAGAGACGTGTTATTAATTATATTGAAAATGAAATCAGAGAAAGTAAATATTTTTCATTAATTTTGGACTCAACTCCGGATTTATCTAAGGTAGATCAAATGGCAATAGTATTAAGATATTGTACATCACATAATGTACAAGAGAGATTATTAGAGCTTAAACCTATTGATAGTCACAAAGGTGAGTCAATCTTTAAATTGTTAGAAGATTTTCTTAAAAATTCTAAACTTGATATTTTAAATTGTCGCGGTCAGTCATATGATAATGCTCCTAATATGAGTGGAACTTATGAAGGACTACAAGCATATGTAAAAAAAAAGTGTGATTTAGCTATTTATGTACCTTGCACTGCTCATTCACTTAACCTAGTCGGAGTTCACAGTGTGAATTGTTGCTTAGAAGCAGTAAATTTTTTTGGGTTTCTTCAGTCACTGTATAATTTTTTCAGTAGTGCTACTCACAGATGGAATATATTAACTACATCTATAGAAAAAAGTGATAGTAATCGATTACTAGTATTAAAATCTTTAAGTGATACTAGATGGTCATGTCATACAGAGTCTTGTAAAGCATTAATAAATAATTACACTAAAATTATTGAAGTATTAGAAACTATAATAAGTCCTAATAGTAAAGAAAATGAAGATACTAAAAGAAATGCTAGACCATTATTAAAAAAAATTTTAAAAAAAGAAACTGGATACATGGCACTTTTATGGAATGACATTTTAGAAAGATCCAACAAGACCTCAATACAGTTGCAAACAATAAATTGTGATCCTTTAAAAGCTCTTAATTTACTTATATCATTAAAGCATTATGTATCAAATTTGAGGAAGTGCAGTACATTATATGAAAATAAAATAAATCAACTTAGTCCTAAAATAAAAGAGAAATACTCCGATGAACAAGAGAGAATAAAAAAAAAGAAATTTCCAAATGACTCTGGTTGTAATCAGGTATCTTTAAGTGGTCATGACAAGTTTAGAGTAGAGACTTATTATGTTATTATAGATAGTTTTTGTTCACAATTAGAAAAACGAATTGAAGCTTATAGTTTTCTAAAAAACAATTTTTTGTTCATCACAAAATTACATGTTGTTTTACCACAAGATACTGATGAAGAAGAAGAAGTTAATAAAAGTCTTGAAAATTTTATTTTATTGTATAAAAAAGATGTTGATAATACTATACAAAATGAAATTATACAATTCAAAAAATATTGGTCTATCAGTAAACCTTCATATGATGACACACAAGATTATCTGCTAGATATTTGGAAGCATTTCAATGAAAAAAATCTATTACTTTCTTTTCCTAATTTGTATACTGCAATTAAAATATATCTAACCATACCTATTGCAAATTGTTCGGCTGAAAGAGCATTCTCCAAATTAGCTCGAATAAAAAACAAGTATAGAACAAGCTCTTCTCAAGAAAATTTAAATAGTTTTATGGTTTTGTGTTCAGAGAGTGATGTTTTGGAGGTAATTAATACCGATGATATAATTAAAGAGTTTGCTGCCCAAAAATCTAGAAAAAAATATTTTTAATAAAATTTTTATTTTTGTATTTAAAAAAAAAATAAGAAATAAATTGATGAATATATTTTTTTTTCTGAAATATTTTTATTTGTGGGTCACCAAAATTTTGATTATGGATATGGGCCCCTAAAATTGTTTGGCCCCAGGCCCAAAATTATCTTAATCCGGGCTTGCATAGGTACCTACTTAATATTAAAAATCAGGTAACAAATTTATAAAATCCCTTTAAATTAAAATAATATTTGGTTAAATAATAAATTAGGTAATAGTAATAACACTCATACTTTGTTTCATAGTCGAAAACAATGTTAGATGGGAGTTGAATGAATATAATAATATTGCTTTTATCGTTTATATCGTTTATGATTATAATATTACTATCCGAGTGACGTCTCAAGTTCTCTCATCATGTGTTCATGTCATTCAGTCATTGTACATTTGTACCCATATAATATTGCGCGCATATGGTTATTGTAAACCCCATTATAGATTGTATATTATATTCAAATAGAAGGTATCTACCTAAATGTTAAAAAAAATAATTATAATATTATATTATAAAGAAACAAATTAAAAAGCAAATCTTTCATGCATAATTTTTCATGAGTAATGTATAACATTTTAACTTAACTTGGATTTTCTTGTTAGATGACGTAAGTATATATTTTCTCCTGAATTATTATACATTCATTAATTAATTTTCATATTCCTCAATAGTAAATATCAGTCGCGTTATTGTTCCACGTTTGCATTAACATTCTACAGTACCATACGAAAAATATTTTATTAGAACTGTAAATAATTGTAAAATATTTTAGCCGAAAATAATCCAAAACATTGATTGACTACTTATAACCCGACATTTTCCACCGTTATTAACTTATTGGTAGGAATCTGTTGTTACTTGTGGATTAGTGGTGATTGCAATTCATCAATAATTCGAGGTTAGGTATCGGATTTGATTTCAAAAATGAATAACTTTTTCTAAATTATATAATTTATAATTTATTATAGGTACAACTATTACGAAAATATTCTATTCATCTAAATCGTAGGTAATGTATATAAAAAAAATGAAAATCAATTCACCTTAATGACTATAAGGGATAATATTACAGGTCATGTATTAGATTTTTTCTGAAAAATACATTAATAAATTAAAACTAGATGAATGCTGATTGTTGACGTCTACAAATTATATAATTTAGTTACTAATAAATCCAAAATGTTTTCGTTTGTTTTGTATGAATTCGTATTTAACAAATTGCGTGGAAATTGTTTTAATTATTGTCTTAAAAGTTAAAATACCTATTTCAGTTTTTAATATTGTTTATGTACTTACCTATATTTATTCTTATTAGTTTGCTTAAATGAATAGGTATTGACTATTTTAATTTCCTATCCCATTTAAAAATCCTAAAACGGTGTGTGTAATATATTTCTGATATCCTCTAAAAGTTTTAGTAAATAACATAAGTAAAAACAAAGAAAATTTAAAAATTACATAAATAAAAGTTTATAAGAAATCTTATAACAATATAGATTTAGAAAAGCAGTTGATACTTAATTAATTTAATATACCTAATTATTTTTGTTTACCTGCAGTAAGCATAATAACTTAGGTTTGTATTTGAATGATGAATTAAAAAAATAATGATTAACTGAACCATTATCGATAGGTAGGCCACTCATATTGATTAGTAAGTAAGTTGAATTATACTAATATTTGAATTTAAATTATAAGGTAAGGTAAATAATAATTATTTTTATTACTTCATAATATTTTACAATTTCGCTTTTAGGAAATATATTTAAAATAACTTCACTTAAAATATATGGTTTGATAAATCTTTCTCAGTGTGTAACACAGATATGTTTGCCAATCTTTCATCTTACATTATTAAACAGAACCAATTTTTTACCCTACGATAGTGTACTATGATTTCTTAAATAATTTAAAATAATTTGGACATGTATTTTTTATAAATAGTCTGGGACATGAGATTTCTCATTAAGTAGATGTGTATAATATAAATCAGTAAATACTATTTATTATCAATGGTACCTACTAATATAAGATTCTTTTAGATTCTGAGCGGAGCGATGAATGTATTGATGTGTGATTTTTATTTTTTTATTCTTGTGTCTGTCGCCACCTTTTAAGACAGTAAAAATGCTTAGATTTTCTTCAACAGTATATTTTATGATGTTATATTATGTCATCTTTTATGTACCATCACAAGTTTTTCTTTTCACCCTTTTACCCTTACGGCTAATTGTTGTATATTATTTAATTGTTATTAGTATTTTATATACTTAAGTGTTTTTTACTTTTGAAACACTACTTACATGTACAAATGAGTTATGGTTAAAATCATTAGTTAATTTAAAATATTTTTGTTTAATCATAATGTAAAATATAATGATTTAAAAAGAAACTAAACAAATAATTATTTCTTTATTAAATTGGTAAACATATACATAGGTACTTAAATTGACTTAAGCCTATATGCATAATCAAGTATATGTCACTGGAGACTGGATATGTTAAACTATACAAATACAACTAACAGAGTAATAAATTAAATATTTAATAAACAACAGTAAACAAACATTTTTTAACAGTAGTTATTTATTTTCCAGAACTTAATTTGAAAATGTAAGCACATTTTTGACAAAAATGAGTTTAGTGTATGTCCTATAAGAATAGGAATAATTTTAATGATTGCAAAAACGTGGTATGTGATATATTTTTGACCTAATTTACATACAAAACTCAAATCACAATTTATTATTACTAACATCCTACCTACTCATAGGCGAAAATCCATTGAAATTGCAGGGTGGCTAACATTATTAACAACAATTTGAGTGGGGGGCTTCGATCCCATACAACCAAAAAAAAGAAGGGGGCTTGAAGGACTTTTTTTGGGGAGGAGGATAAGCCACCCACTGATCTCCGACTTAATTATGTTCTTAATGTATAAGTACCTATGTATGTGCTTAATAGGTATCTATTGTAGGTAGTATAAGTTTACTGTCATTAAAAATACCTATGTGATTTAAGGTTTTTTACAAATTTTTATACCCACAGGTTAACCTATTTATTATATTTTGTGATATTCATTTCTATGATTTTATATCATCGTTCTTTGAATAGGTACCTATGCTTACTTTCTTTAAATTGTATATAATTTATTATGTAAGTTAATTAATGCTAAGGGGAACATCTTTAATCTTCCCAATTGATTAAAATATATTTTATAGTATTGTTACTTGTTAAGAAAGTAACTTTTTAGTGCAGACCAGTGGCGTGACTAAAGACTTTATTTGAGGCACGTGCCTCAGCTTAAAGGGTGGAGGGTCTCTTGGGGACTAGGGTAGGGTGGCCAGCTTTAATTTTTAGAAATCCGGGACACCAAAATTCATAAAAAATAGGTTAATATCTAGTAAGTATATACTATATAATTACATAGGTAGCTGTATATAACTTTAAGGTATAAATAATATTCAAATTAATCAATTAGATAGGCTATCTTTATTTTATGAACACTTAAAATTCAAATAAAAACAATAATACAATTTCCAGCCGTTAAGATAAGTATACTAATCTAGGTAGATTTTACTGATTTATTATTTTTCTTTATTTTTGTCGTCCAAAGAGACCTTATATTTTTCAGTGCTGTGTACTTTCTTCAGTAGTGTAGAATTTTTTATTATTTCATTGTAAAATTCAATGCAACTCAATCCATAAGTTTTTGTTATCAGACAACATTCTATTGTTTTAGTATCCATTTGATTTCAAACGTCAGTCCAAGTAGTTGTCATTAAAGAAAATACTCGCTCTATTGACGCGTTTGATCCCGGTAAACAAAATGCAAACTCTACAACCATTGCCAGATTTGATACATTTACATTTTTTTCTTTAAATATATTAAATATTTGTACCCATTTTTGTTCTACTAAAACAACATTTTTTGTCCAGTCATCAAATTTGTCTTGAAAAATGTTTATAAAAGCCATAAACTCATACATTCCGACGTTCGTTATCGAAATAATATACGATTAGGATTTGTTCAAAATAAAATCGATAACCGAGTAAGTAAAAGAATACCAATTTAAAAACGGTTTTAATTTCCGGGACATAACTATGCAAAAGTCCAAAACCGGTACAAATCGGTGTCCCGAGAACTTTGTCCGGGACACCGGGACATGGGTTCCTAAACCGGTAACGTCCCGGGAAATCCGGGACGAATGGCCACCCTAGACTAGGGGCATTTCGCATATAGTAAAATAATTTATTAAGTACACGCTAAGACTCATAGGCGTGAGCACTGGAGGGGCGGGGGTGGGCTAGGTTAGAGAGACAATGTGACGTCATACTATTTGTTAACAATTATCAATATTGTTGATAAAATATAACCAGAAAAATTGAACCATAGTCCAGGTACGCGGTTCCCCATAAGTGATAACAAAGAACAATTGTCGGCCAAAATACGGTCGGCGGTAATATTTGTCGGATAAAATACGGTCGGCCGTAATATTTGTCTGATAAAATACTGTCGGCCAAAATATTTGTCGGCTGAAATACGGTTCGGCCAAATATTTGTCTGATAAAATACTGTCGGCTAAAATACGGTCGGTGGTAAAATTTGTCGGATAAAATACTGTCTGCTGAAATATTTGTCGGCTAAAATACGATTCTGCTAATGTACTTGTCCAATCAATTATTTTTCGGCTGAAATATTTTCAGCTATTTTACGCGCTCCCTTAAAAAATCGATCAAATTCATTAAATATATAAACGTCGTTCACGTTCACGTTCTATTTGCAAAAAACGAGTGACGTTCACTATATATATGAACGTGAACGCGTGAACATGGGGGGGGGGCTATATTTTAATAAATTCCTTTAATATTTGTTTGATTTTGATTGCAAAATATATAAATTAAATACGTGAAATTCCAGTGTCCCCAGCTTGACATACAACAACAATAAAATTATGATTTCCACGAATTTGTAAAAAACCTAATCGGTTTATCATAATAAGTAGTAAAGACCTGCAAGGGCCGGTAATTCTAAAAAAGCCCGGCCCGTAGTGATATTGGACCGGGCCGGGCCCTTGAAATAAAATAAGGGGTTGGACCGGGCTTTTTAAGGATTTTTCTTCGACAATAAATAATCACAATTTAAAATAATAAATAATAATGATAAAACCGACGTTGGTATAGGTAGATACATATAGAGTATACTCTATGGATTGATACTAGATAGTAGATACAACCACAGTGAATATAATAATTTATTGATTGGTGGGTATAATAAAGTTATTTATATACCATAATAATATAATTTTTTTTTCACAATATTAGACTAGGCCGGACTGGGCTTGAGGATAAAATTTATGGATCGGACCGGGCTTTTTACGAGCTTAGCATTATTTTAGGACCGGGCCAGGGCTTTTTTTTCACAATATTTTTATGACCTGGCCGGCCCGGGCTTGAGGATAAAATTGATGGACCGGACAGGGCCGAAAATTTACGGCCCTTGCAGGTCTTTAATAAGTAGGTACTCTAGTATTCGCTTAATTTTATCACTAGGAAATTCTTATGAAAATGTAACTCAAATAACGTGTCAAATATTAAAAATAAATTCAGATACTTTATAAATTGTATATGCTCTAAAGTCTAAATTGTATTTTTATTTTTTGGTTGAGTCGTATATGTTTATGGGTTTTTAATTTTTATATTTACTGCAGGCTAACAATTTATAAAAAAAAAAATTAAATAAACGACCCAATGAACTGTTCGTTTTTTAAAATAATTTGAACGTGAACGCGTTCGTTTGAAAAAAACACGAACGTGAACGTGAACGAGTTCATTTTTTTAGTGAACACTGCTAATATACATGTATGGCTTACCTTTTTCAGTCTCAAACTTTTTAGAATATATAGATCCATTTTTACACTTGATGACACAAGTTTCATGATTGCATTTTACGAATCACAGTGATAGGTACTAAGTAATAAGTATACGATTACTAAATTAGTATTTTGTACAAAAATATCAATACGTTTCATAACAACCCACAGTCAACTGCAGCTCAAATGTAAAATCCGGCTACAGTCTACAACAGAACGCTTGACGCAATGATATATCTATACAGATAAGATAAATTAATAATAAAATATTATCTCGATTATTGGAATGCTTACTACTCGAATATATACAACATAATAACAGTTACTAAAATACCCAGTTATGCCGAACTTTTAACTTCAACTTTGAGTTTACCACTCAGACTGTATTTTTAAAAAGTGCGTTGGAAAATTGTTATAAGGGCTAGACCTATATTTCACAAAGTGCAATCGTGTTGCATTTTTTCATGTAAAAAGTAGGCCGGGCGCAATCGTGTAATAGCCCCTTACTTTTACCTTTTTCTAATAGGTAGCTCACTGCGCGCGCTACCTAAACCTGATATAGGAGATATGCCAAAATAGATTGTCTCGGTGACAAAGAGTGCAGCATGTTTGAGCTCAATGGAGCAAGGAGTATTTGGCGCAGCTACAATGACGAAATAAATGGTCAAAATCTAAAGGACTGTCCATTAAACGCTGGTGTTCATAAAAGAAAATGATTTGCTTCCATTAAAGTGGTTATTGGGCAAAGTTACAAATGTTCATCCAGGACCTTACGATATCGTAAGGGTAGCCACGGTATATACAAATTTGAGGTCCAAAAGGGGCGCTGTTCGATTTCTATGCCCCTTATCCAAAGAAAAAGATAGCACAGATGTTCTGTGCTAATTAAGCTTGTTTATATAATTTGGTTTGTTATACATGTAGACATGTAGTGATCCCACGTACAGAGTTAAATTTTGAAGTGATTGGATGGCAGGTAACAAGATAGAGTAATAACACGAGTTGAAATTGTTATTAATTTGTTTATTTGACACTTTAAAACTTGTAGTAAAATTGGTTGTGAATACAATAACGCTTGTGAAGGTGCAACTGGTGCAGTACTCGCAAAGCATGTATCACGTCTGTCTCCAATTTGTTCATATTTCTCCTATATAGAATCTACCCTTTCCTAATGGTAAGTTTGCTATCCCATTTCTATGGCCTACGTGCGTAACGGGGTCCAGGAGGCAAGAAATGGTATTGACCCATGTTTTATTAGGTTATTCTATGTTTATTGTTTATATTATCTTTTAGTCATACTGTGGTAGTCATCCTGTTTAACAGCGATATCGATAGTATAGTTCATAATAATGTGTGTCCTAATATATATTGTATAGCTGAATAACCCGGCGTTGCCCGGAAAAAAATTTTGATTAATTAACTCCTTTTAGGTGTAATTCACTGTGGCCGCTGTGTATATCGAAGAAAAATCATATTATATTTTAATTTTTAGCCATCTCGCGTGGAGTTGCCCGTGAGTCTCGCTTATGGTTATGCGAACAGTATATTATCAGGTAAGGAATCTACCTGCGTTAGATTGCAGACACAGTGAAGTTGGTGATAAGGCAAATTAATCAGTCAGGACATCAGTCTATCAATTTTTTCCATGTTTACCCAATTTAACCCCGTAAGGTTGAATTATTTCTTAGGGGTTTTTTGCATCATAAAATTAAACTACTGATTAAATTTCATACTCGTAGTTTCAGTGGTTCCGGTTAGGTGATTTTTTTCATTTTTACCACTTTTAACCTCTGTAGGGATTACATTTTGAAAAATCCTTTCTTAAGGGTTTTTTGCATCACAAAATAAAATTACTGACTACATTTCATACTCATAGCTTCAGTGGTTCCGGCTAGATAATTATTTTTATTTTTACCCCTTTACCCTTTTGACCCTTGTAGGGGTTGAATTTTTAAAAATTCCTTCTTAGTGGGTGTCTAGTGTCTACATTAGAAAACAAAACTACTGTCCAGATTTCATACTCATAGTTTGAGCGATTCCGGCTAGGCGATGATGAATCACTCATGACAAGTAATTTTATATATATAAGGCTGGGCAAGTTACGTTTTTTAAAATAATTAAGTTAAGTTAAGTTAAAATTTACTCGTATTTTTTCGTTAACTCGTTAAGTTTGTAAGGTTCCCCTTACGATCAGACCCAAAAGGGTACCGACCACCACGGATCCGAGATTGTTTAGACCGGAGAACCGTGGATTTTGAACATTGAAATAAACATTTTAATTACATATATAGATTTTGGAATTTATTTAAATTTGCTTAAACTAATTTTGAGCAGCACTGAAAGTTGTTTAGAAGTTATAACTAAATACATATATATATATCACCGACACCCGTATGGTCACCACCACGTTGGTCTGGTCGCAGCCGCGGTTGTTATTTCCATTGTTGTTGATGTTGTTGTTATACGATGTTGTCCTCCCTCGGACTTCCGAGTGACATTCCTGGCCGATCCAATTGTCCTACTCCATGGCTTCAGACATGGCACACTTGGTAGAAAAAAACTGTTGCGCCGATGATCACTGTCGGGGAGTGGAAAGGCGACTGACAGATCGGCAGCAACGTAATACCGTGGTGGCGGCCTTTCAGGGGTATATTTATATAATATAAAATACGATATAACATTTGCTTATCTTTTGCTGTATGTGTGTGCGTTCCGGACTTTATATGGTGGCATACATAGATGTGTGTATATACGACCCATAAATATATACCGGTTTCAGTTTGTACTACGGGGATAATTTTGTCACGTTACAAGTTAAAAGTTAACTTTGAAAAAAGAGTAACGTAACTTAGTATAAAGTAAAAATTTGCTAATTTGCAAAAATAAGAAACTCCAGACACATAATTTAGTTGATTAGATACCTAGTTTCTCTGTACGCTCAGAAAATTACTGGGGAAATTTAAAATGATAAATCAAAGTAAAAACAACCTCATTCAAAAATTTGCATTATCCTCTGGACGAAAATTAACTTAATTTAGAAACTTTTGAAATAAAATTTACTTTAAGTTAACACGTTAATCTTAAGAAAAAAAGTAACTTATTAAGTTAAAAGTTAATTTGAAAAAAAATAACAAGTTAATTGACTTAACTTTTTAATTTAATTTAAACTTTTAACTCAGCGTTGTATAAATATATATACATTAATTACTCATCAGAGTAATAGAGTATAATTAATAAATTAGATATCAAAATTATGTTTGTCTCCTTTTTACCAATATGCAGTATAATCCTCCCATTTGATCTTTGCCATTTTTTGTATAGTCGTTATGTGTTTTGCTACCCAGATATGTTTAATACAACAAAATTCTAATCGTTGAATTTTGTGAGTCCTAACTTAAGTTATCTATTTAGTGTATTATTGCTAAGTCTTTCCTTCGATATATTATTAAACATACGCTCCTGGTTTCTGAGGGAAACAACATTCAATGTTCACACCCGACAAAATGCAATATAAAATATATAGATAATATTATTAAAAA
Source organism: Sitobion miscanthi (assembly GCA_008086715.1). Lineage (NCBI taxonomy): Eukaryota > Metazoa > Arthropoda > Insecta > Hemiptera > Aphididae > Sitobion > Sitobion miscanthi. The sequence continues at coordinate 32,013,984 of CM017798.1, read as the reverse complement.
ATTGCAGTTTTAATAAATATTCTCTTTCAATAAAATAATATAGGTAAGTATAAAATTAATTTTCTTCTTTTCTTCAATTTTAGTTGGGGCATATTAATAGAATATTGATTATAATATTGGTTGACGGTTGTACGTACTATTTATAATACGGTGACAGCTAATTCTGGACTCACGTGTGGTCATCAGTTTAAACATAGATATTATACAATTAATATTCAAGATATGTTAATGAATAATAATAAAAAATGATTTATTATAAGTTTACACAGTGTTAATGATTAATGAATCGTTGTCTGTAGCACAGTAGAACAACTAACTTCTATTCTAATATTATTCTAAGCATTAATAGAAGAGGACGCCAAACGGATATTCATTGTCTCCGTCTTACAAATGAGTATCATAGCAAATCTACGTTCAACAGAACACGTTTAGCTCCGTTAGTTTAAAAATTACTAATTGGAGTGAATCGACCTATTATGAAACTTAATGACATTATCTGTGTTCCTATGTTGGTTTTTTACGATAATTCAAAACAAACTGGATTGTGTATAAAACTTATCCTAATAAACACCGACAAGATTCGTAAATACGCCACTGGCCCACCGCTGGACGCTTAATAGTAAATAGGTTAGGTTATACTGGTTATACCTACCTGACGTATCCGTACTTATGCCCAAACTAATCTAAAGCGAGAGCTATGGACTGAAGGATTTTCATTAAAATGTCTACAAATCCACAAAGGTTAGGTGAATATACTTATATTACCTTGATATTTACAACTTTGAATAAAAAAAATTAACAATAAATATATTATAGCGTTGAATGTTAATCGTTACCGGCTATTTTTAGAATTAAAAATATTATGATAATATTATATTATATTTATATCGTATTTATCAATTACCTAGCTATCATGACAAATTAAATAGGTATGTTCTTAGATCATATACAATGGATGGAGCTATGTGTGTATTTCTTGTGTACCGTGTTGAGTCCAACATAACCCCCCACTACCCATTTAATTTCAAGGTACAACGAGTTATTGCGCATGCGTTTCACCAAAAATCACTATAAAATAACTAATAAGTGGGGGGTTATGTTGGACACAGCAAATGATTAAAGTGGCTCCATCCATTGTATATGATCTAAGGGTATGTCAGCCACTCTTGATACGCATGTCTGTGATCTGACCACTGGTTAGTGACTAGCGAGTGTCGTGGGCGGTGGGCTACTACAACTACAAACTGTACTACCTTGAGGCTACAGAAGGTACAACTACTACAATACTGTTGACTGTTAGTGTTATACTGTTGTAGTTCTGTACTGCTGTCTGCTGTCTATAATAGTTCTTATACTCCGTAATCCACATAGAATAATAATTATTTCAATATGCAGTACCTATATAGGTAATTAATAACATGGCAGTTTGTGTGTGTTTGCGCTGAGTGTGACCGCACGACGCGACGGCTGAGCACGTGCGGCGTGGGTTAAGAATTTTGTTTATTTTTTTTATCGAAATCCACACTCACAACAGTCACAACTCACCACTCGGCACTCACTGTCTCACCAGTCATTACCAGTTCGTCATTATGTTTCGTTACCAAGGCGCATTAGTCAAATGTAAAAATCCTGTCGTCGTAGTCATTGGAGTTCGGTTTCAATCTTCCTAGATCATCATAACTTTACGACATGTGTAAGTATAAATATATTTTATCATCGATTGTACATAGTATACATAAGTATACATACTATAAATAAGTATACATACTATATATAAGTATGCATAATAAATATAAGTATAATCAATGATTTTACTGAATACAGTAGAACCTCGATTAACCGTCATTCTCGAGCTTTGACGGATAATCGAAATGACAATTAAACGAGTAATTGAAAATGTTAAACCTATTTTAATATAATATATTATACTTACCTCTACACATTATTTATTAAGATTATTAAGATATGATTATATAATCACTATTACTTATTGGTACATTCATTTTACTCATAAAACGGATATTACATCGCTGGAAAGTCCCAGATATACCGGCTTGCACAAAAGGCAATGAAATATTGAAATGCTACTGCAACGCGCAAGTAATAAGCAAGTGTGGACTCTGATGGTTGAACAAAAAAGGCGTATAATCAAGGGTCTACTGTAAATTTCATCACCAGGATCACCCAACTTCATCAAGAGAAGTTTTCTGACCAAATATCAAAAGCATCGAAATTACCCGATATTGATAAATCTACACTGGGTACTGGACTCATAGAAAACAAGTTAAATCCATATGTGTTTTCTCCGTCTTAACAAACGTACAATATAGTAAATGTGCGTTTAGAAAAACCAATTTTGTGTCGTTAGCTTTAATATTGAAGTGAATTGCCCAATTATCAAATTGAATGGTTAGAATATTTTCTAGGGCATCATCTCATTAGCATTCAATGATATTTAAATTTTACTCAATTTAATATTCAAATATCAATAAAATCCTATGAGGTTAGATAATAGTATACTTACCTTTATGCTTGTTAATAGGTCAATTCACTCTACTATTACAGTTAGCAACATACAATTGATTCTGCTGATTGAAAATTTGGTATTTTGTTGTCAATTTGTAAGAAGGAGACAGCATGCAGGTTTGGTGTTCTCTGAAATTATTTGCTAATCAGTGTATTTTAATTATACCTACCTTAGGTATATTCAATTTTAACTTTTAAGGGTTAATGGTATATGATATGTAGGTACATGTGAATTATGGTCAATAGTTGTGTTAGCTGTTGTTGCCATTCTTTTTTTTAGTTATTGAACCAACTATATAGGTACATTTTTAAGTGATTAAGTACAATCGAAGCTTTGCGATCTTCCAGTAAATCATTTTCAATTTTTTCATTGACATATACTAGGTATTTGATACATATTTTGGCACCTACATAATATAGTGGAGATTAAATAGGTACTCAATAACTCTTTATGAATTCAAAACATTACTAGGTAGGACTGGTTAGGTTAATTTTTACATTTTGTTTGTAAATAAAATATATATATTATTATATTTGATTTCTAGTATTCTAAAATATATACAAAATCACTTAAATTACCAGGTAATATAAATACAATTTTAATTAATACTTATTCCATATGTATAACATTTTAAAACTAAAACTAAATTGAATTACAACTTGCCTGGATAATCAATAATAATCCATAATCTCGTACCTACTTATTATTCTTAACTATTTTAATATTACTTTTATATAGGTGTCAGCCACAGTATAAACAACATTGAATAATGTAAACTATTTTTTTAATTATTAAAATTAAATTGATGTATGTTTCAGGTTAAGTATAAATAAATGTAAACGCGGTTTTTAGTTATATTAATTTTCCAATATGTTTACATTACAGGTGATAGACTGAATACTATGAAAATTAAATGTTGGGACGCCTATATTTCTTATTTTTATTCATTTAAGAACTTTTATATACAAAACAAAAATGATCAACAGGCTATTCAAGATATAACAAAAAGTCTTCAACTTCTTGAAAATGAAGATTCAATATCTGTTTCTATAAAGCCCGGAGATCTAGTTGCTGCTAAATATGAAAATGATGGTCTTTGGTACAGAGCTAAAATTTTAAATATTGAGGGAAATGCTTTTACAGTTCAATTTATTGATTATGGAAATTCAGAGTTATCATCAAATCTTAAAATACTACCTGAAAAAATAGCTTGTTACCATGCAATGGCACATCATTGCATGCTTGATGATGTGGACCATGAAGAATATGTAATCTCAACTGTAAATGATATATATGACATAATTTTTGACTTTATAGGATCTATTGAAGTAATTGTAACTTTTTTAAGTGATGAAGAAACCTATTTGGTGAATATGAAGTGGGATGATAGATGTATAAAAACATTAGTAAATAACATTATTTCATACGGAATTACTCCAAAGACATATGAAACCTTGAAGGAAATTGATCAGTCTGGTGCAAAGATGGCTGTGAATCTTATTTATGCTCAGTCAATAAATGAATTCTATGTAGAAACTGACGATAGTAAAGAAATACAGAATAAAATTGAACATATACTTGAAAATGAAACTGTTTGGGAACCATTAACTGAGTATAAAATTGGTAAAATGGCGATTGCAAAAAGTATAACTGACAGTAGATGGTACAGAGTAAGGCTTTTAATGATACATGAAGAAAGAGAATGTACTTGTTATTTCATAGATTACGGAGTTCAAGACAAATGTTCAGAATTTTATGAAGCAGTTGGTTATCTGAAATCGGCTCCTCCATTTATTAAACTATGTTCATTACATATTCCAACTTTGAAAAAAAATGAAAAGTTGTTTGAGTGTTTATCGAAAAGTTTTACGGATGAAATGGAACAATGCAAAAATAAAAAGATGACTATGACTGTAGTAAAAACTGGTGAACCAATTGTAGTTGAACTCTTTGTCGATGATTTTAATGTGGCCAAACTAATCAAACCTATTCCAGTAATAGTATTTAATGTTATTCATTTGAATATATTAACAGTTCAAGTAAATTCTCCTAGTAGACAAGCTGTAATAACTGAATTAAGTACAGTTAAAACTTTAAATCCTGTTGAAAAACCAAAATATTGTAAGATGTATGGAGCTTCAGTGAACGATCGCTGGTATCGTGCAGAATTAAAAAATAAGTTTAAAAGTTCAATGGATATAATATTAGTGGATATGGGAAGTACTGTGATAAATGTAGAAAATTTATATGAGCTTCCTAAACACTTAGAAAATGTTAAATACTTGACTTTACGCTGTTCCCTTGGATTGGATCAGAAATATTTCAGCGTTCATAAACTGAAACAAATATGTAATAGTAAACAGAATTTATGATGATAGTATTCGAAAACAATAACGTTGATGGACATTTTATACGTTTATTTTTGAATGATGAAGATGTTACTACAATCATAAAGAAAGATTGAATAAATAATTGTTATGTTATTTCTACATGAATTTTTTTATTCCTAAATATTAATTTTAATTTATTTACTTATTTATTTATATGTTAAAATACACACTATTGTTATATATCCAAAAAAATTTACATTTATCATAATTTTTTTTTTCTAAGTACATATTATGTTAATTTGTTTCCTTTTTTTATATACTGAATAGGTACCTATATAAAAGTTTAATAATAATTATTATTATGATGATAAAAGTAGTAAATTTGTCAATTTTAAATGCTTGCAATTACTTTAAAATAATTTTAAGCCTATACCTAAATAATAAAAGCTGGTTCTAGCATTATATGATATTGAGGTTGATGCTTCTATTGAAATTTAAATGGGTCTTGACAACAAATAAACTATAATACATCAATAATAAAATAAAATTACTGATTAATAACTATAAACTTAGTGGTTGGGGGGAAGGGTGATCACTAGGCCCCCTGGATATGCCACTGCATGAATGTACAAGCAAATTCTATGTGTTTATGGATTGTGATAAAGATGCATCAGGGTGCTTCAGCACCCCCAGTTAAAAAACACCAACAATTGAAAAATCATATGAAAAAAATAGTTTTTTTAGCTTTACGTATGGTTTTTTTTATTTCTTTGTTTTTAGCAGAAACACAAATTATTGTTTGTAATGATTATAGGTATATCAAATATTAGAATTTAGAATTCACCAAAATTTTCAGTTAGTAGAAATTTATAAAAGTTTTTCCTTTCATAGCTAACATTAAAAATGTTGATAGAAAACTCCTCACAATTAGTCCTACCTTAAACAAAAAAATAAGTTTACTGGAAAGTAACATACATTTTTTATAAGCGTTTGAATCTAAAGTTTGTAGAACATTCAATTTTCATCAGTAAATTAATGAATTTTCTTCTATCAATTTTGCGAGTGTTATTTGCGATGTAATTTATAAACAAATAATCCTACACTTGAAATTTTTACCAAATATTAAAATTAAAATTTTCCTTACATGGTTAATTCTTCAAATAATTTAGAATATAGCCATGAGAAAATTTTTCAAATTTAATTCAAATATAACATCCATTACAACAACTGCTGTACAGCAAAGTGGTATTCACTTGTCTACATTTTTTATCTGTTTATACTTCCAGGTTACTAATTTTATTACTTAAATAATATAATATACCTTATGTATTAACCAGGTATATTACTGTTGATTTACTTAAATATTAGTGTCCTTATGTGTTTACGGTGCATTTAGGAATGGTTTTAGTAATTATAAAATCGAAGTATGTTATTTGGTGGTGTAGGGGTGTAGCCCCCACAGGTCTGTTCTCTACACAGTTTTAGCACCCCCAGTGTTTGGCCTCTAGTTGCGGCTATGTTAAGATGATATTATATATGAGTAGTTGGATTTGATTTGGTGCTTACCATATATATTAAATGCAATACACATGATAATATGCATAAGTTTTAATTTGTTATACTTCAACTATCAATACCATCTTTGAGATTAATTAGTTTGGATGATTGGCGTTCTACTTTATTTATATTACTTGTCTAATATTTATGATAGTAGTATTTGGTTGTATATTATCAGTATGGAAGCTATACAATTAATTTTCTTAAACATCTTAAACCAAATTATGGACATTGGACAACATGACATAATATATCAATTTCATGGCATTATGCTTCTTAGATTAGAAAGCATATTTTTCTAGATAGGAATTTAGTATGAAAATTTTTGTCAACTATACTGTTTTTGGTTGAATATAGCATTAATACAGTTAAGGTTTCATTTACACCAAATACAACTCATTACACTATGACTGCATAATTTGGATCATCTATCAAAGTTTGACTTATAGGGTGTCCACCGCCGCCGCACTTTAAATAATCTGTTACCATAATACCAGGTATTCATGCATCATAAGCCTAACACTTCATCAATAAGCAAAGAAAGAGTGGCTGTAGACTTGGAAAATACACACGATTCAACAGCAAAGTTTAAGAATTGGTGGGGGGAGCTATTTAAACTTGGAACTTAAATTCCCCCTCCTTATTCACAGCCTTAAATAAATGCATAGATCACTAATCACTATTTAATCTTAAAATTTATCCTTGTGCTAAAAGATAAAAAACGTGTATATATATTATACACATAAACACAGTTATAAATAATATATTTTATATATCAAATAGTATATTATATATAAAAACAAACATAAACTATACTACAAACATTTGTATTAATTTTCTTTTTTGATGCCTCCAACAATTTTTGGATTATATTTAAACGTTTTAACCGGTGCTGCTCGGCCGGCTTGTGTAAATTTCATATGATCTAAACGTTCCCTTTCTTCAATTTCTTTAACGACTTGCATATTTTTCCACGCTATGAAAAAAAGTGCAAAAGATTATTTTAAGAATGTTATGTGTTGAAGAAAACTAAGTAAAATTTCTTACATTCTTTAAACTCTCCAATGACTCCTTTCTTTTTTGATTTTGGTTTTTCTACATTCCTCTTTTCTTCTATATTAAAATAATTCCTTACACTTGGTATTTTCAAAAATAGTACTTGGCCTAGTGAAATAAAGTTAGTAGATGCCCAGTATAAACATACTGCCTAAAAACAATAAAAGTAATAGTGATAAACTGATTAATTATACTGAATTGGTTTTTCTTAAACGTATACAATATGTCAAGCAAACATAACGTCTATTCAATAACATAATTATTTTATTGTCTGATTTAATCTAGTGTCAACAATAATGAATATAAAATGTATAATAATTTTAAAGTATGATTTAGATTTTAGAATATAAAATGTTACGAGATTTATCTAATTAAATAATAAAATCAAACAGAATATCTGTTGATTAATAAAAAAAATAGATCATAATCCTTTCAATATCAATGTTGCTTTGAGAAAGTTAAAATAAAAATATTTAGTTGAATTGATACTCACACATGGGAAATTCACAATAAAAGGAAACACAACAAGAGGTAATACACGAACTCCATATTTCAGATATTTTCCAAATCCTACACCAGAGGAAGCAAGTTTACCAATATCTGCTCCAAGCTAAAATGATTGAAATAAAAATGAATCAATATAAATTACATAATTTTTGTAGTCATAGTACAATACCTCTAATGTCACGCCAAGAGTAATAACAGTAACAATAGGCAATATGAAATATTGGTCAGGCAACGTAATATCTGAGAACCACCAAAGACCACCATATTTGAAACTTTCTAAAGGTAACATTGCCATACCTCGTAATCCCAAAAACATACTTAAAAATATAGGAAACTACAAAAAAAGTATATTATTATTTAAAAATCAATTTTTAAGATGGAATGTAAATTACTTGAATAGCTGGTAGTATCATACCCTTCAATGGGTTTACTTGATTCGTTTTCATAAATAACATAAGTTCTTGTGAAGCCCTTGCCACTAAAAATAAAATTAATGTAAATACCAATTACATGATAACTTAAAATTTCCATTAAAAATATAATTTAATAAAAATAGTTTTGATATTTTAATAAATAATTAGGTAACCTATTATTTTCACTTATTATTGGCGTAAATGCATTTATAAAATTTGTATAGGCCTGGTTATTCCTCCATTCGTAAATCAAGAAAATAACTTATAAACGCCAATTTGTACAATAATCACATTAAATTGTACAAAAAAAACCATTCTAAAAGAAGAAACTGAAAGTTGTAACATAGTACATAACTAATTTAAAAATACTGTACACTGGCAGTTTCAAATAGTCTACTAAATGCTAATTTAAAAAAAATATTTTAGCTGGTTGTAAAATGTGTACCAAACTGATTTTAGAAATAGCAATTTTATTATTTATGATAAAAATGTTGTTTGATAATATCTTAAATATATTTTTACCTCATAAAAACAGTCTATATTATATATTGTTGCTGTAAGGATACTGGACACCTATAGGTAAGCTTTAGGAATAGAGACAAAATAAAAAAATGTCCTAAATTGTAAGTAAAATAAAGATTAAAATGTTATTTATATATATATACATATATAACTAAATGTATTTCAGTAAGCAGAGTAAAAAAAAAGTAAATCAAATGTAATAAAAGGTATTATTTAGTTAAAGTAAATTATAAATGCGAATTTCTAAATTTCATTTAAAACTTAATAACATGTTATGCCTCATGTTGTGTGTAATTAATACTGACAAACTGAATAAAACTATCAGTATAAAAGTTCTCTCCTTCACGATGAGCGCTTATTAAATTATAAGTTTACTATTAATAAGGCAAGTGCACTGTTCAGACAATTTTCTATTCAAAATAATAAACAATAAAGTTTTGATATGTAATAAGTTAAATCACACATTTTTTAAAATCAAGTAAAATGGGTAAACAATTGTAAGTTTAAATTTAAATAGGTGACAAGTGCACTAATTATATCAGCAATTTGAAAGAGATTTCTACACCAGTATCAGTAATAAAAAGAAATAAACAATTTACTTTCATAAGGATTTCCATGTAATCGGGCTTCTGTCATTTTTTCTTGGTATGCTTGAATCTGAGGCATATTATTATTCATTCTTGCTGTATGGCGTTGGGACGTAACTACTAAAGGAAAAACCAATAAACGCAATATGGTAGTACCTGAAAAAAGAAATACATTTTATGTTATATTATTTGTAGGTAACAATTTCATGTATGGGACATATAATGAGTTTTAACTATTATAATAAATGTGATAAACTGTTAAAATAAATACTACAAGGAACTAAATATAACGAATCCTTTTTAAAAAATGAACAGGCTTTTAGTCAATTTTAATAATTTCCAAATTTAACTTGAAACAATTTTTATTTGAGTTTTATTAAAGAAAATATTTATGTATAAATCAAATATTTCTCCAATTGTTTTCATTATTAAATGTTCATTTGGTTTAATAAGTACTTGTTATTTATAAATAAATTGTTCAATTCACATAATCTTAAGACGGTTAACCATATTAAGTTAATGATGACAAATGTTTGTCAGTATTCAAATCTTTAAATATATATATACAATAATGTTTGCTATAATTTGCTCACCTGCTATAATAGCACCCCACCAGGGTAAACCACAAGATACGTGCATAAATTCTAAAGCATTTTGTAATAATCCAACAGGAGTGAAAGAACCAAGTCCTGCACTTTGTAGTGTCTGTTCACCTAATGCATTCTGTACGGATGTCGAAATTGAAATTATTATTATAACAGTTCTTTTCTAATATGATTATCAGATAAAAAAAATTATACCAACGCTACTGCGACTTGTTCGACTGCCGCTTCAATAGGCACTTCTGGTGCATCAGGTATGACGTCTTCGGTTAGATCCACGGGTTCGCTGTTGACCGATGACAGTAGTTCCGGCTGTTCACGACCATCGCCACTGCTGTGTCGGAATAAACGTGAGATTTGTGGCCGACAAGACGTGCCTAAAATCCGTAAGTCTGGTGTGCCTGAATTTATCAGGGGAAAGTAAAACTACCCGTTTTGAAATGGAAACTCGGTGGAAATGACGTACCTGTCCAACACACATACGTAGGGATAAGCTCATAACTAATCGCGGCGGCGGCATTTTCCAAAATCTGAAAAATCAGACCTACGAATCAGTCGAGAACACTCACTGCGGCCTGTGGGCCAGTAAAATAGTAAATCGTTCGATGCTATACCCTATTATAGTACCCACGATGTACAGAATATATTACTATATTAGATAAGGTGACGCCGCTCGGCCGCCCTGGTATCTTTCCAAAGAATATATTTTTGTTGTTCAGAATTTCTCACCAGAGTACGCTAGCATTCGCCGGAAAGCCGATTTTTATAAAGGTTGTAAGTTGTAATCGTGGTCTTAACATAGAACAATATTGTAATGAGGATTTATCACAGACATCTATATATATATATATAATATCTGTGGGATTTATACTAAATTTTAATTTGCATATTTTATTAAATGTCGTTCATATGTCAATAATCAACATTTAAACATTACGTTTAAGATATAGATATTTAGCTTGTAAAAAAGATTTGTACAATAGTACAGTATCTTTTGTTCCACAAAATAGTTGTTCCATAGTCAATTCGCTCAAATATTTGTTTCAAAAAAGTATATTTGTTCCAACGACCAATTGTTCCAAGGTTCATTTATGTCACTATTTTTTTTAATAGCCAATATAGCCATTAGCTAATCCTATAGAACAATAATGGCTGATATATAAATTGTTCTATGCTAATACTGTGCCAATACTGAATACTTTCAATATTTTATGTTAGACTAATTGTTCTCAACTAAATTTATTCCCAATTGCATTTTGTACCAATGGATTTTTATCATATTTTACAAGTTGGGAACAAATTTTTATTAATATAATATTTTGGAATAAACATTGATTAGAACAATTATTTATAGGAATCAAAATTATTTACAATAGTGATTTACCAAGAGATTAAAAGGTAGATTAAAATATAATTATTATAAAAAAATAAAAAAAGTAGGGAATAGTGGGTACCACACTACCACCATGTACTACTCTGCTGTACAGTAGAGTCAGTATAGGTGTCAATATAGTGTGTCACTATACTCAATATAAATTTAAAATTATAATGGATATAATAAATACTTAAATTTGAATTCAATGATAAATCATTGAGCATTGGCTATTGCATACGAAAAACGATTCTGAGCGAGTCTTTTAGCCTGTATTACTATTATTATATTTTATGATTTAATTACTATTAAACTAATTTTGTTTCCTATTATAGTAATACAGTAGGTTGAATTAATTTTTGCCTAAACCATATTAGATTTGAAAATGTCCTTGTGAGTATAAAATACAATAATATGCTTTAAATGTTCCATGTTCCAGAGTATAATACTAATTTTAAATTACAACAAAATAACTAAAATCGTTATTCTTCCTTTAAATATATAATTTCGTCCAAATTTTTACTAAGAATATCTATGAAATACATTTTTGCTTACATGTATATGTATATTGTATATTATTCCATGAATTTATACATGTAAATAGGTTGGTAAATACAGGTGTATTAAGCATAAAATTATATTTATTGGGTGGAGCTAATAGCCCTTCTATCGGTAAATTCGGGTGCATAGATAGAGTTTGGAGTTTATAGATTCTGTCATTAAGTAATTATGATTAATTACTCATCTATAAGGCACGGCACTAGAATTTTTTTCCCGGAGGGGGGGGGCATAGTTGGGTAAACATTTTTTTTACATGGGCTAAGGTTTTTTCAATAAATACATAGGTTATTTAAATAAAATAAAATATTTTCGTATCCTATAACATAATATAACTATTAGAGATATTATATAGTACCTACACAAGTTTTTATATTGTATGTTCTAAAAGTCTAAGCAGATAATATGTACAAACTTTTGAATAGTTAAAAATGTTAAATATTTTTTATGTACCCTATGAAAGAAAATGTTTAATCACAGACCATCAACAACTATATTATATTCATAATGAATAATGATATACAAAAATGATAATTTCTTTATGACTTAAATATTACATGCCTTTGTGGATGAATAATTATGTTTCTTTTACTTACCAACATTTCATAAATATAAACTTAAGTAATTGTGTTTAGTAATGAACAGATGAATTTGTTTGAATCATCTTTAATGTAATGATTTGGGATACCTTTGTTTGTTTATTTTCATTCAGTAATTACTACTCAATAAAAGTAATAATAAATAAATAAAAGATTTTATCTTATTTTACAAATTTCAAAACATATTTTATTGAAATTTTAGTAAATTTTTTCCTTATTAGATAAATAATAAATTCAATTTATCAGTTTATAGTGTTTTACCTCAGTTTTTTTAGTAGTGACAAATATATTAAATAAGCTAAATATTGTTATTTAAAAATAATGCTTTATGACTTTATTATATCGTACATATTTTCAGTAGTGGGGGGGGGGGTTCTGGCGAAGGGGCTGGACTGTTTTCTGGGGGGCTAGAGCCCCACCTTGCCCCCTTTGGTGCCGTGCCTGCTCATCTACACAATTAAAATAAGATGTCTTCACTAATTAATCAACGCACAGCCAAAACTGTGATAGCTAGAGACTTAAAATGTTTATGGTACATTCGTACTACAGTCTACAATGGAGTGGTCCACTGAATAAATTATTTAAAAAAATTAGAATTGTAAAGATGAGCTTGCACAAAAGATTTAGTTTCGGCAAACGGAATAGAATACTCGTTTCTTATGGAATGGCAATTAAATAAATTGAGCAATGGCGTATCGCGTATGTTTCTGCGCTCTGAGGATTATGCAGATATAGTCACAATTCATGTTAGTAAATAAACATTTCTATCTTATGTGTGAAACATGTATTTATGAAGACACTATATTATTATACAGTATGAGTATTATATAGTAGCATTACATTACTGACTACTATAACTATACACGTTAATAAATTGTATGTTAAAATCGTTAAGTGAAAAGGGAAGGAACCCCTTGGGCTATATAGTCTTATACCAGAAACCACATTTTCATAATTGAAAGAGAACTTAGAGCAAAATTGTTTTTTTTTTTTAAATTACGAATAACCGTATGTTCGGTTGACTATCTTATAACACCTTGTGATAAAGATTTTAGTTTACATCGCAGCTATAGATCAAGCCTGGCCTGATCATTTTTAATTGAGTTGAAGTGAGTTGATAGAAGACATTTAAAAAAGTTTGGTTACCAAATTATTTTTTAACTCGGTTAAGTTAAAAGTTTTATGGAAACTGACAATTAACTTAAACTTTTATATTTTATTAATATTGTCTAAAATAACAAAAAGAAAATGTTTATGCAATATGCATCATTAATAATAATTTTATTAGGTACCTACCTATATTTTAATATTTATTATTTAATTATTAAATTTATGAATTAATGTAACTTGGATTTTATTAAAAGTAACTCGTTATTAATAAGTTTATATCAATAAAAATCAGTTAAGTTAAATAAAAATTAAAAAAAGTTAATTTAGAAAGTTAGAATAAATTTAACTTTTAACTTAATATTAACTTTTTAACTAGTTTATACCTAGGCTTGCTATAGATACTATATGTTTACCTAAACTCTAAAGCTGTAGCCTTTGGTTTACATCAACATCAAATATTCATACTTGATGATAACCACCTAGACGTGGTGCCGTTGTGGATAGGTTTATATTAGTAACATTACTATAAAATTAATAAAATAAGTTATACCTATCTATTGTGATACTTATAAAATATAAATTATCATTATTCTACGTAAATTATAAACACAAAATATTGAATATTATATTAATATATTATAATATAATTTTTACTTTATAATTTCATAATTTTATAAGTTTAAATAGTAGTATTTTATCTTATACAGTATATGTATATATCGTATTAGTATCTACACTTATGAGTTAAAAAATAATGTTCTTTATAATATATTATGCAATCTTATTTATTTAAAAATAGTATGTCATTCAATAAGTACAATTAAATATTTAAATAGTTATACCTACTTTTATTTAAATAAATAAATAAAAATATTATTTAAGTGTTTAACGTTAAGTATATCTGCGTCTATATGGCGCAAGTAACTATGATGATATTGATGAACTCTTAAATATTCTGGAATTGAACTTATAAATTACAATTACTTATTCAATTAAATACCGTTTCTTTGATTTCCAAGTTAGTAACTTAATAGGATGCCACACCTCCCACACAAGGCACAAGCATAAACCATCTCCATTTAGCTATAATGAGTGACATACTGACATAGTTAGTAAAACTACGTTAATTGTTGGATATGTACTTATAGTTTGAATTGTGGCGTTTAGGTTGACATTTTGTGACTACCTATTTACCCGTGTTATTAACTGACTATGTTACGAGAGATCATCGAATTTGGCGACCTGAAATGGTATGCGTAGCGAGCGACTATAATGCTGTCTATTTGTCAAAATTTAGCATGCAATATTACAAGTACATTGAAACATTCATATAACCATAGAACATTATGTTTCATAAATTCTAATATTAACGAAATTCTCTATAATAGGTATGTATTTTTTAGCATCCATGAGGCTTCGTAATATGGAATTTTCGCTGTAATGCTGTATTATACACCCGTTACCCATAGGCGCAACTAGGGTTAAAATTCTGGGGGGGCTAACAAAACAATTTATTTAAAATAACCTATAGGAGGCTTATATCTAAATCAATAAGAGATATTTTTATGGGGGGGCTAAATCTTAGTCAAGGAGAGCTAAGCCCTTCCTAGTTGCGCCAATGCCGTTACCTATTGTCTACCAGAAAATAATTACAAAAATAGCTATTGTAGCTTCTTATAGCATAAGGCGCGGTATTCTAGAGCATTGTGCATACGCGCAAAAAAAACAAAATCGTATACTTCAATACTAAATTCGACCAACAAATAAACGATTAAAGATATACCTAAAAAATATCTTTTAATTGTGGTGCTAATCGCCATTCACTCGGCGAAAGCTCCGAACGTGAGCCGCAGTATCTTTATTATATTTTAAACGACTAAACTGCCAATCTAAACTACCAATTACTAATTAATAATTTGGTAATTAATTACTGTAATTATTACCAAAGGCTAAACTGCAAAATGACGAAAAGCCTTAAGCAAACACTATAGACAATACAGAACACCCGACATTGGCATATAAAAACTATTTCTTATCAAAATATCATTACAATGTTGATAGC
The DNA here is from genome assembly GCA_008086715.1 of Sitobion miscanthi. Classification (NCBI taxonomy): domain Eukaryota; kingdom Metazoa; phylum Arthropoda; class Insecta; order Hemiptera; family Aphididae; genus Sitobion; species Sitobion miscanthi. The sequence continues at coordinate 31,998,182 of CM017798.1, read as the reverse complement.
CCCCCGAGATTGTAGTCGTTGCCTATTTTACTCCTTATGATTAACGTGGGCAATATAGAAAAATATAGGCAAATTATATACAATCTCGGGGAGCAATGATAACAAATTATTCGCTACTATTTTAATACAGACTAAAGAGTGTCCTGTATTATCGACTATCGTATAGGTATAGTATTTGCCAAGGTGTATTTATACACCTTGGTATTTTCCTTAAGCCAGATCAGCTTTCGATCACAATTTATCTCTTATCATTTATCGTCATAACCAAAACAAATACGTCGTGATGGTCACACTGAGCATTAGCGGGTGTGTGGCCGCTTCGATAGATGTCGCCGCGGTCCACCAACAGTCCCGATCGCCGGCGGCGGAACACGACGAATCACCGAGAGTCGGGCGCTGCTCCTGGCCAACGGGGATTTCGACTGTCTGCTACCATTGATTCCGTGTTGACGTTCAACCGGCGGTGGTGTTGTTTGTACGAACCCGTACGAAAAGTGAAAAGAACACAACAACGATAAATACGTTTATTTGCGCGCGTTACTGGTTGTCCACGGGTTCTTGTTTTCGAGTCGACGTATAGTGATCACGATGTGCGCCACCCGAACGGTTTTTACGTGTCGGGCACCCGACACTGACCAGACGTCGTCGGATCACAGCCGAGCAACAGTTTGAACCGAGAGCCGCGATAACACCGTAAGTCTTATCCATAGAACATCTTTACTAATAAATATGTCTACGGTTCGACCATTTAGAGATTATAACTTTATTCATTTAGCTCATTATGTGAAACCTGCCCAGTATTGTCGTTAATATTAGGCATTATCTCGTTGTCACGATCTTACTAGACTGTAGAATTGGAGTGTTTCTAATGTTATGTTCGTCTGGAGTCTACTATACTACGTATGCGATGAAATGATTCATACCGACTGACTTGTAGTTTATGGAAACATTATCTTCATTGCCCTTGCTGCAATTGTTGTTGAAAATACATAATACACATGCCACCCTCTTGTTATCACGGTTGTTGCGATGGTACAAATCTCTTTGGGTAATACCTATCAACTTGTCCAGATGTCAGCTTCTCTAGGGTTTTATATAATCTTAGAATAATATAGATGGTATTCTGAATTCATTGTTATTGTTGAATTTTTTTTATGTTTATATTTTCATTATAATCTTACTGTTTATACTTAGATAATTAGCACAGATTTGTGTTGATATCTATAAGCATATCTTTTTCTCAGATTCATCCCTTTGTTTTAATTGTACTGTTGTAGGTACAACATCTATCTTTTCGTTGATTTGATGGTAGTTAGGTAAGTAGGTACCTACAGTTCCAGTACTTTGTTCAAAAATCATCAAATTATATAGATATGTTCTACACCAATAAGCTATAAGGATATCAGGTACCTATGTATACTATAATATGGTATAGGTATACGATGAGTTACTTAAGTTTAAAACTAATTAGGTATTTGAATACCATTTTGATGTATTAGTTGACTATTTTAAGTATTACTGAGTTTTAATTTGTTCTATATTTCTTTTAAAATACTAAGTAGATGCCATTATTAAACAAATTATAATAATGGTAGTTAGAAGTTCAAAACTTTATTCGATAAACATATCTTTTACATTAGATATTCAGTAGGTTTTTGACAGTTTATTGGTGTATTATTAAGTATCTAGATTCTAGGTATATATATATTAGTAATAATTAAGTATAGATTGTAGTACAATGTTGGTAAACATTGCTGTTCATTTCTTATTGTTTATGAGAAGAGAATTCTTTAGGGTTGGTGTTTTGTATAGATTGAGTTAAGTAATATTGCAATATGCAAAGGTATTTATTTTTAAAATATTCCATTTAAAATAGAAGGGTTAACATTTTTATTAGATTACCTAAAAATGTTATTTTAAATACTTAGGTAGTGCCTATCTGACTTCTTTAAAGTTGATAAATAATAGGTTGTAATTTGTTCCTTCCTTACTATAGTACAGTGGTTCCCAATTGGTGGTCCGCGTGTTAGGGGATCCATGATTTAGTACTACTGTAATGATTTTTCATTTTTATTTTATTTTAGTGAAATTATTAAATTCGTAGTCGTTTGAAACTCCGGGTATTTTTGGACTATTGAAACTCGATTTACCACAAAAAAGGCAGGTAATTTATTTATTCAAATTGATAGGTAAGTATTTACAAAAAAGAGGGGTCCCCTGACTAATTTAAGTTTTAGCTAGGGGTCTGTTGTCCGTGGCTTCATACTAATTGAGAATCACTGCTATAGTATGTTATATTCATGTGCATAGGGAGGGTCAACATTTCGAGAGTATAAAATGATTAATGTATTAGCTCTGTTCTTGTTTATAATCCATCATTAATGTTTTGGCTACTTACCTAGACACTAGTCTAAGAATCGTATAGATTTATGTCTTGTAAATATACTTTTAAATGAGTTTATTGTTAGAATTAATTTTGTTACTATTTATTTGGATTAGTGATATTGTTTTAAAAATCAAGATAGTTCATCTCATTTAGTTTTTAATGTTATATATACAAATATATTACTTAAACTAGATAGTACTTATACAATAAAATCCTTACATTTATTTGTATGGTTATACCTACCGATTGTAATTACCTATGCTACAAATTTAATTTAATCTTGTTTCTATTTTAGGTATAGTAAATAAAAATGTACAATACTATTTATCCACGGCCCCCAAGTATATAAAACTTTAAAAAAAAATTAAAATTGAGGAGGATTATGATTTATGATGTATATTTGAGTATCATCCTATGTTCATGTTTAATATGTTTATGTTCAATATATTGATGAACATCAGCCAAATAATATAAAACTTCATTTAGCTTAATATAAGTAGACACAATGGATCTGAACCAGTTTTTTCATAAGGTAATTGATACTTAGTACAATTAGATATACCTAGTTTACAGCAAATAGGTACTTGGTAAAATTATAGGCTATAGCCACTGTTGTGATTAAAGTCTGCACACCTATGAAGTATAATATGTACTTATTAGTTAATTTAAGAGACATTTGATAAATTAATACTTAATGTTTTGTTTTATATTCTCAAATGGTAGGTACATATCATTTACCATAATTTTTTTATATATTCCATGAATATACACTGTGGAAGTAATAATACCTAATGAATTTTCCTGGTTGGCCGCCAACTGTTACTAAACGGCCATAACTTGCACCACAATGGCCCACAGGGCAAACAATATTGCACATGCAGTACAATTACCTTTTGCTACAACAGTGTGCATGCCTATGGTATACTTGTTAATACATGAATACATGATATAGGTATTTGAAAGTTAATATATTCAATGTGTAGGTATTTAGGTATAGTGCTTCATCCAATCATCCCCAATATGTTTTACCTATTTTATTATAATATAGGTAGTTGAGTTTATTCAAAGCTAATTAATTATTTTGTCATTCTTGACTGTTAATTGTTTGATAATTTAAGTTAAATTAGAAAACTAAATTATGACATACCTATTAGCTAAGTGCCTAATCTATTGGTAAAGTACCATCACGGTATCAAGGTTGTATGTATTTCTTTTATGTGTAACAAAAACCCTGTGTCTGGAGTCGTTTGGATCACGTTTAACTAAATTATTTTTACACTTAAATGAGTATGGAAATGTACATTTATTTAAAAGTTTATATCTACAAAAGAAATTTGTATTGAACTTGGTTAAATTGACCTTATTATTTAGTAAATTTTAACTTGGCAGAAGTATAGCTGCAATAACATTATTTTAATTCTGTCCAAAAATAGTTTCTCTTAATTAAGTTATTCAATTTCAAGTATTTAGTTTTAATTTCATCAAATTATTTTTTATTTAATATCACAAATACTTAACAAGGAATGTGTTTGTATAAATTAATTTTACTTTGATGTTTGCATAATTATTGTAGTTCTACAAATACCTATAATTCGTTGTTGTTAAATTATTTTTAAACATCTATTAGGCATCTACTATTTGTGTGTATTTTTATTTTGTTAAATTTATTTATTAACTTACCTAAATATTTCTTTGTGATTAGTGATAACTAATTGACTATTCTGAAATAATTTTGTCAAACCTTAAATATTTTGATTTTACTCAAAGAACAAATGAGAAATTATTGTCTTCAGCTGTTTACCCAGTTTTTTTATGCATCTAATTAATCAGTTCATATCAGTATTTAGTTAACTATATAAATTCATAACTGTTATGCTTATAGTAGATATAGCTAGGATTAAAGTTTAATGAGAATTATTTTTACTGTGATAAAAATTAATTTTTATCTTGGTAGGCATCATGGTTATTATTACCAGGAATGCTTCTTAGGTAGCTTATAAAACAATATTCAGATCAGTCTTCTGAAATATTATCCCATTATTTGATCGATTAGTAGGATGGATAAAAAGTATATACAAATTACAAATGAACATAAATTGTTTACCGTTCAATTGCGCAACACTCAGGCGGTGACCTGTACATGTGCGTGCGGAGGCGCTCCGGTATTTCTTTTATACACAGTCACTGACACTAATGATCACTTACTATGCACACATTTACAAGAACCACAAGCATGCAATTTGAAAATTGCCTATATCGAACTTCTTAAAAATTGACAGATTCTCTTAAGAGCTAAGTGCAAGGGTATTTCTGAACTTAACTACCTCACCCACATTAATTATGTTGAAAACCAACTCTCAATCACGGCGTGAATTTTGGAAATACTTCGACAATCTCAATGAGCACTCCTCAATTCCTACCAGAGTTCATAATGGCTTATCCAAGGCTTCTAACCACTTCTCTTTTCTTTAAATAATTTGCATCTGTTTTTAAAACTCCTAATGCATCCAGTGTCTAACCAACACTTTCAGCCTATAACTTACTCATGGAATCTCAGGTCACCTACTATTTCAATGTCGCTTCACTTTTTTTTTTAATTTTATTTATTTTGTTCAGAAAGTGTATGCATGAAGGTGTTTTCCTCTCAGTTTTTAAAATCACCCTCGTTACTACAATTTTTAAATCGGGCGATTCATCCTCTGTAGTCTGTAACCAATTACAGACCTATTTCTATATCACCTCACATTGCTAAAATGTTTGAATCCATTATCTTTAATCATGTAAATTGTAAGGCCTAAGTTAAACCATAATATTCTTATTCAACAGCGACATGGATTCCGTCAAGGGAAGAACATAATCACCTGTAGTGTGTCGTTCTCTTCCTTTTTAGATTGCTTTGAGAGTAATTTCTAGGTAGATGTCATTCTAACCGATTTTTCTTAAAGCGTTTGACACTGTACTTGATAATATACTGGACAATATTGGGATTGGTGATTCACTTTTGTCGCATGGTTTCGTTCCTACCTCTTCGTCTAACTTGGTTCATGTAATTTCTGCTTTCTGGTGTACCACAGGGTGGCCACTTAAGTTCTTTTTAGTTTTGCCTCGACGTGAAATTTATCAATAGTTATTTTTATTAAAGCTCAATTCCTTCTTGAAATATTTCGATGATATACAAATGTATTACAAAATCAAAACTTGTGCTGACTGCTTTTTTTTACAAAATGAACTTATTCAATTTAATCTGTGCCCTGTGGGTCTATATAGTTACAGTTAATTGGCAAAATACCTGATAAATATACTAAGTATTGGTTTTAGGAAAAAGCTTAGTTAGTTAACTACCTACTTATTTTGTTTTCCTTGTGTGTCCTACCTATCAGTTTTATTTGAATTTGAATGAAGTTTTACCATTTTTGTGTTTTTTAATTACAATATTGATTGCGCACTTAATTTTTTATATTTTTATTATATTGATTTTTTGACTTTATAATTCTCAAAAATGTATTTTGTTTAGTAATAAATAAAAAAAACATTGAATTTAATTAGATACATAGTTAATTCATTGTACATAATCTTTGCTCTTTGTTAATAAATATATATCGAAAACACTAATACATAGATACTTTATTTAATCAAAGAAATGTCTAAAATTGTGAAATTCATACATTTTATGTTGTAAATATATATAATATATCAGTAAGTATTTGTTTATTGTATGATGTAGGGCAGGGATGGCGAACCTTTTGATAACTGCGTGTCAAATTAAAATGTTTGGTTTGATTTTATTTGCCTTGCGTGTCAGACCTTTTTTTTGCTTAAAAAATAATTAATTAAACATATAAACATGATTTTATTTGTTGTTAGGTGTATAAAATATTTAAACTTTACAGCAATTTATATTTAGGTACTATTGCATATTAATATAACTTTACAGCATTTATACTATTTACTATTTATAAAGTTACATGTACATATTAATATATCTTTACAGCATTCATTTACTACTTACTTAAAATAGTCGTCGTGTAAGGCATCCGAAACTATCTGTTGACGACTGTCGACTGTTCTGTTGTACCTACGTTTGTTACGTAAACGTGATAAACGAATTTATTTATCTAATCGTTTCGTTTACGAGCTTAGGAAATGGAAAGTACAGATTACAATATCTTACGATATACTCCAATAATAAGTTAAAAATAGTTTCAAATTATCAATAATTTTTTTGGAAAGTGAAGTAAAAATTATGAATTATATTTTAAACTGGCGTGTTGCTGTAATAATGCGCGCGTGTCACTCCGTGACACGCGTGACACAGGTTCGCCATCCCTGATGTAGGGGATATCTAAGTACCTACTAGTTAGTATTTATTCATAAAAAGTAAAAGGCTGCATGACTGAACAAGATTGATGTGATAGGTACGTGAATGATTTTGCCTCTTGCACTCGCCCATCTGTAGTTTTTAAAAGCTCATGAGTTAATTAATTATGATCAACTAGGTCTTCGTCTTTATGAATTCATAATAAAAATGATTCTTTAAAATGTTGTCATAATTTTAATTAACATTTTTGTTTTAAAATAGGCAACAGCTTTTAAAACATACACATTGATAGTTATTAAATGCCTAATTTAAAAACAAAATGTACAATACAAATGACTGTTTTATTTCTGATTTTATAAAGTACCATTATTATAATAAAATAAAATAATGCAGTTACGTTGTATATTACTGTTTGTATATTTTTTGCACAATAGTAATTGATACATTATGATTTGTTCAGTTTCTGAACATATTTATTTTTCTTAATTTTTTGTATAATCTAAACATAAAAAAGGTGGGCAAGTGGGTGTTGCTCTGTTGTACATTAGGTTACACTTAGGTCACTGTAATGGATGGTATTGAATTTGAATTCAATGATATATTATCATTGTATAAGAAAAACGATTCTGAGCGAAGACGGTCAGTCAGCCTATGATATTACTAAGTATATTTGATGATATTATTGTGAATAAAGTAATTTATATATAAGTATATAACCTATTTACGTGGAACCTTGTTTTAAATTATCAATCCTTAGCTCTAGAAGTTGAACATTTTATAAATTTTTAACTACAAAATAATTGTTACATTTTAAATTTGATACATTTTGTCAAAATTCGAACTTTAAATGTATTTTTAATATTTTTCAAATGCTATTGGAACGATATATCAGGAGCCTTGTATACAATTTTCACGCTTTTTTACACAACAAATTTATAGAAAAAAAAAACTAAAAAATTGACAACTGACAATGTCCATAAACAGCTCAAAAAAAGTCAAAATATTTTATCAAGTATAAGGATTGATTAAATGAACATTCAGTGAAATTGTCATGTATCTACAGTTTAAATTCTTAATTTAAAACAAAATGTACAGTACAAATGATTGTAACAAATGATTGTAACAAATTATTTTTGATTTTATAAAGTACCATAAAAACTAAAAAAAATAGGAAACTGAAAATGTCTGTAAACAGATTAAAATATTTTGAAAATTTGATGGTGTATAGAAAATGCTAATTTAAACATTCAGTCATAATGTGATGTATCTACGGTCAATTGTTTTAGAGTTTTACCAAAAACCAAAACCGATTTTCGACTAAATTGATTTTGTGTAAAAATTCCCGTTTTTTTTTTAATTTTTCTTTTGTTTTTCACAGCACTTTTGAAAATTACTGTAGAATTTTTACTTTTGACCTCTCAAAGCACCAACTAGATTCACTTTCCTATCATAAAAGATACTGATGAAGAAAATCTAAGCACTTTTCCTGTCCTAAAAGCTGATGACAGACACAAAAATAAAAAAAAACACATCATTGTAAAATCAATACATTCATCATTCTTCTCAGAATCTAAAATATTTAAGTTTATGATTTATTTTAATATTGATGTAATGCGTGTGATATAGAGCTGTCTATCTAAATATTCAATTTTTTTACTGTAGGAAATTTATATTAATTTAAATTTATGTAATATACTGAAGAAACTATAATCTTGAAATACAACTAAACAAGTAACTTTGCTCCTATGCGCTTTACATTCCATCTCCACCACCCATTTGATTTCAAGGTATAACGAGTTATTATGCATGCGTTTCGCCAACAATCACTATAAAATAACTAATAAGTGGGGGGGGGGAGTTATGTTGGACACAGCAAATGATTAAAGTAGCTCCATCCTTTGTATATGATCTAAGGTTGGAATCGAAGCCCTCCTTCTGGTAGACATTTTGTATACAGGATAAAAAAAAAATAAACACCATTGTAAAACCACTAGCTTTCCTCGCTCCGCTCAGAATCTAAAATGATTTTATACTATTGACGTTAGTCTGTATTGATTTATTTGCCAACTTTTTGCGAAAAATAAATTGGTTCAACTTACTAAATTAAGGTAATATTGAGAATAATATAAAATATATACCTACCTATAATTAAATTATAACCAACTTAAGAAATAAGGGCTAATCCACCTGTCTTATTCGTTTAGAATCTTTTTTTTATAGGTAGGTATAGTAATTTATCATATTGCAGTGTTAAAATTTAAACCTCCATTTCGTGCAGTAAATAATTAAAGTAAATTACATATTACTCAATAGTGACTAGAAAAGTACCGTACCAATGAGAATGAATGGGTTTTTAAATTCTGATTGGAGCAATGAATCTAATGATGTTTTTTGTTTATTTGTACTCATTATAGTAGAAAATGTGCTTTTATCATTATCTTTGAGGATGGTTTCTGATAGAAAATTGGATTTGGTTGGTACATTTTTTTTTAAAAGTCACAATTTAAAATTAACAGTATTTTTAAAATATTCGGGAAAAATAAAAAAAAAAATTAAGAAAAACGGGAAGTTTTACGCAAAATCATTTTTTTGACATAAAAAAATTGGTTTTTTTGTGTAACTCAAACAATTAACCAAGGTACTTACAATTTTAAAAAATGTTTATATTGTCATTTTCTTTACATAATACAATTTTTAATATATTTTGACGCTTTTTGAGTATAAGTATACATATAGGTATAGAATTTCAACAATTTCAATTTTGTTTATTTTTTTTCTATAAATGTCGGTACAAATAATTTTGCTTAGTCAAAAACCTTGACAAATTAATACAAGATTTCTCATCGGTTATTCATATACTTACCAATTTTAAATATCGAAAATACATAAGTCACAATTTTTCTTATAAGAATTTAAAGTTATAATTTTGACGAAAGTCGTCAAAATATCGAAAATTTTGCAAATTGCTGATTTACCTAATAAAGAGATACACTCGACACCTACAGCAGAGTAGTACACTTACACCTACGTTCCTCCTTTTTTGTTTTATTTTGTAAATAATATTTCAGTGACTATGGCAATTAAAATTAAATCATTAAATATTTATAGGTACACCTACTAATTATTTTTCATGAGATTAAAATCAAATATTTTTATTAGATAAGAATAACATTAATTGTATTGTTTTTAGGTATCTATATTTATTTAAATAATTAATATTATTAGCCTCCAAACGACCAACTAGATACTAGTATATAATATACGAAACTTTTGATGAATATAAAATACTAGTGGGTGCCTATTTTACATACGCATATCAAATTTCATCAATATTGATCATGTAGGTGAAGCAGTTTGCCTGTTATGGTGTGTGGTTAGTTTAAGTGACTATAGTTATTCTCACGTGAAATAATTTATTGAATAGATGTGTGATCATTTTTATTTTTACTGCAGCAAATATAACCGAATAATAGGTACACTTTAATATTATCCACTGCATTATGTGTTGAAATTCAAAAATAACATTATTTTCACATGAACATATTTTATGACAGGCGTATATCTCCTATTAAATAATTTGGTGTTTAAATCAATTGAAATTAATTTTATTCCTACCTATTTATTGTGAGATTTAATTTAACGATAGTGTTAGGTATCTACTAGAAATGTTATTTTTCAGATGTTCTAATTTCAGAGTGTTACTTTTATTTATTTATTTATAAGAGTTCATTGTGTACCTACTTAAATACACTTTTTGTAAAATTTGTATATTTTAGTATTTAACGCATACGTTACTGAGACAATTGTGGTTTATATATACTGTAATTCTGTATATATATATATAGAATCAGGTTCAGAAACAGTGTTATCTAATGTGATACAGTTAGATTATCTTATTGTCTCGGTAAAATGGTTTATTTTGATTACATAATATATAGGTATGTTTACCGTTAAGCACTATTATAGATTAAGATTATATGTATGCAAACATATATTATCTATATATGCCTATAGGCAATGCTATACAATTTGTGTGATATAGTATATGGTGTAATAAAATTGTCAGCTAGGTATTGTGCTTATTAATTAAAATCTGCAAATATGACTTTATACTTTTATCGTTTAATCACATGTCAACACTGCAAAATCAAATTTCCGATTTTACACTAAATTTGATTATGGCTGTTGCTGAGTTTTACCCGATGACATATCTATTACTCATTTTTTTTCACATAGTTACAACAATATAACCATCAATTTAGTTTTAACATATCATAACTATTTAATATTTTGCTATGTTAGTTTTATCAGCAAAATTCAATAGTTAATCGTAAATTTATAAATTTATAAATTTTAATAAGTATAAGTACCTGGTACCTACATTTTATTAAAATTCGTTGAGGGATGTATAAATCATGATTTTGTTTTTCTTCCTCACACATAGTGTAACAATATAGTTGTTGTACTTGCAAAATAGTAGGTACGTTTTAGTTGTTTGGGTTTTATAATGCGTATTTTCTATACAATGTACGTAGTGCACTACAGAACATACTATTCAAAACTTATCCAACGATTTTTAATGTTTTATTTTAAAAATATAATTAAAATTATAACATCAAAATACCTACCATATTCTAGGGGCCTGCCACTTCTGACATAATTTATCGGTGATATTGAATTGAGTCCACGCTACTTTTCTGTGTGAATTAAGTCCAGGGAACTAACTTAATATCTTTGAATTGAGTCCGTATAGATTCATATGGTCCTCTTGTGTTTTTGTTGTTGTCCACGAAAGAGTCGAATATTTTTGTAAAAGCATTTCAACATATTACTAACTATTTTACATAGCTAAGTTTAGCATTTAGCTCTTCAAAAATGTATGTAGATTTTGAAAATGGAATCCACAATGCAATTAAACAAGTCTGGACCGATGTTAGAATTAAAGGGTGTCGATTCCATTTGGGTCAAAGTTGATGGCGTACAATTCATTCAGAAGTTAGGTTTGTCTAAAGAATACAAGTCTGATTCTGAGAAAAGTAGATATCTCAAGTATTTTTTTGGATTGCCATTTTTAAACGAAAATTACGTAGTCCAATGTTTCACGGAAGATTCGATGGCAATAAAATCATGTGATGACGAAAAAAATGATAGTTTTACAGATTACATTTTAAATAATTACGTTGGCATTGATGTTGCACAGTGTCCCCCCAAAATTTGGAGTGATTTTTCAGCAACCACTAATCGGACCACTAAAACAGTTGTGAAAGTTTTCATGCAAAATTAAATGCCTTCTTTTCATTCGGGACATCCAAATATTTTTATTCTTGTGGACACTCTTCGGGAAATACAGTCCGACACATATATAAAACTAAGAAGCAAAGAAAGAGACCATGTAAAAAAACATTAGAAAAAGAAATTTTTTTACAGGAGCAGGCAAACAAATACATAAATAAGCAAATTGGCAGATTTGACTTTTTAAAATTTGTATCATTTAAATTTTTACCAGCAACTATTTAATTATTAACATTATTATACTACACATAATTATTATTATTTATTATATGATTAAAAAAAACAGTGTACTTATAAAATCTACGTAATAATAATTATTTAAAATTTTTTTTTTAATTAGTTGACTCTTTGTACGTATTATTATTATGATTAAAAAAATACAATCACACACATTTTTTTTTACTACTCAGCCAACCTCCACGTGGTGTCTTCTGGGTAACGCTAATAGGCTGAAGGTACTCAACTCGAACAACCTAAAAATATTGGTCGGACTCAACTCCGATAACCCAAAAGTATTTGCGGGACTCAATTCAATATTTGGAACTCAATTCAATGTTATCCTAATTTATATGTCAGACCAGGAGGTCTGATTGTTTGAAGGCTTCAGTTTGAATAACTCGAATTATGACTTATAATGAGGTAAAAAGATAAGATAGTTAATGAATTGTAAAAAATATTAGAATTTATACTATGGATATTATTATTATTATTATTATAGTTTTAATCGCAACATTAAATTATATAAAACAAAATATGATTTTTTTTATAGACAGAAGGGGTAACAGTACCCTTCTTTAAATAATACGATCTAACACTGTAGCTTACTAAAATTAACATTATTATTAATGATATTACCTATCTATATAAGTATTTATAGTCAACTCTAATGTTACCCAAGATATTAGAATATTGATGTTTAGGCACTAAAACTAATTTTGTCATACTACGACGAGATAAATGTAATGTATCCTTTTTTAGTAGATAGATTATTAAACGCTAATCATTATTAAAGATTTCACTGTTTATTGTATCATTTTTGTTAAATTGATTATATGTACTGTCTATAAAATGGGAAGCAAAGATTTTGTTTAATATTTGAAACTAAATAAGTTAAATGTTGTCTCAAAATGGAGGCATTTTTTACTTGGTATTTACCATTATATATGTAATATATTGTTGTGGTATGTTCACGCATAGTTGAGCTTAGCTTTTGCTAGCTCACATACCTAGAAAAGAGGAACATATCGCTTGTTTATGCTTGTTATTATACGATATTACGCTCGTATCACGATTGAAATAGTGATTTAGTGAAAATGTATTAAATATCATATTATAATACATAAATACCAGCTCCGTTTCGCCAGCACTTCCACTTTCGAATTTTAATACCAAAAGTTGACAGTATTATGTACTTTTTTATGTACAATTTTGTACAAGCAAAATAAAATTTTAAATTATAACTTTACATAAAATGTTTATCTTTGGTAATATTAACAAGAAAAAGTATATTGTAGAGTAAAGTTATATTTTAAAATTTGATTTTGCTTGTAGAAAATTGTACATAAAATAGTACATAATACTGTACCATTGAAAATTAAATATGTTCAACTTTAAGCAATGGGAGTGCTGGGGAAACGTTTCTCCAGCACACGCATGGCAATAACGGGTTTTCTTGTGTTTGGGGTGGTGTACAAAATTTTATTTTGCTTGTATAAAATTGTACATAAAACTGTCGACTTTTGGTATTAAAATTCGAAAGTGGCAGTGCTGGCGAAACGGAGCTATAAATACCACGTATCTTCCGACATCGATGAATAATTTCAATACAGTGTTAAATATAGATGCTGTATAATATACTTATTTAAAACATACAGCAGCTGTGCATATTATCAACATAATTTAATATTTATCGTAGGTATTCCATATCTTAATGAGAAATGTTAAATTATAATTACGGTTACGGATGTTGTATTCGTTTGGCAGATGGGCTAAATACATTTGTATTTGTTGTGATAGTGTCCTGTTTCGATTATTGTTTTTAGTTGTGTAACTTGAGTGATATATATGACGATATTTTTAAAACAAATTAAATTATTTGTAATATTTAAGCGATAAAAAATAAATTAAAATAAAAACAGATACCAGAATATTTTTGTTTGATACCAAATCAATAATCAACATATAATTACTGAGTTTTTTCTATTTTGTCGTATAGACCGCTCAAATGCATCATAACTTATGATGTACAAAGATTACCTATGCCGTATAAAGGGTATTTTAAATAAGGTCTTTAATCTTTAGGATATTGTTTAAGTGCAATTAATATTGTGGTTATATAGTATATACAGATATACATCATACATATGTCAATTTTACTGTCAACGTGAACTTCGCTAAAGGAAAATTAGTTCCATTACACCACAGCTGTTACCACTTCATAAATACGCCACTGATTATTGACGATATCGGCGAGCTATGGTTACGTGTTTCTGGCATGAACGCTCGGTGGAGTCAGTCGATTTCAAAATATTATAATAGTTGTGTTTTAAACAAACTTTTGATAATAATAATAAAAATATGTATCCTGGTGTGGAGAGCCTGGGTTTACACGGAAATTGGGTCACGTTGTTTGGATTCATAAACGCACACGACTTACATTATTATGACGGTATAGTTTCCCATCTATGTGGCGCGGCGGGGTGATGATGGCTTATCGTCAGGAAGGAATTTTACGAAAATATCATCGCCACCGCCGTGAATAACCGTTCGAATATATTATTATATTTTACATGCCGTTCTCATGACGACGACGGCACCGCAATCCGTTTTCTAGCGATCGTCGACGGTGGATACCTTTGCCCGTCACGATTTGACCGCGTGGAGGAGAGTTGCACGTGCTTATTCGCGCTCACGCCTCACACCTGTGCCCGTGAGTAGTCACAAAACGTGGATCTAGTTTATTTTCTAATTAGATTTTTTTTCCTACAAAAACTTCTGTGACGTTTGATTTTATTATTCCGTCAACTACCTATTATATAAGTTTTACCTATATACACTATTGGGGTTTCGTCGCGGGTCTGAACTCTGGACTTACCGTTTGAGCTGTGTTAGGTATTCATATCAAGTAATCAATATAATTAAGAATTAATACAAATTATATTAATAATATAAAAATAATATTATATGGGTAGGTACGAATCTTTGCCCCCGGGAAATTTCTGGT
Source organism: Sitobion miscanthi (assembly GCA_008086715.1). NCBI lineage: Eukaryota > Metazoa > Arthropoda > Insecta > Hemiptera > Aphididae > Sitobion > Sitobion miscanthi. The sequence goes on along the minus strand of CM017798.1, from coordinate 31,982,963 downwards.
TGCGCTACTGACGTTTGTATTTTACAGTCTACTGACCACGGAGTACGGACACAACATCTTATGTGTAGCATTCGTCTGAATTCCAAAATATTTCCCCTTCCTCTTTAATAGAGAAATGGAGAGGACCGCCGCGAGCGTTCACAGGTAAATCTCCGGCAGCGGCGTGTATAGGACATATTTTTCTTCGCATGCACGTGTCTGTTTCGGTTTATATATTATTATAGAATAGTGCGAGTTACGTGTGTTCGAGCGCGCCCGCGCTCTTATATTATTTTATTCTATATTGTGTGTATGATATAATATAATATACCTTGTTCACTCGCACCCGTCGCCCTTCGTAAAATATGATTTACGGTCAAACAATTTATTTTTTTTCCTTCGCGTTATCTCCGCCCACTCGATGATTTTTTTCCCCTTTTCTCACGCCGAGAATATGAAAACGCGGCGGCTGTGCACTGCCGGTCCGATTTTTGTCAACTGATAGACCGACTATACAAAATAATAACCCACGGGAGACTATCGCCGACCGCGCACCGTTGTTGTGGCAGCAGAAATCCATCGTTTTCACTCTTCTGTCGTTTATGTCTGTCTCTATAGTGGATACTACCCTCATCTCAACAGTCTCCGAGTGCCGACCGCATTGCGCACTGATCGTATCAGCGCTCCTTAAGTGGTCTACTGGCGCGTCCTTACTCCTCAGGGTAACGTGGATTTTACACTCTTATAATGTTGTATTTGTTATTATTATTACTATTATCTAATCAACAAACCCAGTGAACCGGGGTCTATGAAACTATATAGTATATTGTATATATCTATATATAAATGTATCATGTAAGCTGTGTCGATATCCAATAACAAGATGACGTGTATTGCAGGATACTAGTATATTAGTATAATATAATATATGTATGTTATGATGAATTCCAATGTACCTACACTATATTTTCTAGTATTTATCGTTGTTTGTGTTTGAAAATTTATATCGTCTTAGTCATCAGGTTTAGTATACCATTCTGATTCAATTGTATCTGTTCTTAAGTACCCATATGATATAGATAATTCATATTTTATATTGTGTAGAACTAGACGTAAAATCTATTAAATATAATATTATTGTGGGAAAATTGTGTTGAAATTTTCGATTGATTTTGTAAATTAAATTTCACTAAGCGTGTTTTAACATTTTTGTCAACTCCATTTACTGTGATTAAAATAATTTATTATGTATTGATTTTTCTGTGATATACCAATACATTTTCATACAGTTTACAATCCGAATATATGTATACATTTTTGAATGTATATTATTGCGATATAGATAAAATCGGAACCTTTTTCGTCGTTGATTATATGAACAGCTGTTGTTATGAATATATACATACAACATGACCATTGCATTTTTTCATTGATAATCATAGACTTTTTTGGAATTTCTAAATACCATAATATTTTAAAATTGTTTGTACCTCTAAAAGTGTTCTTTAGTGATACAAACTTCTGTTTCAAATGAGAACCCCCCTTTTTTACTGAATATTATCAAGTGGATCATTTTTTGAAAATTTTGATATACCTACCTATAATTCAAAATTTGAATTAGTAGGTTTTCCGTTATTAAAATGTTACTTTATATCAAGAATAATAGTCCTTAAAATTGGTTTTACAAAAATATAAAATATATGTAACATCAGATCTGTATATATAGGTAGTATTTATTATATTTATAAGATCGATTAATATAAATTACTAACATTTTCAAATTACTATAAGCCCAATATTTTAAACCCATTATTGTGGGACAAATAGACGGTTATAAAAACTTTTTTTTTTTAAATTATTGTATTACTATTTAAAAATATTAATGGTTTAAACCTGAAATAATCAACCATTACTTAAATTGAAATTTCTGGTGAAATATAGCACATATTTTTTCTTGCATTTTTTTTATTAATCTTTTCAAATGTTGAGAAAATTCGTCAAAATCCCGAAAAAATTAAAATTATTTTGAAAAAAATATATACACCTACAATTTTATTTCACGTTCAGATTTTGACAAAATACTATAATTTTAGTTATTTTGTTCCAATTCAAAAAAAATATTCTTCAAAGTGACTTGAAACATTTCGTCACTAAATATGCTATTATTTATTATATACAGTATACATACACAATGAAGTTTTAAAAATATTTAGATTAATTTTAAACGTAAATAATAACGTATTTCAAATGCAAAAGTAAAGTATAAATTAAAACTTAAATGCATTAAGTATTTTATAATAAATAGGCTTTATATTGAGTTAAGTTTATTTTATGATATAAGCAACAACATGTTAACATATATGTATAATTGTAATATATTAAAGTGTACCCTTTCTTAGTCATTTATACAATAAATTAGTATTTTATATGCAATAAAACGTTATATCTGCCTATAGCATAATATAATTGTGCTCTGTTCTTGTAAGAACACAACCTCATTTTTACATATAAAAAATTAATTATAGAATATCCTTGTAGCTATTTCCATATGAAAAACATTTTTTTTTAAGCTATATATTCAATAATGATGAATGGTTTTCTATAACATAAGAAGTTATTAAAATATAAATGCAAAAGTAGAAAAAAAATATCAAATCAATGAAAAATTTTTACAATTAAGATATATTATGAACGTTTTTTTTATAAATTTTGTTTTGCTGTTGTCCATATATTATATAGATACAGTGTACTACATTAAAAATGCTGTATTCAGTTTAAATTAACTTTATTAAAATGTATACAATCGCTGTACTTTTTAAATTCTGAGTGGAGCGATGAATGTATTGATTTTACAATGATGTGTGTTTTTTTTATTTTTTTATTTTTGTGTCTATCATCACCTTTTAGGACAGTCAAAATGCTAAGATTTTTTTCAACAGTATCTTTTCTGATAGGAAAGTGAATCTAGTTGGAACTTTGGGGGGTCTAAAGTAAACATTTTTCAGTAATTTTCAAAAATGCAGTGAAAAATTAAGGAAAAACAGGAATTTTTACGCAAAATCTGTTTTTTGGTTTTTGGTGCAACTCTTAAAAAATCGACCGCAGGTACATGACATTTTGACTGAATGTTAATATTAGCATTTTCTATACACCTTAACATTTTCCAAATATTTTTAGCTGTTTATTATAGACCTGCAAAGACCGTAAATTTTTGGCCCAGCTCGGTCCATCAATTTTATCCTCAGGGCAGGGCCGGCCCTGTCTAAAAAATATTGTGAAAAGAGCCCTGGCCCGATCTGAAAATAATGCTAAGCTCGTAAAAAGCCCGTTCCATTCCATACAATTTAACCTCGAGCTCGGTCCAAAAATATTGTGAAAAAAAACCCTGGCCCGGTCCGAAAATAATGCTAAGCTCGTAAAAAGTCCGGTCCATACATTTTATCCTCAAGCCTTGCAGGTCTTTACTGTTTACGGACATAGTCAGTTTTCAATTTTTTTAGTTTTTTTTTTCTATTACTATCAATAAAATTGTATTTGTTGGGTAAGAAAGCGTGAACATTTAATGCAAGGCTCTTGATAGGCACAATTTTTTTTTATAATCATTTAAAGTTCAAATTTTGACAAAATTTATCACATTTAAAATCTAATAATTATTCTGTAGTTACGGTGCCACTGTGGTAAGTGTGTAGTAAAAAATATTGTGCAATGGCTAAAATGAAATATTATTATTTATTTTCCCATGCATTTTGTGTCTAAATTGTTCATAAATAATGAGGTTCACAGTTTATTATAAAAGGTATTAGATATTAACCTACATAAATAGTCGTTTAAATATTTGAACAGTAAAATGGTAACTATTATGGGTTTTAGGTGATAAAGTGTATTTTTTGTAATATAGTTCGGCATGTTGTCAAATGGTTTATTGACATTACACTTGTATCAAATAAATTAGATTATTTAAAATGTTTCTTTTCATTACAATAAATCGTTAATTAAATTAGGGTGGTATTGTATGATAAATGATGATTTTATATTTTTATAATTTTTATAGATAACTTACATGATTTAAGATATAAAATATATAGATTTGTTATTACTATTTAATACTCACTTATTACTTAATTTAGATAAACTGAGTTGGTATAGTATTTTTACTTTTAAGTTTACTTATGAGAACAGACAATTGCGAAAAATAAAAATAATAGGATTAATTTGCTCTGTATTTAATACATATTATTATAATAATATAGTATAATACATAATATGTTAAGTATTTCAATGTTCATAAAGTTTTTCTATAATTGTATTGTTAAATAATATTATTAATGATAACCTTTATTTAACATATAATTAATCAGATGTCTTTCAACCAATGATAATGTCCGTCACCATTAAAATTTGATACAGTGTTGAACTGCGTTTGATTGTAATGAGCAATACCTAAACAAAATAAATATAATATTTTCATTTGTATCTGGATATATTTCCATATTTTATTTTATTTTTTTTTATTGGATAACCCGCGGCAACATAGGCCATTGGGTTTGATGGGGAAGGGAACTGTAGGTTTTTAAATTGGGTAGGTTGGTACATGTGTGTGTTGTGTTTTGGCAGAATTTCTAATGGGGTATCCGTAGGTTTCTGCCGTACCCCGGGTGGGGGGATGGCGGCACTTGTTCTCCGGACACCGTGACTTGCCTGAAGAAAAATGCCGCCCGCGGCCGATATATCGAACTCGGGTTGGCCACTCCGTCCCCCCCATTTTGTATTTTATTACAGTGGATAACATTTCGGTAAATACTGTGAATAATTTAAAAGGAAACATCAATCACTTATTTTGTGTGTGAATATACAATATTGTCCAAATTTAAAACAAGATTGTACTTATAGAAGTTGTACTTATAGAAATTTAAAAATACGGAATATATATATTATAGGATAAATTATGCCAACGTATTGGCATAATTTGTGTTATAAGCGTTTGTAGTGAACACTCATCGAAACCTCCTTATTATGGTAGAGTGACTTCCCCTGATTTTAGATTCTGAGTGAACCGATGAATGTATTGATTTTACAATGAAGTGTTTTTTTTTTAAATTTTTGTATTTTTTTTTATTTTTTCGTCTGTCATCACTTTTTAGGAAAGTGAATCTAGTTGCTAGGATTGAAAATTTAAAACAAGGTTCCGCGTAAACTGGTTATATATAAATTACTTTATTCATCTTAATATCATCGAATATACTTAGTAATATCATAGGCTGACTGAACATTTTCGCTCAGAATCGTTTTTCTTATACAATGATATTATATATCATTTAATCAAAGTTTAATACAATTCATTATAAATTGAACCACTTGTAATCTTCTGTACAGCAGAGCGACATCCACTTACCCACCTTTTTAAAAATATTTTTCTAGAAATGTATTATTCAAATACCATTTACCTAATACTCATTAGTTTTGTTAGCAAGTTATTAAAATATTGTTTTAACTTGATATGATTAGATATCTTTATTTAGAAGTTTAGAACTATAACTAACTTTTTAAAAATACAAAACTTCGAATTTCATATGTATTTATTAATAAAATATTATTTATTAATTGAAAGCTGACATTATTATGACGTTTATGGAATGACCTAAATTTTTTATTCTTCAAAATGTGATCGAATATTATTTTAGTTTATGAAGAGGTAGGTAGGTATGTATATTTTTTACAATGGTGCAATCAACTGAAAATTGCAATGAATGGAGTGTGGAAGTCGTCAAAATACTATAGAAACGATTGATTACTTTTAAGCTTCTTATTTCTTCGAACGGCGATGGTTGAATAGTTACCGCAATACGTTTTTATTTCATACTTTACTTGTTAAACTTTCTGTTCCTATGATGGTCGGAGTAATCGATTTTGTAAACAAGTTTTCGACCGCGTAAATAAATCGTTACTTTATTATACAAGGTTCACAGTATAAAATATATAATATTATATTTTTATACAACACTCAGATTATTCTTCATCGTAATGATATCGTAAATTTAATGAATACAAATGATATTTCAAAGAGTCAAGTACGGCGAACGTGTGCGTAGGTGTAGTATGCTGTAGTACCTATACATAATGTATTATATTATTTATTATTACAATTGACGCAATGACGGCTATACTGTAGGTTCGAATTATGTATTACAAAATGTGGACAATTTTAACAGAGCTTCCGCTAACAAAATGGCTGAACTGCTCGAATTATTTTTGTACCTTCGCTGTTGATAAAAGTACATAACTTGAGACGTTGATTATATAACTTATTGGCATAATATACTGAGTATAGTTTTTAAATTTAAATACCAACTGAACGATTCACTTTATTATTAAAAAAATATATATATTTTTTTAAATAACGTAGGTGAATTGTAGGCGTTTTGTATACATTTGTATTTAGATAGCTGCATTTCATGATAGTATTGTGTATATAGAAAAGCAGTTAGCGCAAGCTTTGGATTGATGTAATGATTTTTTATTCGTGGTGTGCCACTATTTTTTTTTTTTTATAGTTAGAAATTCAGAGATTCCTGAATACTGTATCGTTGTATGATTGGTCATTTTTACGTTAGACCTACGGCGGCCGTCGATAACCGTCATCCACTGCGTGATATCGAGAATACACGAGAACATAATAGTATTATTTTATATAGTCTGCGGGGGCCCGTCGTATGTCCTGTGTACGTGATTAATTAATTAAAAAAAAATAAAAAATAAAAGATGAGACGAAAACCAACTGCGGCGGTGGCATAGTGGCGGTATAAAAACGTACGTGCGCCGCGGGCGGTTGGCGGGGTTCGATATCGCGTTCGGTTTGGTCGTGGAGCTGTGCAGCAACAGCAGCAACCGCCATCGGGTCCGTCGTCTGTGCGTGCTGGCTGCACATATAATACCATACGCTATAAATTACGCAAAAGGCATTGTTTTCTGTGTACCCAATAAAAATAATAATAATAAAAAACCTGTACGACCACTGCCGAATACCTAGAATCGATACGAATAATAATCATGACGACATCGCCAGATCGATACACAGTATTATAATATTATATAGTATAGGTTTATTTTATTATGTATTATACAGGGTAATTTTTTTAAATAGACACTTTTGTGGTTTCTTTGCAGGTTTTGGTTTAGATTATTTAAATGTTAATAGCACCTATCTTAATCGGTAAATTATTCTTGTTTTGAAACATGTTAACATTTTATATACACAACATATGTCAAATAGTAAAATCTATTATCATTGTTATTTGCATTTGAAGTTTAGGCAAGTGCAAGTATAGTTAAGCCTCAGATAATTTTAAATGACGTTAAATAAAATAATTGATTTAGAATTTAGAATTTATAAATCAAAAACAACAAATAACTGAAGAATAAGCGTGTTAAAATCACCTTTTATATTATGTATATGTATAGGATATGGTATAATATATAATTTAATATTATCGTGTTGCCACAAATAATGGTTTGTATACCCGATATGACGATATCATTTATTTGTAATATTACTTACTGCAGATGATTGTGAGAAGAGTAAAAACTATTGGAATACCTATTTTATTTATCGGTCTATGAAAACACTAACATATTATAGAGTATTATAATATTTTATTAGAGATTTGTGATTTTTCTACTATATAAAAATTAGGTATAGACGACGAATGTAGTAATTTAAGAAAAATGTATTACATACTTTATATTATACGCTTATATATCGCATTAAAATCATCTCCAGCATGTTTTTTTTTGTGTAGTATTGTCTATAAAAATCCACGTGTATATGATTAATGGTTGTTGAATATAAATTCTGTCATCTTGAAATGTAGAAAGTATTTCTATATTTAGATTTGTGTATTCGATTATAATATAGTACATCGTATTTTTTTTGCTGTATATGGTTACAAATGTTAACTAATACAACTGTTTACAATATTGCCCTTAAGCTGCAATCATTTGCATTTCTTGCCTGCGTTAACATTAATGAAGTATAGGTAATACTATAATAAGTATTGTTATGATTTTATTCCGAAATATAGTAAACCTATTTATTTTTACATATTATTATAGGTATCGCCGTATTGGTATTAAACCAATACAATAATTGATTATATTACTTAGGATATGCATTTATTATGCATGTACAAATTTAATTGAGGACTAAATACATTTATTATTATTTGATATTATTGGTAGTTCAAATTTGTGTTTAAAGGTGCAGCTTTTGTTGTATGAAAATTAAGAAACAATTTGGTGTTAATATAGTGGTGACACCTAACCGCGACAGTCAATAATCGTTCGATCATTGATTATAATTTATAATCAATGGTTTAATGTTTTTTTTTTTTTTAAATGAATTGAAACTTTTAATCTAGTCATTTTTTTGTCAAGTTTATAATTTATCATAAATATTTGTTTTATTAAAAAACTCCTTAGAGTGGTGTTGTAAGCTGTAAAATAATTATTAATTTACTGTAATATGTGTGATCGTTTAGTATCTATGTATTATGTATATTTTTAAAGCTATTGAACTAACTTAACTACATTAACTACAAGCGTTACATAGACTATTATGATTTTATCTTTATGGTAATTGGTATTTTAATTTAAATAAAAAAAAGAATCACGAATAATAACAATCATAATAAGGTTTTGTTCATTATACTGGTGGTTTTCACTCCTGATCACGATGCATTGATGTTGAAAACTTAGTATAATTTGTACACGAGACGAAATGCATATATTTATATTTCAAGCCAATTTAATTAGAATAGTAGTCTTAATAGGACAATGGGTACGGGAGTTTGTTTTATGTTGCGTTCTATTCAGCTTTTTTTTATTGCTATTCAATTGAATAATTCAACAGTTTCCAGATTGTACTTTTGTAACTTTAACATTAATTCATAACTTTATGAATTCAGTTCAGTATTTTATTGTTAGCATCAAATATGAGTAATATGACTTATAAATATGTTTATTAAAATTAAGTTTAAATTAAATTATTATAAATTGAATCAATATACCTACATATATACTATAATAATTAATATAGAAAATCAATGATAACATAGAAAATTGGATAAAAATAGGAGTTTGTTTTATTTTTAAAGGTTAACTATGGATAGTGTTCGAGCTCTAGAAGTGATGGGCCTTCTTCAAGAGAAGATCGCATTCCTCACTGGTGGTCGAGACAAGCGAGGGGCGCCTGTAGTTACGTTTCCCTCTACTCCACGAAGAGAACGAGCTAAGCTTGAAGATTATCGACGGTTATTTGGACAATTCGGGTGGGCTAAGTGAATTTGGCCCACCCTTGAATAACTCAAAAACCAGTTACTTGCAAATTCTTGCCGAATACTTTACACTCTTACCTATATACTATACTAGCTGTATCACCCGACTTCGCCCGGGAAAAAATAAACATAAATAAAATGCGGTGCTACGTATATCGGCGTATCTCGATAATAGATAAAGTCATAAAGACGATACATTTTAACTAATCGTTGTAATAATTTAAAAGTTGAAACTCAATTATATTATATTATTATAGTTTCTTAAAATCATATCCTGGTTACCAGGCATCCGGACCTTGAATGAATTACTCTACAAATAGAGTTTGTGATCAGTATCCTTATAAATGTATGAAGGTTACAGATTACTGTATCCTTATATATATATATATTATAAGAACAGGCCTTTTTATATATATCAATTTTCTGACGACACAATTAAATTTATTTGGAACAATTCTGTGAAAAAAAAATCGTTAAATTATTTCAATAATACTCTAAAAAACCGGAACCTTTAAATAAAATACACCCCCTCTCCTCCCCCTCAGACAAAAAAATCAAAAATCGGTCGAGGTGATGACACACAAGAAAGTATTTGGAAGTCTGCACAGTACTCTTTGAAAAAAAAGTTCAATAGTGTTGTCAGAAAATTGGTACATAAAACAAGCCTGGTTTTTTTATATATATTGGTACAATTTACTGATACATATATGGATTTGCGAGTATCATCACTTCAAGTAAAACGAAATACTTCATATAATATTTCATATTTCATCATTGATATTTCACATATTCTTCGTATTTAATACGAACGTTATAATATAACGTTTCTCAGTTTGTTAATTATAGTTTTATACAATATAATGTAAAGGGTACGTTAGTGAAATACAAATAAAATCGTGTTAAAATAGTCAAGGTCACTAACTCCCTAAAGATTAAAAAAAATGGTATATAAGCTATTTGTATATTTAAAAGTTCTAAAGATTGAAATTGAATAATTTATATAATGCATAATCCATGCTGCATTAATTGGGTTGGGTTATACTTAAGAGGACATTATACAATGTTGTCTTCGTTTTACAATGGTAAAACTAGAGGTAAGAACTATACTACGTCATAGTACATTTTAGTTCAGCAGAATCCATTTTGTGTCGTTAGTTTTCATTAAGTGAATTTCCCAAATATCAAAATAAAATATAAATATTATCTAGAGCATCTCAAAATATACGCTTTTATTGATATTTATATTTTAAAGTAAATTGTGTTTTGAAATTGTAATATTTGACTGGTACCTAATATTAGGTAAGACAAAATTATGTTATAGAGTTAAAACTCACTCAATAAAGACAACCTAGATATTCTAAAATGTATAATTCTTACCTTTAAATTATATAATATTTATATGCGAATTCACTATGTCTCATATTTAATAACTAACAACACAAAACGAATTCTTCTGAACACAAATTTAGTATGATACGTTTTAATGTTTATACGGAGACATCACATGCATGTGTATAGTTCGCTTAATCTACCCATGCATATTAATTATGAATTTATAAGATTTATAAATTTAATTAAAATGTGTAAAATTTTTATAAGGAATTTTCCAAACATTTTAATGGTTATCACTACACACAAATATATAAATATATAATAACTAATAAGTACCTACCTACAGAATAAACTATAGTTATCAAATAGGTATATCTGAAAAAGAATTTTGTGAAAGGGAAACACATAATTTTGAAAATATAGTTTTATATCCCCCCTACAATTTATAAATGTCAAATTATTGAATTGAAGTGAATTGTATATTATTTTGTTTGTAAAGTAAAGTTAATGTATTTGTTTAATTCTTAGCTGTGAAGCTAAAGAATCAGGTTTAGTAGCTGTGATTGATATGCGAGGTGGTTCTGGCTGGTCATCTGTTAAACCAATCTTGAAAGCCCCCAAGATTGGTGTGCCGGAGGCAATGGGAACTGTGTATGCTGTATACGTTGTAAAACCTGATAATTTTTGGCAAAAACAACGAACCAGCATGGCTAGCCATAAATATAAATTTGAAGTAATAACTTTATACTTTTAATATTACTTGTACAAAATAATGTAATGTTTCTTATGGACTTTTTTTACAACGATGGTTATTTAGAAGGCTTATCAAAGTTTATAGATTCTACACAATTGACGTCAGATCTCGATGGATCTTTACACATGATCACGCCCAATGGATTGATAAAAGACTTGTGAGTATAATTAATTTAAGAGTCTTTTGTTTATGTGATTATTTACTATTCCTACCTACAGAATAAACTATAGTTATCAAATAGGTATATCTGAAAAAGAATTTTGTGAAAGGGAAACACATAATTTTGAAAATATAGTTTTATATCCCCCCTACAATTTATAAATGTCAAATTATTGAATTGAAGTGAATTGTATATTATTTTGTTTGTAAAGTAAAGTTAATGTATTTGTTTAATTCTTAGTTGTGAAGCTAAAGAATCAGGTTTAGTAGCTGTGATTGATATGCGAGGTGGTTCTGGCTGGTCATCTGTTAAACCAATCTTGAAAGCCCTCCAAGATTGGTGTGCCGGAGGCAATGGGAACCATGTGTATGCTGTATACGTTGTAAAACCTGATAATTTTTGGCATAAACAACGAACCAGCATGGCTAGCCATAAATATAAATTTGAAGTAATAACTTTATACTTTTTAATATTACTTGTACAAAATAATGTAATGTTTCTTATGGACTTTTTTTAGACAACGATGGTTAATTTAGAAGGCTTATCAAAGTTTATCTCGATGGATCTTTACACTATGATCACGCCCAATGGATTGATATAAGACTTGTGAGTATAATTAATTTAAGAGTCTTTTGTTTTATGTGATTATTTACTATTGTAAATTATTTTTATTATTTACAGAGTATTGAAGAATTTATGTGGCAAGCTGCTGATTTGTTAGATCGATTAGATGATTTACAAGAAGATTTGAGTCGTAATGATTGTAGAGATGATATTGCTGGTGCCAAACTTGCCCTTGACTTTCATACCGACATGAAAAAGAAAGTACTTAAGACCCCTGTAGAGGACATGGATTTAGCTGGTCAACAACTTTTGCAGAGGTAATCTTGTTAGACAAGCAAACTTATTCAAATATATTTATTAATTATTATTAATACATGGTTAGATTATCCGGAGATAATAATAGTGGTTATGATTCTGGTTATTCTGGACGTGATAGTGAAGCTAGCAATGGTATTAGTAATCCAGATTTACAAGCATCTGTACCACAAATACTACAACAATTGGATACCATTAGAACATCTCATAAACATGTGTTACAGCTATGGCAGCATAAAAAACTTAAATTAGATCAATGTTTTCAGTTGAGACTGTTTGAACAAGATTGTGAAAAGGTATTTTTGTATTAACATATATATATATATATATATTTTTATGTTTATATGGATTTAAGTATATGTTATAGGCTTATATACTTAATATTTATTGTATTATATAATTTAACATATTCATTTAATTAGATGTTTGATTGGATTTGCCATAATCGAGATGTATTTTTGATGAGTTATGTTGAAATTGGACATTCCTATCAACTTGCCAAAGATATACAAGAAGAGCACAATCATTTCACAATGAGTTCTATGGTATAATTTTTAATGTTAAGTTAATTAAAAACATTTTTAAACATATTGATTGCTTATAGAATGTGTATGTGAACATAAATCGTATCGTAGCTGTTGCACATCGTATGATAGAATCTGGGCATTATGCTTCTAATCATATAAGAACTGTTGCTCAACGATTAGATAGAACATGGAAGCAGTTTGCAGCTGGATTAGATGAACGGACATCAGTGTTAGCATTGTCTGTTTTATTTCATCATAAAGCTCAGCAGGTATGAATTTCTATCTTAAAACCTAAACATGTATTTGAGCGATTTCATATTTGCTTTAGTATGTGGAAAATGTACCAAACTGGGATGAGGCCATTGAAAATGTAACCATACCAAATGAAATTATGGTGTTAGAAAATTCAATTCACCAACATCAGAACTTATATGAACTCATGTGCCAAGCATATACTGAGGTAAACTATTAATTATATTTTTCCCCTGACAAAACTTAAATTTTTGAGACAAATATAGGTTTATAATGGCTATCAAAGCCTATTAAACGGGCTGGATACTTTGGTACAAGTCTGCGAAAGTTTTCCAACTCCTCCAAGCAATGTACCATTTATACATTATGGCAATTCTCCACAAAAAAATGTATGTTCCATTGTTGTACAATTTTATGGATTCTTTGATGACAGAATCCCTAAACAAAATGACTAAAGCCTTGGTTAGATTTTGGTGGCAACTTTTGCATTGGCTATGGTTTATTCCTTGTATCACAACACTTTGGTTTATGGGCATTTAAATAATTAACCATCAATATAAGCAAATATTTTAATATTTATCTAAAACGCATGTTGGGATTTTTTTGGTTTGGGTTAGGTTCATAGCACGAGTAAGAAGCTGCTCTATCAGTTGGACCATTTGGTTCAGGTGTGTAACCAAAGTGACTTGACACCAGTCGCTGAACAACATCATAAACATGTAAGCTTTTTTTAACACGCATGAAATTGGCTTATAGCTTCTACTAGTTTATCTCTAACATGATTGTAATGTACAAGCCTGATTTCTCATTTACTCATAGCTGGATAGTGGATCAGATTCTTCAGCCAACACAACTAAGACAGTTGGAACAAACCACCAACAAGCTGCAGCTGATTATTCAGAAGGGGCCAGTCATGTGCTCGCTGTCATACACCAAATTTTAAACCATCATAGAAGTTTAGAACATAGATGGCATTCTAAGAAGATAAGACTTCATCAGAAATTAGCATTACGTTTATTTCAAGAAGATGTCAAACAAGTATTGATATATCATAATCATTTTTATTTATAAACTTTCTATATCTATTTAATTAATTCATTTTTAGGTTCTTGACTGGCTGTCTAACCACGGAGAAGTGTTTCTAAGAAAGAATACTGGAATCGGACGGACATTACAAAAAGCTAGGGTGTACCAAAAAAGTCACGAACATTTCGAAAATGTGGCCCAGGTAATTTATATAGTTATTAATTGTATTTATATACTAAGTCACATTTATAAAATCAATAGTATATAGTAGTGCTCTGTAAGAAAGATTTCACGCAAAAATAATTATTAGTACCAATAAAGAAGAAAGAAATATAATATTACGTTGTATATAAACCAAACATAGTGAACTACTTAATCAATTAATACAAATCAGTGATATTTAATAATAAAGTGGTATGTCATAATTTTTTTCAAATTATTTATGTATTAATATTTATTATATTATTAAATAGTTAGAGGTTACAATATGATGATTTGAAGGAGTTATATATAGGCAACATTATCAACAATGTCTAAGAACATAAAAAAAGAATAATTATTATTAAAAAATGTTCCAACCCATTTTGTATAAGATAATATGTAGTATCTTTCAGAGTTTTCTTGTAATGAAAAACAATTGAGTAAAAAATTCGGGATCAGAAGTGGTACTTACTGACATTATGTTGATTGAACACAGCTTGAACATATTGATTTTTTATTTTTCGTTAGTAATCATTTTATTTGTTAAGTAATAAGAAATTCCTAGCCTATGCGGCTATCTACATCTACGGATATTTACAGAATGGTTTAGTTTTATGTTTTTTAATTTTTTTGTTGCCATTTTTACATGATAATAATTAAGATATAGGTCATATACCAGGTATACATGACAAATTTATATTGGTGGCTTAATACTAAGCGTTATTTAAACAATTAAGTCGTGAGGCGTCCCTTCTAAGGCGGCGTAATAATCATTTAAATTGCCTATATTGGATTCCTTCACTATGCCCTCAGCATAAAATAGAATTTTTTCTCTTCCGAAACGAATTTTTTCAGTGAAAAAACATATTGCGTTTATTTCTCGCTTGGTAGAAGTTCGATTAGTGTTGGATTAAATTAAAATTAAAATGCCTAATTCTTCTTACTTCCTGTTTGGGTTAGTATAAAAAAAATACCAGAGTAATATTGTTACCGTCTAACATTCGATATTTTTTTAAATTAAAAAAATAAGCTCAACAATATTTGTTTAAAGTAGGTAAATTATTTTGTAATGTTCGTTCTAAAAACCTCTTGACAACCTGACTTAAAAAAGTTCCCTTTCTTTTTTAAAATTCTAATAGGTTTCTGTCTGAAATAAACATTTGAAGTATTACTTCTTTAGTAATATGCGTAGGATAAACAAAGACAGCAATATTGTGGGTGTAGCTGCCCCTTGAGTTGTAGTCGTTTTACGTATTATGTTGGAAGTAAACATTTAAATTACAATCTTTGTAAATGGTATTGTATTGTGGCTATTATATAAAAGCGTTTCTGCAAATACATCAAGTTTGCAATATTATTATTTTTCAAATTTTTTTTATTTATTGTTTCTTTCTTTGGACTGTATGACAATAATTAGTCTCGATATTTATGTGAATTAGTTATACAAATATACAATTACATTAATTCAATTAAAAATACGTCCCGATTTATATTTAATCCCAATCAACCAACAATCTATCTATAAATTATACGCTGTATTTATTAAATATATCGTAAATCTAAAATAAATAATGTAGAGACATCGGTATTAATATAGTATAACATATTGCCGTATTTAACAACTACCGTTTATACTAATTTTGTAGAAAGTAGTCGCGTACTACTAAACGTCGCGGCAATGCATACATAATAAACGTTATGTTCCTATACCAAAATATTGTAAATATCGAGTATAATAAACGGCAGTAAAAATTCTGGACGAGTATTCCGTTTCGACGGGAACGGGACATTTCCTGCGGCGAATGCACAATAATCATATCTATCGGTAGACATAAAATCAATGACGATTAAACGTCTGTACCTACTTACGTCCGAAATGTATAGCGTTATCCGGGGTTAACTGTGCACAAGAACAAATAAGTACGAAAGACTACTGTGTTTTTTCTTTTTAGTTAATACCTGTGATATTATTTTATTACCGACTAGTCCCCCGCCGTGTATTGCATGAATATTATATTCATGTTTTATATATTTATATATAGTTGACGTCCACCCATCTACAGTATGCTAGTTAGTACTTAGATTGTCAAATTACTTTATATAGGGTGTCCTGTGAGGATATACCCATTAGCTGTGGAGGGAGACTCGCCGCCCGGAAAAAACCGGGTTCTTGCCGTTTTATCTATAAACTAAAAAAAATATTAAAAATCATGAGATTAATGATAATAAAATGTTGAAAAGTCAAAATTCTCTCAAAAATAATCTCTATAAAATGGGTATCTTCAATTGTTTCAAAAATAATCTTTAACTTTTTTACCAAAATATTAAATAAAATTAAAAAATAAAATATGTGTAATGCGTAGTCTCTGTAAGTCTTCTATCCTTTAGGTATTTTAATAACTACCTATACTTTTAATTAAATAACGGGAAGATAAGTATTTTGAAAAATATACTGATGTGTTGAAATAAATAGTTTTTTTATTTTTTTTTATTAATGAGTAACTTAGATTTTAGATGAATGGATTATAAAATTTCATGGAATACCTCGTTAGATTTTTGGTCCACTACTTACTCATCAACATTTGATTATAATTTATAATATTATTAATACAAATTTGTCGAATATTCAATATTTATACATTAACTTTTTTTTAGCAGTTTTCTGTTCCCAATTGTGAAGTTAAAAATGTAGGTTGTCATGAAAAATATTTGTAATAGAGAAATAGTAAAAAATTACATAATTTTATTATTTTCAAAATCACTTGAACCGATCAGGGAAATGAGTGAGGCCTATGCAGATAAATGGATGGCCTTGTTGTTCGTCATCATATTATGTAGGTATATAAATATATTATAATCTAGCGAGTGAATCGAAACGATAATTTCGGATGGTTTTCATAAACCGTGAATTGCTAACGATATTACCAATGATGGAATTACACACCCCGGGTTGCGTGCGTGCGTGTGTGTAGAGATAGCAGCACAAACATTTAATGTGCGGTCGATGGCGCGAAACCGGTGAATTTTTCATATTATTATACTTATTTGTTTATCCCGTTATCGGTAGACCGTGCCTTCATCCCGCGTATATAACGTATATAGATATATATAATAAGTATCATCGCGAGACCATATTATTATATTACATTATGTAGGTAGGTGTACTGTGCCGCTGAGGCAGTGGCGGCAATTCTAGTGAGTGGCATCGACAGTGGTGGTTATATTGTGGTGGTGGTGGTGGTAGGAGTAGTAGTAGTAGTAGTAGTAAATAGTAATAGTAGTAGTAGTAGTAGTAGTAGTAGTAGTAGTAGTAGTAGTAGTAGTAGTAGTAGTATAGTAATATAGTAGTGGTAACCGCGGTGACCGTCGTGTACGCGAGCCGCGCTGATTCTCCAGTCACCAATGCCGTGCACGCATGCCACAGGTACTTGGAATAAGGTTCTTCTCTCCGATCGACAGTACGCCTGTGTTTGTGTGCGTGTGTGGTGTTTCTTTTGTGCACGTTAGTTCGCGAGTCGTGTGTGTAACATAATATATAATATTGTTTATTATTACTATTTTTTCCTCTGCATGCGTGACATATCGTTCACGTCGTCGTCGTCGCTGCCGAGATCAGTCGCCTATTATATTTACGTCTAGGAATGCGTGGAGTTCTTTTGTACTTCCGAAAATAATAAAATAAAATATAAGAATAATAAGAAAAAAAACGTATTTCCCCACACATTTGGTGAGTACGTTATTATACACGCAATATATATTATTATATATATAATATATTATATGTATTCTTCTCGTCGACTGCACTCACCATCACTATACGGCACTTAATAATAATAATGTATTATAACACCCAAATTCTTCACCCGTTCTCGGATCCGCCAAACTTAACCGTTGTTCAGCAATTTCCTTGTATTTATATTATTTTATAGTGTGTCTCTCGACCCCATAATATAGAAACAAGAGAGAGAAAAGTGAACATATGGCGCGCGTGAACAGACTCGGTGGGAATTGTTATTATTTTGTTGCAGTTATTACGGAAAAGTTGTTTTTCGCGAACGCTCGCGCCTATGCCTATCACGTAGGTAGATACGTCAACTTATCTCATCGCATTGGTGGATACAAGGGGAGGTGAAGGGGAGTTCCCCCAACCCCTTGGCTGTCTTTTTAGTGTTATTTTTTATTATAATATTTGGCTAAACAAAAAGACAATTTAATTTTTGAAAATTCGCCACCCTCCCTTCCTTGGGTGACGCCTGGATCCGCTACTATGACCCATAGTGTATTTGATTCTTTTCCGGATCATTATGTTGTATATATATTTGTAATATATTTCATTTTAATATATGAAACATACCGTGTAGTACGTTTTGTAAGAGTAATATACATCGTTCTCTTCACTCGTGTATTTATTCAATTTTCCAGTGTCCTATTGATTCGTATCAATGGTGTAAGTATAAATAGTGATGAAATTAAAAGACAACAGGCATCGATATTTGTGGATTATTTATTTTTTCTACATTTATTTAGTTCCAATATATAAACACTATATATATACGCTTATAGGTACTTATTTTGTACAGATTTGAACACACACAAATACACTATTCACATATAAAATCAATAGGTACCACATTTCGTTTTTTATGTCTCGAGAGAAATGTTTTTCTGATGTCGATTTCCCTATAGAGAGACTATATATCAACAAACGAATTTCTAGTTATTTTCATTCGTTTAAACGTGTAACGATCATCTGTTAGGTACGCAAAATTGTTTATTAATTGATAATAATCTATCTACAGCGTAATTTGTAAGAAACATTATTATTATATTTTGTAACGTAACTGATTTTTTAATAATGATAATACGTAGTCATAGGTTTCAGAAAGATGTAAGCATTTTAATGTCCCAAATTTTATTCAATAATTTTAAAGGTTAGTACTTCATATATGTTATTAAGTATTATAGTTTAATAGACTGTGGGAGCTTTTAAACCGATATATGCGTACATTTTTTTGTAGATTTATTTTACAAGGTCATTAAATATTATATATATAATCAACTTACCTACATTGATGTTATTTAAAAATCAATTTCTTTGATGTGCCATATCATCAACAGATGCGCGTCTCCACAATACAAGGATTTTTTTTTAATTTAACGAAAAGTACACTGTTGTTTTATTATGAAAATCCAACCATCGTAATGATTAAAAAAGTATAGACTTGTCCTTGGGTTAATATTACAAATCTATTATAATATACTGAGCAAAGATATAATACGTATATAATAGAGTGTGTGTTTAGATAAAAATGGTCCTGTAATTGGAAACGAATTTATTCGTTATGAATTTTCATAGACAATAAATGTATACTGCATTCAACATATCACCCCATTACCCCATACAAGTATAATAAGGGGTTCATTGTTGTTGTTCTCTGAAGTTTTTAGTTTCCTTTCCGATTATCTCTATGCCTATTACATCCTCAAAACCATATATTGGACCTGTCATTTTTGTAGGACCCCAGACTTCTTCGCGGGCGTTAAGCATGTCCTACGGCATAACCGTTCCTGTGGTTCAGAATATATTATTATATGCATGTGTTTATAAACAACCCCTTAAACAAACACGCCATTGTTACTGAAAATTCGTATTTATAAATGTTTAATTTCTCGTGTCTCGTATAATTATGATATTATTAATAAGGTACCTAGCTATCTACCAGGTTATATTTATTTTTTTTAAATGCCTGTAGTATGAAAATTAAAAAAAAATAAAACTGTAAAGAAAGCTTCTATACTTCTATAGTCCTATTTACTACCTCTATATCATGTATTGAAACATAATAGAATAATATGATAGATAATACTATGAATATTTACTCGATTAAATTTACATGAAAAATAATTAATTATTATTTATTTATTTTTTCATAAGTTGCCAACATTTTATTTTTATTTTCACAACAAAATATAATTCTAACAACGGTGAAGTAATATGGGAAAAATAAAAATAAATTGTTCACTATACCAAACCATAATACCGTGTTTTATTGATTTTAACTCATCGTACGTACATAAGTAATTAATAATATTATATTGGATTGAGTTTTATTTTATTAAATAATTCAGTTTAGAAGATAATTAAACATGGTACTATGGTAGTATTTTATAAAATACCTTTAAAAAAAATATAGTCACTGAATATTTGTATGTAATGTTAACAGAAATACTATATACACATTTAATTTAAATTAAAATAATATTATCTTTTGGAAAATATATCAAGTAATATCAACGTCGTCTTAACTTAGAACAGACTATAATTCAGGCTGCACCTCGTTTTTATCTGGACAATAGAGTTGGTTTTTGTCTGATGAAACATGGGGACGTGGGGTTGTGTGACACTGTGACCTAAGCCAGGAAGTGGTTTTATGTTCACGCCTTATTGTTTTTAACCGCTAACGAACGCGTTTACTCATTTGAAAGTGCTCTCTCCTATGCATATTTTTATAATTTACGTGATGAGGTATAGAAAAAAATCTGATCTCAAACAAAACATCAAATACAAATAGAATATTAAATAAAATTTATAATTGAGTTATTTTAAAAATTGAAGATTTAAAATATAAGATTATTAATGTAGGAATGTATCTATATTCTTATATATCTCTCTTAATATTTAAAATGGACAAGTTAGAAAACCATTACTGTTATATACTTGTCCTCAGACCTCAACCAATTTTTAATTCGTTGCATACTAGAAAAACTAAGTTTATTTGTTACAGAAAACAGAACTTATTGGAATTGTAATTGAAATTTGAAATAAATAAATTATATTAAGAAACACTCTTTTTGAATTGTTTTTTTTTTAATAAAAACGTCAAATAAAAAAAAATTCACATTAAATAAGGAAATTGTTCTTTTATCACATTATTTTTGGTGTTTTATAACAGGGGCTAAGGGGTGCTGAATTAGTGATTGGGGATTCTAAAGCACCCCCATATTTGCGCCTATCATTTATCCGAAATATCAGCACAATTAAACAGGAATTACTTACTATGTTACTATAGCCTATATAATATAATGGGTATTATATTGTATTTTTTTTTCAATGCGTATAATATTTCCTTCAAATTTAAAATTCGGTTTTTGTTTTATAGAATGGTTTTATAATTTTATACAAAATATGAACCTGTTTCGCATTTTATATTATACAGAACAATTAAGTATTCTATAAAAATGTTTTATGATAAAAAATGTATAGAATTTTTAATAGATCTTGGGGATGTTTGTATACACTCATATATATTATATGTTACACTTTTATAATAAATATTATTATTAAATAGGTTCTGCTCTCAACCGTTGGTTCTCTGCTTTTGACTTTAAAATTGTTTTGAAAGTTATTAAAACATGTTAAAACCTTGTATATTTAAATATAAACCATTTAAATACTTTGTTATCAAAAATATCGTAATCTTGTTTATTGCCAAATTAATATAAAGATTATACCAATAATATTATTATATACTAGATAATAATTAATTTAGATATACAGAAACGGATTTGTATTGCACATGGTATCAAAATTAATCTTTATTGATTCATGTAAAGGAAAATAATGTGTTAATTCTGTTATATTCCGATGTCTTTTACGACTGTATTTAATATTTATGAAAAACCGGTCAGCCTTACCTATACTATATTTCGTAACACTACAAAATTAAAAACTAGTTCTTTATGTTTAAGCTTATATTTTTTAGGACCTGTGACCTACAGGTGTGAATTATAATTTCAATAATTCCTTTAAATATAATTATTAATAACAGTTAATTAATTAATTAATTACAATTTGAATGTAGTCGAATTATTATTCAACTGAGATATTATGGATGACCATAGAAATATCCTATGTGTGTGAAATATTAATAAAATAAATAGAAAAATAATAACGACACTAATGAATAAACCCAAAATATTTCATTGAGATTGGCCTACATATTTAAAACGTGGATAACATCCATCATCCGTATTATGTAGTATGCCCGAGATATAAAACTGTCAATACATGGCTTCTGAATAAACAATACATCTAGCCATTTCACTTGTCGCCTCTAGAAATTTATACGAACAATGATATTATTTGCCCTGGTTTTCGACAAAATAGTATTATTAAGTACACCTACTGTTTAAGAATTAATATTTATCGTGTTCAAAATTATTCTTTTGTTTCGAAATGTCTTTTTCATTCTCGTTTCTGTATAGTGAATATGAATAGCAGTCTTATTTAAGTTCTTATTACCAGATGAATATTGTTGCATATGAATTTGGTCACAATTTGTCTTTAATTATTCTTGTAAAATATTTAAATACTTACTTAAGTTTCTTTTTAAATTAATATTCTTAATTAGTTCTAATGTCCCAGGTTATCTATACCTATATGCTTACCAAAACGTATACAATAATAACAGAAAAATAAATAATTGTTCATAGTTTATGCTAACAGAAACCTCAATCGACTTATCAACTTTAATTTTGAGATATAGCGTACCAATATTTTACACACATTTAGTATAAAAATTACAATAACTATAAGTTTTCAAAAAAAGATTATTCGTTGAGAATATTGCTTGGGAAATATAAAAGTACGGAGTTAAAAAAAAATTTTAGTGTAGGTATATTAATATCACTGTATAGTCACTATATTATATACATATAGTACAAAATTATATAAAAGGCGTGTAGGAGGAGAACTCTAGGGAGGCTATTAGTGTGAATATTATAGCTTCCGAACGAAATAAGTAAATTTATGTTTTAGTCCGTTCAATAATAATAATTATTGAGTTACACCAATGGTATTATAATTTGTACTAATATAATATGATGTATCATACGAAATATATTTTAGTGTTTACTTGAATATCTAATGACTTTTTGACGCGTATATACTCAACCGATATTATATCGTGTGTAAATTGGCCGTGTTTCAATGCCGGGGCTGCAGCTGC
This sequence comes from Sitobion miscanthi, assembly GCA_008086715.1. NCBI lineage: Eukaryota > Metazoa > Arthropoda > Insecta > Hemiptera > Aphididae > Sitobion > Sitobion miscanthi. The sequence goes on along the minus strand of CM017798.1, from coordinate 31,959,516 downwards.
AGATGAACGTTGGATGAACAGTATAGTAGTATTTCGTTTTTTCTTAACTCAGAAAACGTATTTTCCTCGCTTTACTCGCCGCTTATTCTATTGTTATTTTTCCAATCCAATTAGCATTTTTCGTGCGGTAGGAAACGGTAGCGCGACAACAAGAACGTTACAATAATAATGATAGAACTATTACTTACCCACCTACTGTGACTTTCCGATGATTATTGCCACCTCCTTTATTGTAGGTAGAGAAATAGGTGTAAGTGTGAATTAATAAATTTAATATATATTACGTATAAGACAATCATTGCGTATAAATAATACCGTTGTCCGTTACCTGCGGTCACTAAAAATTATATGTATATATATACTTTATAAGTACTGCAATGGCAGCAAACAATGTTATTGCTCGGGAAAAATATCGATTATTGACCTTATTATTCAATCGAATACGAAATCATCTATGCCTCTGCGTACGCGGCGTCGGATCGAGATCGCGATTGCCGCACGCTGCCGCCGTTGTCGCGACCCTTTCGACCAGTTTTTGTTGTTTTTTTTTGTTTAGCCCGGAGCCAACGTAAAGTGAATGGTTGTGTAGTAATAGCTAACATATATATGTATAGTACCTATATACCTACGTAAGCGTACATACTTGTATTATAATATGCTTAGCCTGGGTTTAATATAATAGTCGAATTTGCGGAGAATCACGCGTGCTGGATTTATCAACGACCGTCGTTCTCTTGTCTATAGTCGTCCCAATTTCCGAATCTCCAGTTCCAAGCACTGGTCATGTTCAAGTGTACTTTGTTATATTATATATTTGTACCGGAGAGATAATACATAATATTTCTTTGGGAGCGGACTAGTGGAGGATGCTATAATAATGATTTCTATAAAAATCCTTGCGGAACCGGTCAATTTACCTACAATTTACCTGCGTTGTCTGCTGAAAAAAAGGTGCTACTACATAACGCTTGAACGAAAATTAATTTTAATTTTTAGATCTAGCTTTTGTATAACAATTTTAAACTATAATAATCAATTTAGTGTATTAGAACATTGTTATTAAGAAATATATATATATATATGATGATACTACCGCCATGTGTATCAGGTATCTACAAATCGTAGCGTTGAACGCAGTGATTTGTATAAAATCATGTATTGCATCACATCTGCGTCGTATTATATTAAATATAATATATGTGCACAAGAGGGATGAACGTGATATAAGGGTAGGTGTATACTATTACCATACATATTATGTACCTATATAATATGCACTATAATATATCACTACGAATTTACCGGAGCTACGAATTATACATTATATTGTATTGCAGTGATAGACGTTTCAAGAATTTGGTATTGCAAATCCAACAAGAACAGTAGTAGTTCTCATATAATATTGTGTATATTTTATTATATCCATACGTATATTTGCTGTGTGTTAGCATCCAAGTGTATTATGTATTATGCGTCGCGCCCACGCATGGATGAGTAAAGAATAATTTTAATTTGTATGGAATTAAAGATTCGTGTTTGTAAAGTTGACTGTTTCACCAAGCAATCACCCGCTTTTTAATATTTCATTTTTATAAATCCTGTTTTTGGAGTTTTAAGAATAATGAAGTACCTACTATATTTTCAAATACATGTGTTAAAGTTACGTAGAGTTTGTTAATTACGTACCTACTTGAAAAATAACAAAAGTAAGATTTTAGATGAATATATTATCGGTATATTAAATGAAAACATGGGGGAGAGCATGCTAATCAAATAACACTGTATACTTGATGTGCATAATTATTATATCGTCGTATATAGTATATAATATAAATATGTAAGTTAGTTACAATACGTGCTATAAATCAATCGATTATAAAGTCGACTACCTATATATGAATAAAATAACACTATTTTAAGTAAAATAACAATACAAATTAAGCACATCGTTGTAGCTGCTTATTTAAAATTCCGGATTCAATTGTAAATTGTTTCCTTAATTACCTCTGTGCGAGAGTATGAGACTAAAGTCGGGTTCCTAGCTATATGGTCTGTTGTGTCGTGCCCCAAAGTTGAGCTCGACCAAACTGAACATTTCTTGGTAGATCATGATTCATGGTTGGTTATGTCGTTAGTGAATAATATACCATGAGTACCACGGCCAATCAGAAAACGATAAAAGCCATCCCGGCTTTTTCCCCATAAACGCATGCAGAGGTAATTAAGGAGACAATTTACAGTGGAATGCGTATTTATGATAATGATCCCACTTTCAGCCTCCCCATCTGAATCTGAATATTTTCTGACCATGATTATCTCTCATATCATAATATTGTTATATAATCGCTATATATTGTCAATGTTTTGTTACAATATGCACAATCAGTATTTACTTTAATTGTATTTTAGGCCTAACGTGTTAAGTATGTATAATATTAAAATATTAGCTATAAATGTTCGACATTTTTTAACTTAAAAATCGACCGATTTGTATATTTGTGAAATTAAATATCTATATACAACTACTATAAATTATAATACTATATATGCATTTATATATTGTGCGATTATTATTCCTTAATACGAATGTTTTCAGCTTGATATTTAAAGGGCCCTTAAATTTTGATACGATTGTTGTGTTTGAGAAATATTTTATGTACGCCGTACACTGTATAATGTAGTATAATATAGTGGGCCAGGGCCGGAGCAAGAGCAGTGTAATCGGTGCCCCTGCACAGGAGCTCTCACAAATTTAGGGCACCGCAGAAGCTGAGCTCACTCCAGAAAAGCAAATCATCACTAATAAAATATTATAATTTCATAAAAGATTATATTTTTCAAACTACAGTTGAAATAATAATTCTGTGACATCAGTACTGTTATAATATGTGTAATCTAACTTTTATTTAAAATATCATTTTATACATCAACAAAAATTTAAATGTTTTTAACAATATTTATAGTATTTACGATACATTGAAGAGGATAAACAATGTAAATCATAATTAGGTACTGAAGTACTTAAAAAATAAACGGTATAAAACTAAATTAATATCAAATTATAGGCGTGCGGCGTTCGCATAATTAAGTTTCAGTTTATTTCAATATAATAAATTAATAACCTAATATAGTATTATCTTACCCTACACCTAATAGGTATTTGCCACTCGTAAATCTTTTTGTTTATTTTTAGATTCTGATTTCTGAGTGAAGCTAAGTTTATTTTTTATCTATATTCTTAGACACTATTTTCGGGTAGCAAACTATGTCTAAAAGGTACGTTCGGTCACTATATAGTTCATAAATTTACAAATCGTCCCTTTGAAAATTTTTAGGTACAGCATTTAAAACATAACACATAATATATCTAGTGTAATTCTTAGGTTTAAAACTCTTCTTAAATGTATTATATTATAATTTATTTATGTAGGTATAATTCAACAAAGTATTATATTATTTAAACAATTTTGCACAGGGCCCCGAAATTTGTAGCGTTGGCCCTGAGTGGGTGTCACCGTGATGATTAGGTCAAACGACTGCAGTCATATCAAAGTGCATTGAAAATATTAATATAAGACTTAAAATGATATAATTATAATTATCATTATATCAATAAAAATTACTATTTTGATGCTGTCAATAACTTTATTTTATTACCATTACATTAAATTATACAAATAAAAGATGCGTGCAATTGACGGCTTCAATTAATGTTTTCACGACCGATGATATAATATTATATACATAAAACTTGGAGAAATCTATGTCTTGACGGGTCTCGATCACATTTATTTCTATGTAGGTGTGTGTGTGTGTGTGTGTGGTTTATTTGGTTCAGTAGTTTTTTATAAACGCATTTTATTGTTTTTTCGAGGAGGCCGTAGTTCCCGGATGATTTAAGTTTAAATTAGAATTCTTTACAACTGTCGCGGAAATTAAAACAATATCTTGAAAAAGTTTGCTAACCCGGTGGTATTAATATGCTACTATTTATTTAACTAAATTGCATAGTATAGTAATTATATCATCAAATATTTCTTGTGTGATAAACATTTATTATAGGTATGCAATATATTGTATACCATATTAACATAACTTTACTTTCAAATCTAATGCTTCAGTTAACCTGATTTTAGACTATGAGTGGAGTGATGAATTTATTGATTTAACAATTATGTGTTTTATATTGTGTTTGTCACCACCTTTTAGAGCAGTAATAACGCTTCAATCTTCAACTTTGAGGGTACCTACTATAGAAAATATATACCTCAAAGGTACCTACAATCTTTTAGGGCGGTTATAGCGTTTGGGCGAATTTTTGAAAAATGCAATGTGTTTGGGCAATTTAGCATAATGCGTTTGGGCTAGTGATTTTAAATCATTGTAATGTATTTGAGCGATCTTTTTTAATATCCTAGGATGCTGTGTTTTATCAATCCATTTTCTCTTTTATTTTGACAGACTTGGATTGTCCATAAATTCCAAGGGTATGATTGAAAGTGGATTATTTGTGTGTGTGTGTGTGTAATTAAAAATTGAAATGATTGAAAATCAAGTTAAAATATTATTAAAATTAAAATAATATGTAGGTAAGTTAAATATAATAAGTGTGTATAATTAAAAATTTAAATGATGTGCCATATTTAGATTGATAAAATTCTCTATAGATTTTATATATTATTTTTATCTTAATCTTTACAAACATACAATTTTTTCTTTCATATTGTATCATACTTGCTCAAATACATTATAAGAAACTCGCCCAAACACATTAATTTTATTATGTGGGTAAAAAGGTAATTCGCCCAAACGCATACGCCCATCTTTTATTGGATCGAGCTATAAGTTAGTAATAAGAACGAGCTATAGTTAGTAATAAGGGCGTAAATAAACTGGAATGTTTACACAACACCAATTTTTGACCAAAACGTTTATGTTATTTTAAATAAATGAGTTTATTTACTTCTAATTTTCACTAAATATTTATTTTGGCATTTTCTAAAATTTTATTTTTATTTTTGATGATAAGATTATATGACTAACTTTTATTTAATGACTAACTAGTAGGGCTCATATTTGTATGTATTTCCATATTTTTTCCGGTCAATCGTACTTATGCCAAGTAATCACAAAATATGTCTCATGGTTATTTAAAATATACTTTTAGGGTATGCATTTGTGCATATTTAAACATTTTACAGTTTTTACAGCATATTTTACAAGTTTAAGGTTTTTTTTATGGAATATTGCACTGTTTTGTATCATAATACATGATAATATAACATTATTTAGTGTGTAATACCTATGTATTTTAAGACATCACAACATTTTTTAAATGCAATATTGACTGCCATCAGTAAAAGTAAAAAAGATAAATTCAATGTTAAACTTTATCTACTTAATTATTATTTTTTCCACACATTTCACGTACAATATTTGTATTAAGTATATGTTATTAACAATGTCTTATTTTTATACCGTTAAATAATAATGACCTAGTGTTATTTTGATATTATTTGCTTGTGTTCCATTTTTTCTATCATTTAATGTGTTTAAATATATATATAGCTTATCTATATTATGTTTGTATAACTGATTTTGAACTATTAAACTTAATCTGTTATCATTTATAGACATTATTTTATTGACGTTATAGTATTTTATTATTTTGAATATTTTCGTTTTCACTGATTAACTCATGTAGTTCTGTAACCTTTCATTGATATATAATTGAAAATTTTATCATACACCGCAAATTACACCATATTTCATATTTCTTTTTTATGAATGGATCTCAGTCTTCTATTGAATTCAATTTTAAACGTAAGAAAATAATATTTAACTATATTGTGGTTATCAGTTGGTAATTGTTGGTTATATTTTTTCGATTAAATTTTAATAAATCATAATATTTGTATTATATATAATATACTATATATACTTATTTTAAATAATCTTACTTAAATTGTAAGTATGATAATGTAAATACAATAAGTATGTTGAAAACAAAATAAGAATTAACAAAAATATATAAGACATTATTTCTAACAAATAAACAAACATCCTCAAAATAATGTTAATATTAGATCCATAATATTTGGTAAATCGAATATATAAGGCGTACAGCCCAGATTAATTAAATTTAAATGTATTCGACGTGAGCATTAAATTGCATTTAATAATTTGATTCATTGTTTGCGGAACGCCAGTTGAATATATAATAAAACGCGTATTGGTAATCGATCCGTTTTATTGTAAAGCAAACGTTATTCCCAGTACATCAAGTTAAACGGTATATAAATTAAAATCTAAGTGTGTACAAAATCAGTATGAAAATGTATACTATGCAATTTACATTAATCGATTTATTTTAATGCTTACATTATTATTTAATTAAGACATATATTACCTACTATAATATATTTCTAATAGTTCATGTCAGTACCGTAGCCAGGCTGGGGGCATTGGGGGGCCGTGGTATTGCAGTTAAGTTGAATAATGATTGACTTACTTCAATGGTCTTTTTTGTCATCTTCAGGTTGACTTTTGGTGCACTAAAATTTGCATTATAATCTACTCATATTATTTTTAAAATAATAATCTCCGATTGAGTTAAACGATAATATAATTTCATTTTAGATTCTGAGCGAAGCGATGAATGTATTGATTTTACAATGATGTGTGTGTTTTTTTTTTCTTCTCTGTCATCACCTTTTTGGACAGTAAAAGTGCTTGGATTTTCTTCAATAGTAACTTTTTTGATTGGAAAATGAATCTAGTTGGTACTTTGGGGGGTCAAAAGTAAACATTTCCCAGTAGTTTTCAAAAGTGACGTGAAAAACAAAAGAGAAATTAAGGAAAAACGGGAATGTTTAAGCAAAATCTGTTTTTGAGAAAATCGATTTTGGTTTTTGGTGCAACTCTAAAACAAATGACCGTAGGTACATGAAATTTTGACTTAATGTTTACATTAGCATTTTTTATACACCATAACATTTTCCAAATATTTTGAATAATTTTGAGCTGTTTACAGACATTTTGTAAAAAAGCTTGAAAATTTAATACAAGGCTCCTACTATATTGTTACAATGACATTTGAAAAATATTAAAATCCTTGGTCACAGTTTTATTTATAAGTGTTTAAAGTTCAAATTTTGGCAAAATACGGAAAAATCATGAAAATTAGCAAATTATTTTGAGTTGAGAATTCATAAAAATTTTTCTTTTTAAATCTAAGATTTAAAAATGTAATACAAGATTATCCATAAGTTTGTCTACCTTATTTATCAAAAAAAAAAAAATGTCTACAAGAAAGTCAAATTAACATTTTATGAGCGTTTGAAATTCATATTTTTAGAACATTTGATATTCACTCGATTTCTCATGTAACGATTTTCTTATTTTGTTGTAATTAAAAAACGTGTGACTGTAGATACTTGAAAATTTTACTGAACGTTTATATTATCATTTTCTATACACGATAAATTTTTGAAAATAATTTGACTCTTTTTGAGCTGTTTACGGACATTGCCAGTTTTCAATTTTTTTTAGTTTTTTTTTTTATAAATATCAATTAAATTTTATTTGTTGAGTAAAAAAGCGTGAAAATGTAATATAAAGCTCCTGATATTTCGTTCTAATAGCAGTTGAAAAATTCTAAAAATATATAGGCACAATTTTTTTTTACAAGCATTTAAAGTTCAAATTTTAACAAAATTTATCAAATTTATAATTTAATAATTATTTTGTAGTTAAAAATTTATAAAATGTTCAACTTTTATAGCTAAGGATTGGAAATTGAAAACAAGGTTTCACGTAAATAGGTTATATATAAATTACTTTATTCACAGTAATATCATCAAATATACTTGGTAATATCATAGACTGACTCACCGTTTTCGCTCAGAATCGTTTTTCTTATACAATGATATTATGTCATTGAATTCAAATTTAACCCCATCCATTACAGTGACCCTTTTGTAACATACTGTACAGCAGGGCGACATTCACTTACCCACCTTTTTGTTTATTGTTTTTGTTAAATATAATATATATATGTATAATGATTACATACAAACTTGACGATTTCTTGTAACTGACTAAAAACGACGATGGTCAAAAATTAATTTTTTTAATCACTTAGCATTTAAAAGCTTAAATTACTTGCAATCGTAAACTAAAATTTTTACATGCCATTTAAACTTAATGCTACTGTTGATAACGTTTAGGTTTACATTTTTATTTTTATCAAAGAAGAATCGATTTAATATTGTATCTTAAAAAAATTAATTGAACTTCAGTCCTGTGTGTCAGTTACTCATACATGAGATTATTATTGGATTTATTAAACACAAGAGTTATTAGAAATCTAATAGGCGTATTTTAGGAGATCGATATAATGATACCTATGGTATAAAATTATATATATATATGTAACACGTATTCGGTGAACTATAACGACAGCATTTTAGACGACAACATTGCGTTGTTTAGTATAGTAGATTAGTTTTTTTTCTAGTGAAATTGAATTACATCGTCATCAAATAAAACGACAGATAGGACATTTTTATGAAGACTAAAAAATATTTAGATGCTTAGTTATTTTAACTGTGATGTTTTGAGTCTTTGTATAAGTATTTTATTTTTAAATAATCAATTCAATCAGGTTTATAAACAGTATTAAATACCTACCTAAGTTAACATCAATTAATTATGTATTAATATTTTTTTTTTATCGACATCGCTGCTTATTTGAGGACGCTACTCAATTTATTTGGTTAGTTAGTTAAAAATCGTTAAATATTTGAATTTAAATATATATATGTATTTTTTAATTAAAATATTTGATAACCTTTTTATATTCTTTAACTTCAAATTTATAGACAGTTTCATGTATATAAAAAAAATTCAACTAACATATAATATTAAATTAAAATTAACCTTAATTTATTGTATATATCATGGGTTTAAAACACAAGTCAAAGTTTTATTTAAAATATTAAAAAAAAAAATTGTAGAATGTGAAAAACGTATAAGTATTTATACATAATATTATAGTTTCCATACATATTAAATGTATATTTTATGTATAGTTATCAACACTAAAACTTGGAAAAATACAAGGTATCTTTAAACAAAATAAATCAAATATTTTGTGCACATTTGAACTTTATGTGTCAAATAATATTTCTTAAACGTATTCGAACATAATGTAATATATATTATATTTAATAATATTTTATCTTATTTATTAAAAATAAAATTATTATTTATTGCTGAATGTATATTACTATATTAGCTATAAAGTATACACCTATGTATATGTATTTATGATTCATATTTATTCATCAATAATATAGGAAAGTACTTCCCACATTGTATAATATTGTATACGATTTTATGACAACATGCATAATACCTATATAAGTGTGCATGTGTAGGAGTAGAACTACGAAGTTTGTGAATCATTATTTTTTGAAATATTCACCGTTTTTTGTTCGATATATTATTATAACACCGTAATATTATATTATCGTATACAATAAGTTAGTATAGCAATGCAATATTATATAATATATTACAATTTTACAATTTTACGAACGGATAAACTACACGCATACGTATAATATTAGCCAAACAAAAATGTCTGGTGTGGAATGTGACAAGGTTCGTTTGTGGTATATACGATTATTTTGTATACAATATGTATATATATATAATACATATTTAAGTCTGATCGTAGTCGCGAAATAGTTTATCTTAATATAGCTCGAAATGCACCATTAAATCGAGGGAAAGCTAAACAAAAAAATATATGATGGACATCGAAGGCCGAGATCCTTATTTAGGAGTGGACATATTATACTTGACAGTCGACGACGGCGATGTTCCTAACTACACGGTATAGGTATATGGTATAATGTACTATACTAGTATAATGTATACCTACTGTAAAGTATATACAATATATAAAAATGAACGTTGTCATAAAATATGCTATTTGATCGTAAAATAATAATAATGACTTAAATATAATGTTTATATTGTGTACGCCATTTTTCTTCTTTGGTAAATCTGTATATGTTAATGATGAATTCCATTAGCCATATCTAGTCCACTAATTATTGAGAAGGTTAAAATAACAATGTGAGAATTGCGTTAAGCGTATTTCTTACCATTATTATATAAAGTATATGTAGTATGTTAAGAATAATATTTAATTTGTGTATGAATGTGCATCGTGTTATTTTTGTATTCTGTATAGTACTTATTAAGGTACTTCGACTATAATAGGTACAATTTTAATGAACTCAGTTCTTCTATAATTTTAAAATGTCCGCTTGTACAGAAAATTATAGTAATAAAATATAACACTTATTTTAAATTGTGTTTTAGTTTTTAGGCCAACTAGTTATAATAAATATATCATAATATATATTATGTATATGTTTATATGCAAGGTGATTATTATAATATTAATCGCTGTACGGTCAATATAATACAGCGCTTAATATTTAAAACCTATAAACCTAAATTTGTTTTAAATTACCTATTCACTGGTAGGTACTCTATAATAATTTATGTGATGTATATTACAGTTGCGTACTTAGACCTATTTTTTGCGGTGGATGGTTAAATATAGAAATATAGATATTGGATGGCTTGAACTGACCAAAAAAAAGCAACAGACAAGGCTACGACCAAACATGTTAGCAATTTCAATTTCGATGGGAATTTTCTCATCACCTTTTCGCCATCTCCCGTTAGTACATCACTTTTGTATTATATATTATTATACATTTATGCGGGGTTAAAAAACTAAAAGTTTATTTCACACGGGAGAGAATGTGATAAAAGTTTGAACTTATTCAAAGCTTAAGATGTTAGAACATAGACTTATGTATTATCTTAACAATGTACAAATTAAATTTAAATTTTTGTACGTTTAGAAATGACTTATTTGCTTAAAAAAATAGCTAGGATTATGTACCTATAAGTGCATGTGCATAGTCTATAAAGACATAGCATACCTATAATGATCAAACATTAAAACACAATAAAATTGTTTTTGTGTCAGGTTAGTCACAGATTGATACCATACGTCTAAATTTATAATTAGCTAATATGGGATTATAATTTTATAAAGCCTCCAGAAATTTTGTAACTAATTAGTAATTACCGTTAGTTATTAGTACTAGTAGGTTTTCTTAATGAATTACATTTTTATATTCGTATATTATGGTTATGAAGGATTAAAAAATCTTATTGTTTTATTTATAAGTTTATTGAAATATTTACATGTTACCTTGTTATCCGCGCGCCTATGTAGGACGTAGGTACATATAGTATTTTATTATGCGATTTGTATTTACATTTTACGACAATTGCACGATGAATTAGTATAACGATACTATTATAATATGCCTGATAGGTAATGTTGATACGAATATTATTTGTAATCTAACTGGAACAACATATACAAAATATATGCCCTTGGAATCCATTAAAATGCTTTTGGTATTGGTAGTAATAATGGTAATATAAGTCATAACTAATAAGTATTCTTTCTTGTAACAATGTTTCAGTTTCAGTTGACAGTGAAGTATTACAATATATTATATTTATATATTTTCACTTTATGTGAATTCGAATTTATTGGTCTGCTGTTCACAAATTAAAAAAAAAATGCGTACATTATAAATGTACCAAACACAAACTGATAAATTGTAATATTTTGTGTATTATCCTCAGCCCTGCATGTATACTATTATAGCATCATTTAACACTCTAGTGGTGACGTAGTGTATGTCTTGTACAGTTGTTTACCATTTATTTATGTACATTATTTACCTACTCTATAATTTATTTATATCTAAAATACATTATTTTAAATTGAAAGGAATATTATCAACAGTACCTATATTATAAAATTAGATGATTGTTTTTGGTTTTTCAATTTTATCGTATACATCTCTGTAGAGATGGTTAGTTTAAATTATATATTCGTGTATGATTACACGTGAAGTTCAAATGTTGTATTGAATAAGCTGTATAATTATATATGAAATAAAGAACTACGTAACAATTATAAACTTCACGCACCGCTGATTGTAACTTATATATTGTTGAAACCATTTTAATTATGTTAATTTGTTTCACAGTTCGATTTTTTTTAGTAAATAAATTTGTATAGGCAAAGATTGGATCGCATTTCTTAAAATTTCCCTTAGATAGGGAGAGTTACATTTTCAATAAAAAAAGTCTATTTTTTAATATATTGAATAGGTTTTGAAACTATTGGGAGAAAATCAATGTGTTAAGTCTAAAAAAAGGTAAAACTGCGCATTTTGGTAAAATTGTTTACGTAATTGTATCTATGTATATTATTACGATAAACAAATTAATAATTGCATCGAGCGGGTTTATAATTATTAATGATACAAACAATACAATACAATCTTAAAAACCAAGAAAATTGTTAAAATATTTAATGAGTTACATATAATACATACGTACCTATATTTTAATTTCCAGAACACATATACTAATGCTGAGAAATTGCTAACGGCTGCTGAAGAACTGTCTCAAACCGGCGAATGTGACGCGTCTGACATTTGCTCGGTGGCTGCCGAACTTGAAAGTCATGTAGCCGCTTTTGCGGCTCGTGTTCAAGCTAGAAGACGGCGTTTGCAGAGAGCCGTTAATTTTTATACGCATCAGTCTGAGGTAAAAATAATAGAACAAAATTGTGGAGTCATTTTTTTTCTGCTCTTTGATGATTTTGATGTTTCATTGTCTGATAAGTGTGTAAAATATATCGGATCTCAATACTATATATTATATATATATATATATTTGGTGTTCTTCGTTGATTAGACAAATTGTATAATTAGGGAAGAGGACTTGTAGATTGTAGCTCTAATAAGGACTAAAATATATCGGAAGACTTATGGATTAAAAAAATTCAACAAATAGCCATTTTCTCTAGGTCGATGTTATTATTTTCTTCATATTTAAATACTTATAGAGTAGGTAATTATAAATTAACTTTTCTGCGTAATTGGTTAAGTTAATATTAAACAAAAGCTTATTACGTATAGAAAATTCTTCTGGTACTAAAAATTGAAAACAAACATTTTTTTAGTTAAAAATTGTTTAAAAATAGTTTATATTTTTACCTAAAAAGTTTAATTAAATATTGTTTAGATTGTTTGTTATTTATAACTTCGAAAATAGTTATTAAAAAAATAGGTTAACATTATTTGAGAAAAAAATGAAAAATGTAGAATTAATGGAATATTATGCTTAAATAATATTCCAAAAACAAAGTAAAATTAACCTAGATAAACGAAGATATATGTAACATAAAACTATAAACACGCAAACAATAGCGGATCCCCCTGTCCCGTTTTGACATTATATAATTGTGCACGTACAATAATATATGTCTTCTATCGATCGATGTGTGATGTGTACCTTATATATTATAGCTCCAAGGCTGGCTCGATGAACTCAGAGCTGAAACCGATGGGTGTGACGAGGCAGCAGACACTCTGGAAGGAACCGAAAGAGCTCTAGAACAAGTCAGCCACCAGCGGGATTCTTGTTTAGACGCGTGTCATTCGACAATAACCGAAGGGGAGGCGTTGTTACAAGAACTGAGGTAATCGAACTACTTATAATGTTGTGTGAGCATGAGTTAGAATATTAGAATCTAATATATATTATCTGATAATAGTTAATAATAATAATAATATTATAATAATGCAGTTCAACATGAGCCATCGTAGTTGATTGTTAATTTTTATTTTAAGGGTCCCGGTGCCAGTTTTTCAAGTTTTCCACAATTCAAAAAAATTTGAAAATTAAATTTTATATTTTAGTTGCCTCCTCAATTATAAGGCTTTTCTACTTATCTAATACTCGATACCTATTTAGGGAGGGTGTATTATATCGAAAAAAATGACTACGGGAATAACTCTCAAGCTTTGTAGAATTGTCGGATTTTGATTAATATTTTTTTATCTGAAAGAAGAAGACTTCTTACAGCCCGCATCGATCTCTGATTTAGTATTTTATTTCAAATAGTTGTATTAAAAAAATTGTAAAAAAATGCTTTTTATCTTGTATTTTTTTAGACGTATAATAAAGTTTGAGAATAAAATATTGAAAAACAGAGGTCGATGCGGGCTGTAGAATATTCCCCTCTAGCAATTACAAAAAAAAATTATGACATTTAGTTGATTCTACAAGGCGCGGTATCGTTATTACCGCAGAGTGTATTTTTGAGGACAAAATGGCATCGGCACCGGGTGCCTTTATTGAAAACCGATACTTATAATTAAGTCATTAGTCATTACTATAGAATAGATAAAAATTAATAAATTAGTTCAATATCATTAATATATATTGTATGTCAACAGTTTTATAGAAGTACGTAAGTTCCTATTAAATGTAGAACTAATAACTAAGAATTTCAGAATTTTTGAATCTAATATATAATACTAGCACCCCTACTGCACCCCCATAGCCACGTCGTATGTATATATATCATACATGTATCATGCGATTCAATCAAATATATCGCTAAAACAGACGCTTAATAGAAAAGCGAATTATCCCAATTCAACCGCTAATTTGATTGGCTAAAATCAGTGCATTGGCGGTGTTCTTTATCGTACGCATTTTCTTATCTTGTGTTCTTTACGTCTCTTAATAATTCTATTCGCGCATTTTTTACTATTGTTATCTTAAGTTTGCGTATATAACCTAAGCGCTGCTGCACTCGTAGTATTATTACACCGTTCTAATGATGCCAATTATATACGTATACGTTTTACAACATTTTCATAAGTTTTATTATTTTTTGGTTTACTTACCTTAAAAATAAAAATGTTTAAGAAAAAAAAATCAATAACCCAAGCCAATAGTACTATGGTGAAATCTAAAATTACTTATGCAAAAAATAACCACAAAACTATTAGAAAAGAATTGTTAGAATACGAGTTCGTAATTAAATAAAATATTTACATAATTATAGTTAAAACCAAATTTTTTCTCTACAGAAGTGGAGGCGTGACTGCAGAAATGGACCCCACCGGATCAGTTGCTGCTGTAGATGCTGCACTCGAGCGATTAAATAAACAACGTTTAGAGTTGGAACAACTATGGGCAACTCGAAAATTAAAATTGGATTTATGCCTGAGACTACGGATTTTTGAAAGGGATGCACTTGAAGTAAGTTCTTTAAAATAATCTGATATATCGTTAAATGTATTGAAAAAAATGTTGACATAATGAATATTCTCTATTTGTAAGAATCATTTTTAAGGATTAACATAAATAAATAATTTTTTTTATTATTAACAGCATTAATAAAAATTTAGATTATGTGTTTAAATGTTTCTGTAAAATAATTTTTAACATTGATTTTTTTATACAATTGTTTTGAATTTATTGTTATTTTATTTATTATTAAAGTAAATATTTTTATGTTAACAAATATTTAAGACTTAAATTTTAACAAACAATTTGTGAATATTATGTCTTATTTCTACAAATTGTAGCTGAATTATAGGCACTAAGTGATTACAATTTTTTTCAACTCACTATGGTTTAAAGCCAGTTCTATTCTTAGCCTCTGAGCGCTATAGCAGGGACACACTGGCAATAATACTTTAAATTCAATGTCAGTTCGATATGACAACAAAAAGTTTATCCGCTGATTTCCTGTTGTCTTTATAGTTATTCTCATGTTCATTATAAATATCCATTGTAAACACTAAATTCAATCAGCTACCAAGTATTATTTTATTAATTTATTTTTATCTATGTCCATCAGGTGTCTTCTCAGTTGGAGCTTTGGGCAAATGAGTTAGAAAGAAATCAAAATGAAGTAATAACAACATTATCAGAATCTGAGTCGCGGTTGTCTCGCCATAATGATTCAGTGGCACAAATGCAGGCTGCAGTTTACCAAGCACTCGAACAAGGCGAACAATTGGCTCAAGTAATTTGTTAATAATATAAGATAAAAATAATGAGATTAACAAACTATTCACTAATAATAATCAATACTATTAAGATGATGGTCCTGAAATAGTTCTAATAATATGTTTATGTGCCTGCGTGTATTTTTTAAATAAGGTGTTGGATAAATCTGGAGTCGGTGTAATGGCTGACAGTCAATATACTGCTCAAACTAGAGTACAAGTGTTGCTGGAGTTTTTGCATGAACGCCATATGGACTTGGTAGAGTTATCTGAAATCAAACGTAGCCGGCTTGATCAAGCTGTTCAATTGTGTCAATTTAATAATGATGCATCACAAGTAAAGTTATTTTTATTGGAAATCATTGAGTATCATACTAAATACATAGGATGATATGTATTTATTTTTATTTTTATTCACTCATAGGTGATAAGTTGGATTCGTAACGGTGAATCAATGCTATCGGCAAATTTTACTATTCCCAACTGTTTAGTTGATGCAGAAATTCTGAAAAAAGAACATGAACAATTTCAAGTTGCGATTGAAGTAATTACATTCTTAAAAAAATCATTTTTAAGATCATTTTCTAAACCATATTTACTTTTAGAAAACTCATTCAGCTGCTGTTCAAGTAAAACAATTGGCTGAATCTCTTGTAGCAGCAAATCATTACGACTCAACTACAGTAAAAGAAATGGCAGTAGAGGTGACGAAACGGTGGCAACAGTTGGTTACATGTGCTGAAGAAAGACACAAATTAGTTACTGCTAGTCTAAACTTTTATAAAACTGCAGAACAAGTAAATATATTTTTATTCACTATATTATACTGTGTTCATTGTAAATTTTTTTGTTTATACATTTATTTCGAAAACAAACATTTAAAATGTAATTTATTTCCATTAGGTATGTTCTGTCATGGATAGTCTTGAACGAGAGTACCGCCGTGAGGAGGATTGGTGTGGTGGTGGTACTACTGAAGCCGATAAATTAGGACAACTTTGTACTAAACATCAAGAACAAAAAGAAGCTTTCCTAAAAGCATGCACATTAGCCAGGCGAACAGCTGAAACATTTTTAAAATATACTAATCGTAGCTTGCAATATTATAGCTGTACTAATCAGTCCATAGCTACTGTGGATACAGCTTCTGAAGCTAGAGTTAAAAACATTCTTGAAAAATTATCGGGTCAGGAAAACAAAGTACTTGACCATTGGTCACAAAGAAAAAAACGACTTGATCAGTGTCAACAGTTTGTATTGTTTGATAAGTCAGCCAAACAAGCAATGGAATGGATACACAATGCTGGTGAACAATATCTAAATACTCATACAACTGTTGGTGCTACACAGGTTTGCAAATGTCAAATAAATAGTTTACAGTAAATTATTATTATGTTAATTTTGTTGACACTTAGGATGAAACAAGACATTTACTACGTGAACATAACGAGTTTAAAACATCGGCCAAAGAGACACGAGAAAAAGTCAAATTGTTAATACAGTTGGCAGATAATTTAGTGGAAAAAGGCCATGCTCATGCCAATGCAATAAAACAATGGGTGGCTGCCGTTGATAATACTTATAAACATTTTAGTTCTAGAATGGATAAATATAGGTATATTAATGGTATTAACCAAAAGTTTAAAAAGTCAAAATGTAATTTTGATTTTATATTTTTAGGTTTGAATTGGAAAAGAGTTTAGGCATTCAAGAACATGTTGATACCCGTGATCTGTCCATTGATAGAAACTCAGATCCAAATTTAGATCAAAAAGTAAAAGAATCAACTAAAGATTTGAAAGAATTAAATGAAGAAAAAAGAAGATCAGCTAGAAGAAAAGAGTAAGTTGAAACAAGTATTTTTTTTTCATTTTACTGTAAAAATTAATATTGTTTTATTTATTTGTCAAGATTCATTATGGCAGAACTTCTCCAAACTGAAAGAACATATGTAAAAGACTTGGATGTTTGCATTAAAGCTTATTTAGATGAAATACGCGCTCTTCAAAATGTCCCAATTGGACTTCATGGGCGTATTGATATTTTATTCGGTAACATCGAAGACATACGCAATTTCCATAGAGATGTTTTTATCAAAGAATTGGAAAAGTATGAGACAATGCCTGAAGATGTGGGACATTGTTTTGTCACGTGGGCACAAAAATTTGATATGTATGTGAAATATTGTAAAAATAAACCGGAGTCTAATGCCATATTAGTACAACATTCTGGTTCGTGTGGTGGTGTTTTTGAAGAGCTTCAAAAAAAACATAACATTGATCACCCTATTGCTGCTTATTTAATAAAACCAGTTCAAAGAATCACCAAGTACCAGTTGCTGTTAAAAGATCTCCAATCATGTTGCAAAGAAGGCCAAGGAGAAATTAAAGATGGCTTGGATGTGATGTTGAGTGTACCTAGAAAGGCCAATGATGCTTTGCATCTGTCCTTATTAGAAGGATGTGATATTTCTACAGATGAACTTGGTGATGTTGTTGTACAAGATACATTGTACGTTTCTGACTCAAGACATCACCTATTGCGTAAAAGCCGTGAAAGACATTGTTTTTTATTTGAATTGTACTTAGTATTTGCCAAACATGTAAAAGATAATTCAAATAATCCTAAAGTAAAATACCTATACAAAAATAAACTCATGGTAATTTCATCTTTAATTAATAATTTGTTTAATTTTGTGTATAATATTAATATCTAATTCCAAATTTATTTCAGACTTCAGAACTTGGTGTTACTGAACATATAGAAGGAGATGAATGCAAATTTGCTGTGTGGACTGGCCGTGCACCTATTTCTGATTACCGTATTGTGTTAAAAGCATCCACATTAGAAGCAAAACAAACCTGGGTGAAAAAACTCAGGGAAGTAATTCAAGAGACGTACTTCAATTCTGCTTTGCGTATGTATATGCCCAAGAGTCCAGCAAAACTTAAACCTGATAGTCAACGATCAAGCCGGTTTGTGTTTTTATTGTTTTACATACTTGCTTCTCAAATTATTATAATCAATCATTGTAATTTATCATTTAGAGATTTAGAAGAAGAAAACTTGGACCGAGGTTCACTGGCTTCATTTGGATCAGGGAACACAACCGATTCCGACAAAGTATGTACTTAGTTAGTTAATAAAAAAGAATGACATCGTGTACACGATAAGTAATCGAAATAATGCTTCGATTTTCAACTTCAGTATTTTTTTCGGTAGGAAAGTGAATTTAGTTGGTGCATCCCGGAGGTAAAAATTTAAAATACCCAATAATTTTCAAAAGCGTCGGGAAAAAAAAATTAAGAATAAACGGGAATTTTTACGCAAAAGCGGTTTTTTGCCATATTGACTTTGGTTTTTGGTGTAACTTAAAAACAAATGATCGTAGATACATACAATTTTCACTGAATATTTTTATTAGAATTTTGTATACACCATAACATTTTCAAAGTATTTTGACTTCAATTTCGTCATCTCTTATATGTTTCATAGTATAATTTACTTATATTGAATTTTTTTTTTAATGTGTTATCATCCATTTGCATATATAATACTATAAAATGTATTGCTGTAGTAATTTTGTGGAAACGAACGTTAACACATTACCGTGTAACTAACACAAATTGCTCTCGGCTAATCTCTGAAACTAATAGATCGATTCATGGGCGCCCGTAGGGGGGTGCCAAGCGGGCCATTGCCGCCCTCCCCCCGGGAATTTTTAACTGCATATACTTTAATATCAATATCGCTATGACTAATATTAGATTATAAATAATTTTTATCTTGCCCCGGGTGGGATTTTATCCTGCGGGCGCACTTGGACCGATTTCAATAAAAGTTATATCAATAGATTTCTTAAGACTAGGATAGTGTTTTTAGTTTATTTTTTAACCTTTAGGTATATGCTGCTAATAAGGCGGCTAAACTTGAATTTAGTTATGGATCACGTAAATCGAATATTTTTTTGCTTTTATAAATTGTTGTCATTGACTACAGATTTTATGACTATTATAATTATTAGAAATATTGCATTTTTCTTAGCGTTTAATTGTTGACACAAAAAAGTTACCGTGGTACTGACTGGCTCACAGTTTTTTTGAAACTGGACATTTTTGTTTGAAAAGTTGTTATACAACAGAAAAAATATCTTATCTTTATTTAAATTTATTCTATTATGTTCTTCTAATACTAAAATAGTAATAATTCGTAAAGCTATTGTTTTTAGTAATCCGTGGTTTTTTAATAATCCCTTTGTAAATAACAGTATTTTTACGTCATATTGACTTCAATATAGTTAAACAGTGATAATATGTCTGTTTAGGTTTGTTACTTTTTGCGTATTGATAAATTATAAACATGTATTTTTTTTAGTTTTTTTTATGAATTGTTCTAAGGAGAAATTGTTTATCATTAAGTTAATTTATATATTAAGAAGTGTATCTTTTTGTTTAAAAGGATGCTACCCATATATTTGTCGTCTCCGTCTATCGAGTGCGTAACATACCAAATTTACGCGCAGCAGATCACGTGTAACTCCGTTAGTTTTAAAATTCGAGTGAATCGACCTATTACGAAACTTAATGGTAAGAAAATTATCTGTGTTTTATGTGGTTTTTACAATAACTCAGTTTTAGTATTATATTATATACGGGTAACTTGCTAAAAATTGAACTTTCGTAAAAAACCCACTTATAACACAGATAATGTTCTTAAAATCAAGTTTCATAATAGGTCCATTCACTCTAATTTTTAATCTAACTGAGCTAAACGTGAACTGCCGAGTGTAAATTTGGTATGTTACACACTTGTAAGACGGAGACAACAAATGGCGTTGTAGCGTTCTTTTAAGAAAAAACTATACTCGCGATACGTCATACTGGCCCAATTATTATAACGGCATTTTCATCAAAATAAACCCACCTTTAAAATTTTTTTATACGAATCATAACACCAGACAATCAAGAAGATGACATTCTAGCTGTTTATGGGAGAAAACGGATTTGAGTTTTTGGCACAAACACATTCAACATAAATTGACGTAGAACGATTTTGGCATAAACTGTTTTGGGTTAAGGTTGAATGTTCTGGTTGAAAAATCGTGTTAAACATATTATCGTAGATTTTTTTTTCAAACCACATTTTACATAAAATTATAACAAAAACGAACATTTGAATAAGAATGTTTGACTGTTGTGTATTCTAAACCTCTCAACCTGAACAGATACGTCATAATCTCATCTGAGTAAACGTATAGGTACTCAAAGACAGTTTTATGCCAAAACCCGCTCTGTCGTCATCTGCTAAAAATGTGTATAAAGGTAACTAACAACACTCAATTGGCATCCTCTCAATCGACTTAATTTAGAGCATTAGAGCGTGTGTATAGCCATTTTAGCTAATGTTTGTCCAGGTAAATTTAGTAAATGCATTGTTTACACTGTAAACTTTACAGTAGTGAGTCTGAATGTCAACCGAGGTAATTGGTTTAGGTCCTCAAAGCGTCACTATATTATTATGATATATAGTGGAGATTAATCATTATGTAATAATGTCATTTTTTATTAGTTTTCCGGAAATTCTCTCATAGGCACTTCATCAGCACACCTACGCTATAAACGCACACTGCGTTATACTACAGTTTATATTTTAATTGACTGTTAATGGCTTTTCGTCATATTTAATATCAAGTGAGAGTTCTGCACATTGATTTTGTATAGTATAATATTATTATACATTATTCGTGATTGACATACTGCTGTACAAAGTGGTCGGTTCAATAATAGTTTGAGTGACGTGATTATATAATGTAATTATAACTAAATTACCTATACCAATTATTTCGGACCATAACTATATACAGTTTAATATATTAATTAATAAATAATATAGGTGTTGTTTGAATACAAGTTTTTTATATTATTATATGTTGCTTGTATCATGGGATAGGTCGTTGTATAATATCAATTTATGTGTGATTGAGCTTCCTTTGGATTAAAGGTTTTTTTTAAAACTGGTACTCGAATGCTGAACTTGACTTTTTTATCAGCCCCTGAAAATCCTGGTTTTAATATTTGATTTTCAATTAAACAGCAGCGTGAATCTATTCGATGGACGATGTGAGACGACTACACCCCTCCCCCTCACAGACACCACCACAATCATGTATTTCGCCCACCTATTAAAGTAAACTCTAGGCCGGCACCATTGTCCATTAAAGTTGAGTGTTGACTATATAATCGGTTTATCTTATTTATCTTTTTAGTTTTATATTCTATGCGTTATGTTTAAATTGTAGAGCAGCAATTATATATAACAGTACATACCTACAACATATAAGATATATCTTTTCTTAATACACGGAAGATGTATAGTTAAATTTGCATAATAAAATATATAAGTAGTACCTAAAGTAAATTAAATAAAGTTGAATAAACTAACCAATATCTATCTCCTACGTATTATTATAATCATAGTTAGGTTAACATTTATTGGAGACAGTGTGACAAATTGATAAAAGGATCGGGCTTTTTACATTTATAGTTCAAATATCGTATATTTTTTTCTAAAAACCACCTCACCTCTTCCGAAATTTTACACGGAAAACACGTTCAAAATAATTTAATTTGAATAGCTTTGGTATCTAACAACTAACAAGCGTGTCGCGTACAGTGTACCATTTTTTACCCTGGGGTATCTTCTATCTAAAAGCAATATTATAACCTTATAACTAATCAAAAGTTGCGCAAAATATCTAACGCTTAAAAAATGCTTGAGTGAGAACGTATTTTCAATTCGCAATCAACTGAATAAATTGTATGTGAAAGTATTGAGTGGTGGACACATGAAAAATGTGCGTCGTTGTCCTCTGCAGTATAGCAAAATAAATAATAGAGGCCGAAAGTCAGTGCGTTATTTGCATATTTTTTTACTAAATAAAAGACTAAAAACAACATAACCATAAATATTAGCTATTTAAATTTGAATCCTAGCCTGATAAAAATACTGAAATATTTTTTGTGCGTCAAATAAATTAAAATGTTTTAGTAGTTTTTTAAATTTTAGTTCAACATACATACATATACTTAATGCGTATATTTTGTTATATAGTTTTAATTCCATGCATTTCAGAGGGGGCATAATAATATATATTATCATATGATACATTCTACGCAACTATGGGTTGTGAGGCACTTATTTTATTATGATTTATGATTAGTATTATTATTATATGTACTGCAACTGTTGAATATTTGTACGGTAATTTCTCGTCGACGGACGGCATAAAATATGCATAATGTACGCGCGGCGATCGATCGATACCGAGAAATGATTATAATATTATTTTGTATGTACCTTCGTATAATAACAATTATATATTTATACGAGTAGGTATGATCCGCGACAGGACACACATTATTTCGGCCATTCACTCCCCCGAGGGAAAATATTATACATTGTTTTATAATTATTAACATTATATAGAGATACCTACGTCATGAAGTTTTTTTCATTATACCTCTAAATAAAATGATTCGACTATTTAGTTCGACAAGTGATAACTCGAAGTTTCATTTTCACATCGGCGACGGAAATGGTCTCGGAAATTCAATATAATGACAAGTGACAACCCTCGATTACAATATTATTATAAAGCAGCAGTAGACTTCCTCCCCAGGCCCCTCATATTTATAAATTATATTTACACTATACAGCCGAGTTCACAGCTACGTCATCTGTCGTGTAGTGTGGCTTTTATCTTGTTGCAATTATGGTATCATTCACTATAACCATAATCTACGGTGAAATGTCTAGAGTTGGCCAAGCTGAACTTTTGGATACGGCACAATAGACGACGTAGCTGTGAACTCGGCTTAAGTGTGTCCCAAACCAACACGACTTTTTTAAATCGGAAATAATTTCTCATCATATTGGCTTTACAGTATTATAAATAAGCTGATGTCCCCCTTCCTCATCTATTATTTTGCGACAAGTGCCTATTCTAATACCTACCTAATATATTATTATAGAATATTTGAACGTCCGTGCAATTCGATCGTATATATATGATGCCTTTATCGCTGTGGTACAAAATGGTAAAATATAATATAATATACAATAAATAAAACTAAAAAGGCCAACAAGTTTTTATTTTTTGTTCCTTTTCTATGCTTTTATTCTCACCCAGATCGCACAATATAATATTATTTGCGCGTGGACGAAAGTGGCATAGTCGCGCGTGTGAACGATATATGGGATAATGTTGCGTGGTACGGGTGGGGTCAGTGGCGGTGAACAGTTTTTAGATAAGGATAATCCGCTTCGGTGGTGGGTAGGTCGTGTGGGGCGGTTTTTCCTCGACCAGCCCCCGCGCGCCAATCCGCTCCCCCCTCACAACGGCTACATGCGCCCCTCGAAACCGACCACCATCCACGACGGATTCTACTCCCCTCCGTGTCGTCTCTAAAGCGCAAGCGACTGGAGCGCCGTTCGACGTTCCACCGTCCCCTCGGCGCTCCACACATATACCACCCATCCGCTGCCGTCTCCACCATCTACCTGGTCCATACCACACTCGCGCACGCACCGACACACCGCACACACACACTCATCACGCGCGTACACACACACACACACACAAAGCACAAGACTCGGCGGCGGTGGCGGCAGCGAGCGAGCGATCGAGCAGAGGCGGCCGGCGAGTGCCACCAGTCGATGGCGAGCCGCTCTGGTCGATGGCAGCACCGAGCTCCGGTGGTGGTGGCCGCCGCGCCGACGACGTGTCGACCGCGGCCGTGTCGCTAGCCGCCGCCGCCGCGCCGAAGACCACTACCACGACTAATACTACTCCGTCGAAAATGCCGCCGCTGCAGCGTCTGGCCGGCGGACCGCGTCTGGCAGACACTCAGGTGGCGGCTGCGGACAAATCGCACCGGCGCAAGATATCGTTGCCGTGGTTCAGACAGACGAGCACGTCGACCGCCGCGGCCGCGCTCGCCCGGCAACACACCATCGACACGCCGGGCTCGTACAGGCACCGGAGTTCGACAGCCGCGCGATCCTCTGTCACCACCGCGTCCGTACAGGTATATCATAGTAATGCATGGCCCACGTCGACGTGCGTTTGTGTAGATCGTGAATGGTTTTGGCCATTCAATTGGATTTTGTGGTGATATGTATTTCTTTCCTGAGTTATTTTGCAATTAAAATAATTATCGTGGTTGTACTTATTAGTAGGAGGTATCTTATAATATTTTATATAGTAGATCGTAGAAAGCTATAAAAAGTGACAAAATTCGTAGGTACCTATTGAACATGTAAAAAGAAAAAATGTCTACTAAACATAATTTATTTGTTGGAATTTCAATCTCAAATCTCAATTCATTGAATGAATAACATTTTATTTATTTACCTATATAATATATTATAATTTAGTTTTAAATAGTTTTTATTGCACAATCTGTTCAAATAAATATAAAACTATAATGAATGTGATATTTGGAGAAAAAAAGACGTGATTCACAGATTGAAGAAACCTCCAGTGGAGCAACTTCGAATATTTTTGATAAATGGTTTGTTATTTTAGTGAAGTCCTATCCTAGGTAGGTACCCTTTTTTCCCCAATCTTATAATTTTTCTATTATGATACCAATATATAATGTGTTCTCGTATAATTCCGGCTTGCAGTGATGAATAATCACACCTACCTACTTTATGTTTATATATATATATATATCGGTGTATAAATACGGTGATGAGTAAAAATTAATATTTTTAACAAAAAGTGTATATGGATTGGGCGTGTTCTACCCGCGCAAATGTATATGTGGCCAACATGTAATAATCGCGTGCCTTTTGTTCATTTTTTTCATGTTACGTTATTTTTTTAGTAATATATTTATGGTTGATTAACATTTTATTTTAATCACCGATTGCAAGAATTTTTATTATAATTATTATTGTTATTACTTTTTGTTGTCCTACGTTATTGAAACTAATAATAATTAAATTAGTTATTTTAAACACGTATGAACCGTATACTAATTGCCGATTCATTTTTGTCAAATTAATATTGTGATGTTTTCCTGCATTTAAAGCATGCTAATGGTTATTCATTGATTGTTCTATTAAAGTGGAAACTAATAGGCGTCTTCCCGAAATTTTATTTGATTAAATTTATTAGGGTTGATATATAAATCCACTTATTATGAATAAACTGTTGCGAGAGAAAAATATTCTGTTTAATTTTAAACTAATTTAAACTTAGAATTAATTCATATTAACCGTGTGTTATACCTCTGCGTTATTCGTTATTATTCGTATCAATATAAAATAATCAACAAATTATACAAAATATTGTATATATTATTCATGTTTTTGTATAACACAATATTTTCAGTTTTTATATCTAAATCAGTGCAATATATTTATTTTATCAACAATGTCGTCTAAGTTGATGTGCAATGTATTATAATATACCGCATAATGTACTATAGGTACCTATATATAATATTAGCATACTTTGAAGAACTCTATTGCCGTTATATGTCGCTATTTGTTTGGATTATAATGTGTTACTGTACTTTTTTCTAATTCCCATATTTTAATTCATTACAAAATGGGCTTAGCTATTATAGTCACAAAAAATAAATTATAAACATAAATATATACAATGATAACGTTTTATGAAATACACACGGTTAAATAACAGTATTAAATATTATAAATGTTGACTTAGATAATGAAAAGTTGTAACCTTATCATGCTATAGTTTTAGAATGTGTGTGTGTTATCCATGAAAGTTTTTTGTTCAGGTAGATAACAAAAAATAATTATTTACTTATAGGTATCCATTAACCTCGAAATATAATATTTTATTTATGAACAGTAGGTACCTATATATATTTTATTATATCGGACCATCGGAGTATTGGTGAATGACGTTATATAGGTATAGCATAATATAACGAAATGATTAGTTTTATTCTTTTCATCAGTAGCTTTTTTTATGAAGTAATTAATAAATGTGTATGATAAGTATAGGTATATACTATTATATATAATAAGTCTAAGGGAATCTTCTTTCATTTAGTTTATTTTTTTATTAAATTTCTATAATTTATTTTTATTAAATTTCTATAATTTATTTTTATAAATTGCTGTATCACACATGCTTTAGAGATAATAAGAGTAATAATACATTATAAATTTGACGCGACGTCCTTAAAATTTTAAAATATTCCAGTTTAAATTTTTGGGCATTTATAGCAATTTTAAAATGAGATGACCAAGGAAATATGTAAATAAGCAAGGAATAATAATTGATTATGATTTATGATGTATTGATGTTCTTACCAAACGATGTTAGTTACTATTGTTTAAATTCATTTATAGATAATCTTTTAAGTTAGTAGTGATAGATATAGATATGAAGAATAGATGCAAATATTTATTATAATATAGTTCCACTAAAAATGCGTTTGGCCCTTTATTGCAACAGCATTTCCATAACACCCCTATGACAATGGGTACTGATATAGTGGTATTAATACATATAGCTTTCGGGACTGTATATAAAACACAATATTGAAAGCTTGTGCAATAAACATATAAGATAAAAATGATTCTTTATTATAATAGCTCTTGCATGAAATTAATTTTTAAAAAAATCCGTAGGTATATTATCACCGTTCTTATTATTTATTATAACTATTGAACACCGTCAGTCTTTTAGTAGTAAAATATTTCCTTTATTTTCCTCTTCCCTTCGAGCACGATGTCGCATTTTGTGTAGTATAAACTTAGGTATAACTGTCTGGTGAATTTACTAATGTTTTGTATACATTTTGTATTTTTTATATACCTTATATTATTTTTTCACTAAAATTTCGATTTTCCGATGCCATGAATTCATTGTTCGAACAATTCAAAAGTTATTAAGACCAATTTTTTTTATAAATATTTTTTTAAATCAGTTCCACACATTTTGGTCATCTGCATCATGGGTGTGAAAATTATATAGAATTTATTATTTTATTCATGAAAATCATTTAGTACCTAATAATAATAATTTCTGCGCATAATATTATCTGTTATTATTGTAATGCTCAATTTATATAACGTTTAACCAAACAGACTATATTTTTGTTGTGCTTGGCAAACAATCGGATCAAACTTTCAAAACATTTATTACCGTTGAAGAATTCGTAATTTGTCTACAACTCCCACGGCTCAAGTTGAAATTTAACTGTCGTATTTCAGCGTCATATTACTATATAGCATGATTCGTTCATTAAGTATAACAATAATTCCCGTATTCCACGATAGTAATAATTTGTTCGTTAAAATATATTTTAAAAATTGTAATAATAGTATGCTAAATAAACTTATATATTTTAATTTTATTGTCAAACTTATTAATTGGTATATTATATATACGTTATAACTTATAATATGATAATATGTTATAGGTATAATACTGTAAATCACTATTAAAAATTTCTTTAAAACTCACATTTTTACGAGCATTTTTACAAATCGTAAGAAGTACGTACCTATGTCATATTATAGATAATATACACATATACAATATATATAATACATATGTATGTATATATATATTTTTTTTTTTATTAATTAACCCGTGGAAACTTACGCCATTGGGTGATTTTTTACTGCGGGGGAGGGTATACTGTAAGTTTAAACACGTGTGTTTTGGTTTGGCAGATTTTTTAGTGGGCACCCGTAGGTATTTGCCATGCCCGGATGCGGGATGGCGACACTTCTCTCCGGACACCGTGACTTCCTGAAGAAAAATGCCACCCGCGGCCGCAATCGAACCCACGCCTTAATCCGCCGCTCGGCCACTCCGTCCCCCATATGTATATTGTATAGGTATTTATTTATATATATCAACTGAAGCGTTATTCATTATTATTTATTATATAATGCACACTATACAAATCTTTCATCTTAATATATATATATATATATTATAATATATATTTTGTTATATTTGCACGAAACATAAATTACATCATTTTGTAATTTAGTGGAAAGCTTTGCGTTATTGTGAAAGTGTATATTATAAGATGTCAGAATATTCGTAATTTTATGTGCAACGTTTTTACCTTTGAAGCAAAAGTTTACCCCTCGAGAATTGGCTGGGAATAGTTGTTAAATGATCTATATAGTATACCTCGTGCACTTAAAAATTCTGCGCGAATATTTTATTACTTTTGAAATAAAAAGAGCTTAAAAAATTCTCTCCACTTTAAATTTTATTTCATAAACCCGATTATAATATTATATAATGTAGCCTTAGCTTATAATATGTAGTATATCTAGTAGTAGGATCAAATTTCATCTTATTATATTTGAAGTAGTTAGTTACTGTAAGGTTGGGGGTAGGTATACGCGTGTAATGATTTAATACGTATTTATTGCCGTTAAGCGCGTAATATTAATTATACGCAAGCCTTTATTTTATATTTTTATCAAACGAATATTTATCGATACTAATAATGGTTATTATTGTGTACTAATAGTATATGTATATATAATATATATGCCTTCTATTTCAATTGTTCTTGTAAATATAGGTATGCAAATTGCGAAACTATATATATTTCTAATAATAAAACAAATAATTTAGCCGTGGAATGCCGTTGATTGACATCGTGTTCATTGTATAAAGGTTATATAGATATAATGTAGTAAAACAATATCATTTGAATTTTAAAATAATGTAAACGCGTTTAGAGCGGATAACGATTTAGCGAATTAAAATTTAACGAGCATGAAAATGCGTTTATTCGTACTACCGCCGTTACTGCTGCAGGTATAGAATTATCCATGATATTGTTATATATTACGATGTGTAAATATTATTTAATAGGTTGTCGTCTCATTCTATTATAAGTATATAATATATACTAATCGAATTTCGGGATAATCTTACATCGCTTGTATACATACAGATAGATAAATATATTTAGGTACCTGCACAGCTGTATCGACTTGTATTAAAATCGGTGAAAATTCCAATGAATATAATGCTTAGCCTGGCATATCCGCATGCATTCTCAGATATCCGTGTGCTAGCAGTTAGCTACGCGTATATATTATATATGATAATACGTATATATAGGTTGGTTGTATAAAAAAACGCATCCCAACGTTGCTCTATATCCTCTCGTCATGTAGTAATTTATTTTATTTTATACGATCGGATATTCTTTTTTGTACAGTTTTATGTAGGTATATGCAATATAATAATAATATATGTTGCGCGAGCGTATGTGTATTATACAATATCACATCGCCGCGTATATATACGTGAATCGAGCTTTTGTGTAGATAATAGCACAGTATTATATTATCGTTGCAAAAATTCCGTATTTCGCTGCACAGGTGTCCAGTGTGCAGCTCGTACCTGCTACCTACAATGTAGGTCCTATATCATGATGTATATATATTTATGCACTTGACCCGTTTCAAAATCCCTTTGACCGCATAAAATCGTATTCGTTTCGATCTGCTGAACATTGACATTATTATATTATTATACTTTATTTTCCTCAGTTGCGTACTACACACAATTTCACCTGGTGCTCGTGGCGCATTAATTAATGTCAACCACGATCTAAAATCCGTATAAAACGTATAATATATATATATATATGTATTATACTATTTCAGTTATGTATATTATTATTTATAAGCCCCCAGCGGCTTTTAAGGTTTTACTATAGACGGGGGAGGACAACATGTTGACCGGCCCTTTTACAAATGATCAATGTTTGTTCTTTCCGTGGTTTTTCCTTTTTACAATGTATATAATTTATATAGGTACACACAATATAATTCCTTTATTTTGTTCACTACCATTCATTGGACTGGCGGTGTATTATTATTTTGTACTTATCGCTCATATACTAAAAACTATGAATAATGTCATTCGTGGATGTAAAAAAATTTGAATATGATCAGGCAATGATATATTTTTATCAAAACTTCCTTCTTTTTTGATCATGCAGTCCGATTACTGGTCAATCCCAAAGATCGCAACCATCGGCCAGTAAGACTTTTGATTTTGAGATCTCTTTAATGTTCTCCTAATCCTCCATAAATTACGTCATTATATATATTATTATAGCAGTGCGTTAAATATATGCAACCAAACAGTTGTTGGGGGATCAACATTTATATTTTAAAAATTGTCTTATTGTCCCAGTAGCGTATTAAAGGGAGTGATCAATTTCTCCGACTGGCTAAATCCTGAGGGAAATTCTGCCAGTGATAGAGGCAAAATTGATTTATTTAGCATTCATACTTTCGGGATTTTTTTTCTAACACATTGGAAAACTACTGGAGAATTATTCGTCCAAATCCGTCATAGATTTATATAAAACAACTAACAACTCTAATAAATCTCTGCTTTATAATTTAGATTCATACATAGAAATTGCTAAGTACATGTATATTTTTGATGTCCATTATCAAATTGTTCTGCTAAACATTATTTTAGGTAACGCTAAAAATAATTAAATTATATGTGTTTTTGAACTGTGGTACCTTTATTATATGTATAAAAAGATAAACGACTTAATTCAATTCTTGTAATCTTAAATATATAAGAAGGTTTTTGACGAATTTGCTCTACAGATCTTCAGATTGCAGATTTTATAAAATATTATAAATATTATCTATATGGTATCAAATATATTTAAGAATTAATTATGATGCTTACTATACTTTTTATTTTAACATGAATAAGTACTTATTCAAGTTTGTAAACTAAATTAATAATTAATACCTACTTGCCTACATAAAGTTCTACCTATCTAGTTAATTAATTCAATAATAAGAATTTTTGTTTTTTCATAGAAAGTTCTATGTAAACAATAATATATACGTACGGTATTTCAAAATATACTTAGGTACTACCTATATGGCTATATGAATTTAAACACCTTACTACTACTCGAAGATTCAAATAATATTACTAAATAAGATTTTATGTACCTATTCGGTTTTTCGTTGTGTGATGATTTATGACTGTTGGCTATGATATACATATGTTTTTTGTTCATAGAACTCGGGCGTGGAAATGACGTGGGTGATCGCGGATTTCACGGCCACGGCCGCCGGCCAGGTTACTGTCGTCAAAGGCCAGCAGGTCGAGCTCCTGGACTGCTGTGGTGGTACGAGCGAAATGGTTTTGGTGCGGGTACCGTCTGACTGTACCGAAGGAATGGTGCCGCATATTGTACTCAAGCAACCACCGTCACTCAAGTCGCCGCAAGCCACAGGTAAAGAAAAACACCATTCATATTATAATAGATATCAATTTAAATACATATGTGATTAAGAAAAGTCGTAATCAGGGGTGTATAAACGAAAGGTGAGAGATGTGAGGGTGGCAAACAATACCCCCGAGGTGCCATCTCCATCCATATCGTTTATTAGTTAATTTTTAGAATTGGGTGGATTGTACTTTAAATATTCTTAAGCAGTTATATTATATACCTACAATAGTTTAAATGAACATGCTTTATAACTTTTTATTAGCACGAGTATATCTAGTTAATTTGAATTTTTGTGATTCGTCGATGCATATTTTTACTAATTACTTTTTCATTTTTATATCCGCTTCCTGATGCAGTAATTGTTACTTATGTGGTATATTCATCCTAAGGGTAGGCCTGGTAGTACAGGTAACATGATATTTATGCCGTGTGAAATTCAGTTGACTGTTCTTCTCAGTCGCTCTGTATAGTGGTGAGCACGTTTCTGCTGTTAGTCATTATTGCTAAATTAGGTACACCCTTTATAGATCATAGGTAAGTACCTACGTAGTAGGTACTTACAAGATGTACTCGCATTTTGTTTAAAAAGTCTAAGCAACAACAAACAAATTAGTAATTTGCAATTACACGTATATATATTATTCTCTAAGAGTGAATACATAGATTATTCTCTTAACAATTTATGATTTAATACGCTTACTGTATTCTCGATTTTCTATGTAGAAATACGAGTTGTTTATATTTGTAAATTAAAATGCGTATGTGAAGATGGTTTTAATTACATATCCCGTACTATTGATTTGAAAATAAATATAATTGCATTTGTAAATTTCTAGTGTAGGTACTTAGATAAGTATTATGGATATATATCATAGTTTATCCTCCACAAAATACAATGTCAACTTGTTTTTTAGGTATTTTTTGTGAATCTAATATTGACACATTAAATTCATATTTACATATGTCACGGGAAGTTGTTTGTCTTTTTTTGTGAATTATCTTTGTTCGTGTAATAGTGTGAAGGCATTATGAATTAGCAACTACGTATGGTCAGTGTTGTTGTACAAAAAAGGAAACTAGCATAAAAAGTTTCTTCAATGAAATTTAATATTAGTCCTGACATGGCGCGACCCTACTTCCTTTTATCCCATCGATTTCATCATTGTTATTTGTATAGATATCCGAAGAGAGTCAATAATTATTAATAATGATTTATCATTTATTGCTTATATTTTGTAATTTGTTATATTTCCGCAATATCGTATCACTGAGAATTGATAATAATTATACTTTTAATGGATTTTCTTTCAAAAACGTAATAAAACTATTTTGTAAATCAATTTGAAACTACGAGAGTAGAAAATCTATTTCTATTCCAGTTTCCTCGCATAAATAGATAAGTCTCTGCAGTGCATAAACTATAAATTCAATATTATATTCATCAAAGCTGTTTTATTAAATTATATACGAGTTCAAAGTTTGTATGTTTTATTAACTTTTTTTTTTAACCTTAAACGTTCATTAAACATTTTTTGACGTAAAAAATATTTATTATTAGATAATTATAAAAATAAACTGTTCCCACGTTTTGACTTAAGGCGAGTTCTAAGTAAGCTATTTAAAAAAAAAAACGAGGTATCATATCCTGCCAAGTTCTTAATTGCGATTCTTTAACAAATACGGTTGAATTTTTTTTTATGATTTTAATTTATTATTCAATGATTAATTTTATTGTATTTTGTGGTATTCCGACTATCGTGTTTTTTGTAATAAAGCTAAACGGCACCGATGTCTATACTGTGGCGGCGTTATATTGTGTTGAGACTTTAAAACCAGATTAATTTATCGAACGGAATTTTTCAATGTCGTTTACCTAATAGATTATATTTGTAAACAGTGTTGTGAATTAAAATTCCAAACCTTTCCAATTATAACTTCACATGCGAACTGATGATAACGATTGTCGGTTGTGCAGTGTCCGAGTGGAATAACTTCAGTATCAAATGTATTCAATAGTTTACATTTACGTTGTAAATCGATCGAACAAACGTCGTAAACGTATTGATTTTTCGTGTATAAATTGTAGTGTCAGTTTTAAATATTTTACACACAAAACAGTGAATACTTGCGGACAAAACGATTTCAACGTTAGCCAGGTGTATCGTGTAAAAGGTAAATTTAATTCCGATTGAGGTTATTGTATAATTTTATTATTATTTTCTTCTTCAATAACTGCAGGCAAGTGATTGTTTGATTCTTTTTGTTTTGCGTGTCATTGTTATATAGGAAAGTGTCGACGCGTTAACATAATAATAATAATATAGGTACCTAATGTTTTATATCGTACAATTATCATACATTCGTACGTTGATTTAAATTTCGTAAATATTATTTTTATTATTAATTATTTATTATACTTCTTACATTTTATTGAATTTATTAAAAGTTTTGGATTGATAGTATAAACCTCGGTGGGAAAATTCAAAAGTACAATTTCTCGGAAACGGCTACAGCCTACAGACGAGATTTTTTAAAAACGTTTATTATATTCGTAGAAATATTACCGTTTATGTGTAGAACACGAATTATTAATTGTAGTGCTAACCTGATACCTTTTTTCATTATCCATCTCGTTCCTCTAAGCAAGTGTAGGAATACAGTTATACGTGGAGCACGGAAGAACCAGATCCTGGTAACTTATATAATAGCTTATATAGCCTTATATTTAAATGTATAATATATCCCGTTTAATCGTGTAATCTGTATGAACTGTCAAGAAACGAATCCCAAAGTGTCATGACTATAAATATATTCGCAGTCACTTGTTTGTGTAACGTTTTGACGACAATGATCACTATCGGTATCGAGCATCGGCATTAGCACCGATAATATGGTCTTATGATAGGTGATAGGTCGGATAGACAGGTAGGTGAGCGTTCCCTGTCGAACCCACCCATCCATCGCTCAACCAAATTTTTATTTAAGTAATGTAGGTACACGTTTCAAAATTATAGTTGACTCTCCCATAATAAAACCGTATCGACTATTATTGTAATAAGCTACCACAGTACCATTTTGTAGTCTCACTCACATCCCTCGAATATGCAGTGTAGCGTCGCCGAAAATCCCCAACTGTTCTAGCTCGCCGCGTTTCCAGTTTCCATAGCATGTTGCTACTGTAGTAAAGTATACAGTTGCCGAAAACTTACTTTCGATATGTCCAGATGAAATCATTTGACTTGCTCCACCTCTTATATTGTATAATGTTGTCGTTGTAAATCCGATATAACATGTTATAATATATTATAAGCAAAGGTACAATGTTAAATTTTCGCTTTGTACTAGGAATTGAAACAATACTTATGATTTTATTTTATTTATCATATTAATAGGTACTTTATGGATGTAACATCGTATGAAAATTGATATAGGGGAGGGCCCTATAAGCCGGCTTATAAAATGGGATGCATCATGGCTACGGTACTTAAATGTACTACATTATAATATTTTGTCACTGTCGTTATACTTCAGTAACTAGGGCAGACTTACCGATTTTCCTACTTGGGCGTTGTGTATGAGTGAAGGGAGGAGGTAAAATACTGAAGAAAAGATTGTTACAAATGTAAGAGTTAAAATCCCATGCTACCCACAATAATAAAAAACTGAATATAGTCACGTGATTCGTTGGACTCCTTTATTCTCCATTGAAGTATAATATTTAACGCGTAGTCTGACCCTCGTATAGTTACTAGTAATTACATTTGTGTGTAACTTAGATACCTATATATTATAATAGTCCATTAGAAAACAGCAATAATAATACTTGA
Organism: Sitobion miscanthi; assembly: GCA_008086715.1. Classification (NCBI taxonomy): domain Eukaryota; kingdom Metazoa; phylum Arthropoda; class Insecta; order Hemiptera; family Aphididae; genus Sitobion; species Sitobion miscanthi. The sequence goes on along the minus strand of CM017798.1, from coordinate 31,923,387 downwards.
TATTTCGTCGTTTAATTTTATAATTTTCAACCGTTAACCCTAACCGTGGTTACCAAATTATTGTGTGGGTTATAATAACAATGTTTATTTTGTTAAATATTTATACATAATTATATAAACTAGGATAAGGTTGGCTCCACCACCCTTTATTAATAATAAACCATTGCGGTATGAAAAACGATTCTGAGTAAGTACTATCAGCTTCTATTCTAAGGATATTTTATAATTTATTTACATAATTTTCGGTAATTTATTTTTCTATTAGTAATACGGTAGCTTGATCTTATTATACACAAACATCGCATATTATGTCATACATTTTTGTTAATACACTTAAGACTAAAGTCAATACCAAGATACTGTGTGTGAATGATTCGTGGTATTTAAATAAATTACCCTAAATATTTTGAAAATATCATTGTGTATAGAAAATAATAATATATGTAATGGTGAAAAATTTCAAGTTCCTACGATGAATATATTTTGAATCACAACAAAATAACTTTAATCGTTATTTTTGTTTAAATAGGTATTCAATTTCGTCGATATTAAAACTTCAAATGTACATGAAAGAAAATGTTACGCATTTATACCTATAATTATTATTGATATTTTTAAAATACTTTATAAGACCAAATTTTATATTAGATTTCCTTTTTTTTTTCTTTATTTACAATCATAAATTTTAATTGTCTTTAAAAAACACAAGAGCCATAATGTTTTGAAAGTTATATTAGGTCAAAAAATGATAATCTAAAATATTTGGTAAAAATGTCTACGGATGAATAAAAAGTAAAATATGGGCCTTGTCATTCACGCTGGCTTTTCTGATTTTTGTTTTTTGTTTTTCCCGATCAAACTTTATATAGGTATGTTTGATATAGTTCGGTTATCTTTTTACATTTTGAATCAGTCGACGAAAGTTTAAATTTTTAAATTGTTGACAATTTATTTATACTTAAGTGAAAATAATGTGAAAAACCTGTTAAGTAATAAATAAATAAATTAATACATTAATACATTAATTTTCTATTAACGGAGCAAAATCTTTTACAAGATGCAAACATCTCTTGAGTATGAAATACCATGCATAACTTAATTTGTTATTTCTATATCAACCAATTTCATTTATTAATAATATTTATCTCTGCCATGTTCTACAAAATCTTCCCAATCCCTGGTTTTATTTCAGTTACATTACGTTTTTCTTAAGTTTTAAAAGTATTATAATATGGACATCCATCAAATATCTACCAAACAAACTGTGAAGTATAATAATATGTATGGATACCACTAAGAACCACTTTGGTCATGTCATGTTTATAAATACATCCGAGTTATTGAATAACACGTTTTTAAGGAAAATTCACTATTTTATTGTTATTTGTCCATGATATATTTATCCACTGCGTAGGCGTGGAAATCTATTTATATAATATTATTTTTAATATAAATTCTGAACATCGGTAGCTTATTTAATAAAAAAAAAAAATGGAATATACTTTTAATTTCATTGGGTACCTATCTCTACATTCTACAGAGGTTATGAGTTCAGAGTTCAGCTATATAGTATATTAGTAGTAACTATACATAATATATTGTGCATGCAGTATTTTAATGGGAAAACTAAATTAATGGGATGGAGTGGACTTATTTAAAATTAAAATTAGATTTCTATGGATTTGTTAAGCTCTTCGTTCGCACACTCGTTTGGGGTTTCGCGCTTCCCGCACACCGCTCAATTGTCGCATCATTTTACAATTTACACAGATATTTAATATATAGGTAGTAAGGGTAGCTATTGCAATTTACTGAGTATTTAGTGATTAAATATTGATTATGATATATAAATTAAATTGACGGAAAAAATAAATGATGGCATAAAATTGACGTAGAAATAAATAGGCAACTTCGAATTATATATATTTTTATAAATATACATGCGTCACCAAAGTTTTAATACGCAAAAAATGTATAACATAGTTTGTTGGTGTATATGATAAATTTATATGCTTAGATGTACTTACATATATTATAATCGTTGTTTTAAAAAAAGAAAATTACCATGGACTTGATATCGTCTCGGCGATGATGTTGCTATAATTGTTGTTGTTGTTGTTGTTGTTGTTGTTGTTATTGTTGTTATTGTTGTAACAAAATTAGTGTTTGAAATTTAAACTTTCCGCAGCCACGTCACCGATGGTACGTACAACGGATTGACTTGTTTACATTAGCGTAAAACTGTATACAGAAATGCACGTGATACACCAGACAATATCGTAGGAAATAATATATATTTTTGAATAAAAATAAAAATACTGACGATAGAACAATGTAAAATAGTGTGTATAATCACTAGGTATAATATATTGTATGGGTGCTTCGGACATGTTGTGTCATAGTACATAATATGTCCTGCACATCGTGCGTCATGCCCACCAGAAAGTCGACTTTGAAGAAATTGCTACTTTCTCGCCTGCATTTTCCAATATAATAATAGTCATGGACGGTGGTACGATAACGATGATATCCTAATATCCTTTATAACTACTGAACGCCGTTAAAGCGTTGATTTGTTTTTTCTATTCATAAACGAATCGGTTTTCGGACGTGTTGGCAAAGGGATAAAACGACGCGAGATCAAATACGGCCGAAGGTCAGGGTCATTGCGGTGCGTGGTTGATGAGAATGCGGTGGCGGCGGAGGAGGCTGCACTGCGGCCGCAGTCGAATCGATGGAACAACCGCGACGACGAAACGCCGCTCGGCTGCGCGCCGCGTGCTCCCGGCGGCGCGACGTGTATCGCTTCCGGCGCTGTTACCGACAGCGCGACGCTCCCGAGACAGTCGGCCGTAACGACATCGCGAATCGTCGTTTTCGGCCGGTTACAACTACGATATTATTGAGCCTTCGCCGCCGACTTTCGATTGCATTATTATTTCGCAAGCACACGCCCTCGCCCTTTGGGGCCGTCTATACTCTATAATGTCTGTGTATCGATGACTGCAGGGGGTCGGGCTCCAGGGTAAACGTCACCTCCTCCCCCACCCACTAATACACGGTGATTATTTATTAATAAACAGTAATTTTATCAATAAATGTAGGTGTTTTCGTACTAATACTACCTATGTGTTTTTGAAATAATTATTACTAAGTATTTTATATTATCATCTGAACTATATTATATAAATACAATTTATTATAACTTATTTACTTCTGGTCCAAAATTCGATTTTTATATATACATCGGAATTCTCGGAAAAGTATATTCTGATTTGGAATATAAATGTATAATGTTATTTTAAAAAGTAAAATAACTTAATTAAAAACATTTATGATTAAAAAAAAACTTACATGACTTATGGACTATGGTAGTCAATAAATTGTTTGTCAAACACTTCTTCAGTGTGGGCAAGAAATAAAAATATATACCACTCGGGCAATAATCACCTAATCAAGAAACCGAATTGCTATAAAGAAGAACTATTAGACTTATTACAATGTTTTTTACTTTATATCAAAAATAACTTGAACAAAAAAACTTGCCTTAAGTTTAAAATACAAAAACGATTAACATAGCCCAAGTTCTATTCTTTTTATGGTGATAGTTTAGTTTTTAACAAACGCAGTTTATGTAGGTAGTAGGTACCTACTTGTGGTGAAATCACTTATTCTGTATTCAGATTTTAATTATAGGTCACGAAGTGCGATGTTATGTAGTACAGATATTAGATACCTTATTATTATTATACAAATATAAATACTAATATAATTTCCCCTATGCATATCCACGACCTTCGGCCTTCGATGTATAGAAATATACGGTATTCTCTTAATAATATAAATTTATAATTAATTTAGACATTTAATAAGTCTTTATTTTAAAGACTGGCTTTTTGTGAGGGTAGGGTACCATATGCATAATGGCTAAAAAAATATATTTATATACGAGCCAAACGATGCGTGATGTTCATAATATATAAGTCACGTGCAGATGTGCATAATATATACAACGCAGTATAAGTATAAAGGAAAACGTTTTATCGCGTTGACATCCCAATTTTCGTCCGTCCAATATATTAATATATACTCGTCAATACGTATTATATATTATGCAAACGACCATTGTACTTACATATTATATTACCTATATATGTACATAGGTTGTGCGCTTGGTCTTCTTGAATAAAACGTTTTTATCTGTTGAGCTTAAATACCCTGTCCCATATGATGGTATACGCGTGGTATCGGTTAAATCGCGTGTAACGTAATGTTATCGATGACGATAGATGTTGTTTTATTGTTTATAATATATTATATTGTAATGTTATATAATATAGTTTATGTCGTATACCCGTATTGCAAGTATAGGTGTAGGTACCTTAATATATTTTTATTCCTACATAGGAAATAATATATAAATAATATCATAAAACAAAATCACATAACATTTTAACTTTTTGTAATTTCGGTAGTTCGGTTTGATTATGACGTGTATACATAGGTAACATACAAATATAGGGTTTATATTTGTTTAAACATATCTGAATAAAGATCACTTGAAAAGCTGCGCTTAACGATGAACTTACATTAAACCTTATATTTTACTAGGTACCAATGTACCATACACTACCATTGTTATGTGTGATCTAACTATCGGTTTTCATATTTTTACGTAATATCTATATATTATATACATATAACATAATGTTGAAGTTTTTATATCCATATTTTTTGTAATACAATTTTGAGACATTTTTAGTACCTACTTACTGTTCCAAAAAGTGATGAAAGGCTAAAAAAAAATGCTTCATTGTAAAACCAATATACATTTTTTCGCTCCTCTCAAAATTTAAAATACCTACTCCTTCTAATTGGTACTGAATGTTAACTGTATCTGCCCGACGTATTTTCCAAGTAGGTAGATCAGTAGATCACACATAACAGATGGCATGTTTTATATTATACCCTGTCCCTATCTGGTTTGTATTATTATTATTTTTATCATACTATAATATACTTGGAATATCTTCGTTTGTTCCGATTGGACTGCGGGACGGATTTGCAGACGAATTTAAATTGTGTTTGCGAACTGCGTTTATTAAAGTCGGTAATCGCATTAAATATTATGTTATATTTAAACGAGAAGAGATCATCGCGCATTGCCCGGAAGCGCCAGTCAATGTTAGATTCCAACGGCTGGCGGTCGGTTACTATTCAACACATCGAGCTATAATATAGTGAATCTTCTGCTGTCGTGATTGTTGGTGTTTTATTCGTACATTAAAATATAGTATGTAGTGATTTCTGCGGTCGTTGTTATAATTATACAAAAGTGTTTCTTGTAAATTGTTACGTACGTTGAATAGGTATTATAATTTATATTATGTGCAATTGAGTTTATAACTACTTGGTTGTTCAAAAAAATGAATAATTATCCAAAAGGTATATCAAATATAATTACCAGCTTTTTCTTTAACATCACACATCTTATTTTTTAACGGTATTGTAGAACGATATTTCTGGGTATTTTCTATTGCAGGATGTACGATAAATTTATCAAGTTTTTATCGTATGAAAATAACATTAAATCGATATTCATAAATTATGTTATATGGATAAAGTTTGGTAGTATTTTCTGTATTTAAACTAGGTACTTAATTTATAGTCCACTTTTGTTCCTTACAGTACCTACTTAACTTTAGACGATTGCTAATTTTGTTTTTTATCCAACCCAATGGCTTAATATTGATTAGATAAGTTTAGTATTTAATTTTTTTATTCACTACGAAGTTTATTTAAATTATCATCAATAAAAACGTATATCTTTTTTCAAAACTTACTTCACGCTTCATCTAAGTTATTCAAACGATGAGTATATATTTTTCAGTACAACGACTCTTGCAGACTGCAGTTGACTATAGGCTCGTAAGTCGTGACGCTCGTCAATATATAAACCCATGCATAACACGAATGTGCAATGTAATCTTTAAATTTTCGCACATCAGTTGAAACACAGCGCACACTAAATTCAAATTTTACGTGATAATATACATAATAATGCGGGAATCATGTATACGTAGAACTTCTTCAAAACGGGCCAATGCGGAAAATGATTGCGATCTTATTTTAATATTCTGAGTAGAACTTCTCAATAGCTTATATAACTATTGAGTTTGACATTTTTTAGTTAGTGTAAACAAAAATAAGATGGCCGGAAATGCAATAGTTTGGTTTACAAGAACTCCCACTTTAAAGTGCACATTTATTATTCACCTGCACCTAATTCTTGCAGATTGATCGAATGTGACGGCGTATATGTCCGTATACATACTACTTGTATATAACTTATATTTCTTATTCGTGCATAATATGATAAACCGCTAAGATGAGTGAACATTTTGACCTGACCCAAAGCTTGAATCGTCTTGACTGTATTTGTTGGGGGTCGAAGAAAAACATCGCTAAAAAATTTAACGTAAGATGGACAGTTCTCGTAAAGTATATGCCTTTTGCTTAAAAAAAACCCTTAGAAACGTGAAATGTAATGGATGACGGATGTTGTTTACGTGGTTATTTTATGTGTTTTGTTGGTTTTTTGTTTTTACTTGGAAGTAAAATATTGCATCCATCGCCAACATGTGTGTGATTTAATTACATAATTTGAATTGGTCTGAACAAATTGGTTGAAAAATACTTCATTAAAACTTGACGACATTATATTATCTAGTCGCAGTTATTAAAATACTATAGAATATAATATATGCACGCGGTATTAATTATGCCGTAACATTATATTAATGACGCGAAAAACACTAAATTAACTTTTATATTAATAAACGCGGCTTAAATAATATTATAATTTAATGAATGCATATTATTATGCTATATGTGTATATTATAATTACGTCTATACAATATATATAAGTTTAATACAACAGTATACCTACAACCTACTGCAGCCAAGCTAATAAAACTACAGTTATATAACGGCTAGTTATATACCTATTATATCTAGTATAGGAATTTGATAGAAACTTTGTTTTTGAATCTTGGATATGTATGATCATTACTCAGTAGAGACATTGAATTTTGACTTATACTTATACTCGTTGTTTAAGTTCTTATGTATATAATACACTTAAGATTTTATTAAATTATATATTATTATATTATACTTGCTGCAGTACACAAATATCCTCGAGAATCAATATGATGACGTTTCTTAGTTCCTATATACTATTTTGATGTACTAAATGCTATTTAATTTGCATCATCGTTATAAAAAAAGTCTAGCAGACTATATATTTTTTTTCACAACAATGAACTGAATTGAATTGGAGACAATCAATATTAGGGCATATATTATATTATCTTGAACACGAGAAATAAAAATAGCTATAAAACTTGAATTCGGCCCGTGGTTTGTATTTTTATATTGTAATGATGGGTCAATACATTTGTTCTTGAGATCCATCGTGAGTTTCGATTTACCAGATCAATAAATCCCAACTGGGTCATCGCGGCACACGATCGGACAATATATATAATAATGGTATTATGCGGTAACACGCGCGCGTCTCTTGTCTTTTTTTCTTCTCCTCTGCCTCCGTGTTATTTCTCATATATACACGCACACATCCACATCATTGGCCGCCGTCCAAATTCTATTTCTGCCATACGACCGTGTGTTTCAGACTGACACAACCTTTTTTGCTTTTTCCACAAGACATTTATTACTTTTTTTTATTATTGCCCAAAAAAATTTACCACAAAATTCTGAATATCTACAAACTTAACGATGACCCTAATTTTCTTTTAGTATTTATATACATATATGTGTTGTGTATAGTGTATACGTTGGCGCGCTCGTCTTTTAAAAATAATCCCTTTCATTGACGTTTGGCATATATCGTTCTATATTATTTTTGTTATATTCTCGCGCCAAATCGATATGTCGTAATTTGCGTGATCATGTTTGTTTGTGTGTGTGCAAATTTTATGCATATTACTAGTGAATAGTGATGGCCAACGACAGTTTCAAATATCGATATCGTATAATTGAAAAATTTCAAACTAACCATTAAAAAGAAAATTATTCATGTTATCTTGGTTAGTATCATTATATTTAGTAACTGTGGGGTTCTCTAGATTCAGTTGAAGTCTTGCAAACATTTTTTAATTCACAAAACCTATCGGACGAAGCCATCTTTTCATAAAAGTTGATTCTATGCATCAAATAATTCTAGCGTAAATGTATCCGTTTATGAATATCATTGACCATCGCTACATGTTACACACAATTATGCACATACACACACCAACTCATTTGCCTTTGTTTATATATTATATACATGTGAATCGTGACTGCCTGTAATTGTGTAGCCATTTTTGGTGAGATATAAAAAAATATTGACTGCCTTCTGTACATTTTACACATGTATAATGTATGTGCATAAAATATGTATTAGAGCTGCAGTTAATTTTGCACGAATACACATAATATTTCAGTCTACCTGCTACCACTGATTTATTTTACGATCATACAATAATATCGATAATATTATTATTATACTATTGCACGCGTGTTATACGTGCCATCACCAATTACAATTATCGTAATTTTCGCGTGGCTACAGATATTATATTATATTATAATATTATCTATATAGTCATTCAAATGCTATGATACATTGTGTGTACCAGTCACGGTTATCGCCTTTTGAACGGGTTTGTTACTTCTCCGCTCTCTCTTTCTCTCTCTCTCTCTCTCTCGTTAATGCTCTGTGGTAATTATTAGCATTTGAAAATGCCATTAGGGTCCTCCGCGACCTTGATCCGAATTTGCGGCTCGCAGAATCAAATTCGAATTAGACACATCCTCCTATTGCTGTGTTCCATCATATTATATTGTATTATATATAGATGACACTCCACCAAGGCCATCTACTACAATACTTTGTGACATTGTTAAAGTGTTATTATTATTATTTTTTTTAAACTCATCCCGGCAGTCGGCGCCATTGTGTTATATATGTATATTATACTGAACACCGCCGACACATCATAATCGGCATCTAAATCATTTAGTATAGATAATAATAGGTATACGCAATTTTGTTTTCTTTCGCATATATGATCAACATTAATTAGCGTTGTATTTATTGTTCTCGGCAATCGGACAAGTATTAACATCCCGTACAAAAAGCGGTGAAGTATATAAAAGTATATTATATTGATATAGTTATACTATAGTCTTTAATAGCTACGGGTAAAAAATAATTAAATTATTTCCATACTTAAATTATATATTATTATATATCACATAATATGACATATAGGCTAACAATGCGCGTGTGCTTCATTAGTTAGGCGGGATGACAGCAGGTATGTAATATATATTATGGAAAATACCTACTGCTTTAAAATTACAGCGTTAAACAATATTTTTGTTTTTTTTTTATTTTTTTTTTTTTTATTGATCCTTAAGCCCAGCATTCATGGCCTTTAGCTGTTTGTAGATTTGTATTGTGGTGGTGGTAGGATTTGGAACGGTGAGTTTTTACACGTGTTTGGCAGAATTTTAAGTGGGCCCCCGTAGGTATTTGCCATGCCCGGGTGGGGGGATGGTGGTCTTTCTCTTCGGACACCGCGACTGCCCGAATAAAAATGCCGCCAGTAGCCGGGATTGAACCGGCGCCGGTGCGTGCCGAAACCGACGCCTTAGTCCGCTCTGCCACTCCGTCCCCCACAATATTTTTATATAATCTGATGTTGAAAATTAATATATACGTCGAAACAAAGTCGTTGCGTTTTACAGGAATAGTTTACTGTCTTCTGCAGTTTAGTATTTTTAGTATTCGAGTATAAACTATAAACACTCACACATATATTATATATACTGCAGCAAAATCTTGATAATATATTGAATAAAACTAAAGACATTAAAAACCCATTCTCGAACGTCGCGTGTCTTATATCACGTGCATATAACTTCGTTGTTTTCGATATCAAGCGGTCCATTAATTTGTTTTGAATCGCGGCTAAAAATCATTTGTCAATATCTAAATGTTATTTATTAATCAGAGATAATCTCAAACTTAAGTGAGTAATAGTCAAAGTTTATGTCGATCGTATATAAATTTTATTATAGAGTAATCATGCCAAGCACGTTTTCAGAAGTATTTATTTATTTATATACATACTATATGGTATATATTATATATTGTGGAAGTCATTATTATAATACCTAATTTTATTCTTGTTCTGTTTTTGTACCAATTCTTGAAAAATGTGAATTAACTGATATATGCCACACCTATAATCTATATTCAATTTATTATTGCTAAAGTCTCGGTACCTAGCTAAACAATTTTGGCTTGTGATTTTATTTATTATTTTAATAAAAATTATATTATATTTAAAATAAACTTAAACTAATTTGTACAAATTGATGAGTTTGCTGAATGATATCACATTTTTAACAGTGTCATCGCCATTTCCAAGTAAATCATGAAGGCATTTGGTTATGTCGAATTTTTAATGAGCTTTTTGTCTGCTTTGATTGAATATAATATGTTTCATAGTTTGGAGTTTATTTTTCATTGCTAGACGAAAAAATTGACATATTAATTAAGTATTTTACTGTTATCCATTCTGGCTTTTGGATTACTTCTCGGCAGAAGATCATGTTCATCATGATTATAATTTGAGTTCGCTCGTTGTTTCTTATAATTTATTTTGTATATCGGTTAAATACATTTTGCATTATTAAAAGTATTTTCAAATCGATTATAAAAAAACTGTTGCATAAGTACGTTTATTTGGGTTATTTGCTATTCTATTGGTAGAGCTATATTAATTCGTATACTAAAGAGAAAGACGCAGAGGTAGGTACCTATTGGAATTTTTTTCCAAAAACCTATCTTTAATATAATATTACAGATTGTATAATTATCTATTTTAGTAATACACGTAAAATAATATAATAATATTACCGCGCCGGCCACGCAGTGCACTTTGTGTGTGTGAGTGTGCGCGCGCGATCGCTCAACGAGGAGGCGACACCAGTTCGGACGGGTGTCGCGCGCACGTTTGGCCGGTCACCAAGTTCTGTCGCGCCCGTGTGTGAGTGTGCGCGCGTTCACAGTTTGTCACCGACGCGCGTCCCAGAAGCGAGAGAGCGAGAGAAGAACTGGTGAAGCGACGTGCAGCCTGACGTCGACGACGTTTTTCCCGTCAGACGCGCGGCACGACTGTCCGCTACACGACGACGGTCATCGCGCGACTGTTTTTCAGCGTATCGCGATTAAATTTCGGTACATCGTCAACGCCGTACGCGTCTTTATATTACACTGTATGTTCGCTATCGTACGGTGTATTATAATCGCGGGTCTCGATTTTGGTTTTTTACGGGTGTCCGTACACCACCGGGCCATAGTGCGAGTAAAATTAAAATTTAACGTCGGACGACGATGGGCTTTTGGTCGAGCAGCAGTGGCGGCAGCAGCTCTAGCAGCAGCGCCGGAAATAACAGTGATTCGTCCGACTCGTCGCCTGCCGTCGACGCGTCTTGCAGCACGACCGGCGGTGGTGGGGCCGACTCTGACGGGTCTTCGGACTCTTCGTCGCAGGGCCGGTTGAGCCGGTGGAGCCGGAAGATCCGGTCTTTCCGGCACAAGAAGTCATCCTCGGTGGCGGTGGTGGCGGCCAAACACGACCAACACAGCCACCACCACCACCGACATCACCATCATCACCACCATCGCCACGCGCACCATCGTAGACACTCGACCGCGGCGGACGCGACCGCCGGGTCGTCTTCATGTCCACAGTGCGACGGCGTAAGCACTCTGGCGTCATCACCCTCGAATCCGGCAACAGGTAGAATATAATTAACCTGGTGCCATAAAATTCGCGAAGATTAGACATTTTTTTTCTGATCCAGTACAAAATAATGATAACCGTCATTTTTGCGTCAACATTTTCGAGCGAGTATTGAAACAGAAAATAATATAATATATAATAATATGTACTACGGCGTAATATAATAGGGTAGAATAAAGTATTTATTCTAAAAATGTGCAACTCCACCCCCCCCCCTCCATTAATGTTTGGTACCTCATCGTCCCGTTGTTTGTCGTTTTCGACATTATTATTTTTATTTTATAAAGAAAATCCTGTACCGCTTTTTCCAATGATATGTTGGTACCGGGTAGAGTGGGCGGGGGGTCGGCAAACAAACCGCTCATTTCGCCGCCACCGAACGCTTGTTGCTACCGTGAGTACTCGAGTATATTATGTTATTATTTTGCAACGAATAATTCGATTTTATACTCTTCGACGCGTTGTTGTCGGCGTCGTCATCGTCATTATTATTTTTTATTTGTGAATAAAAAGAACAAATAAGAATGATATTAGAGAGAGAAGGTAACAAACAGTATATATTATAATCTTTGTTTATTATTGGTACTCATCCCGTTTTCATTCGTTTCGCGTGTTGACGTATTATAAAAGTCTTCCGATTCGCGCTCGGTTTCATTGAGAACGTATATACGCGCGTGCTTGTCCTTCAGAGACACTAAAAATAATAGTTTACGTTATGTAGTGAATTTATGAACGCTCAGGAATTCCGGACTCGCGTGTATAATATATTATTTAAGTGTGAGTGTGTGTGGTGTAAAAAGTTAAAAATCAAAAATGTGTCAGACAGTTTTTGTGACTGTTGGTCGTTTACAGTGCGGTATACATTACGTTTTAGCAGTATACACCTATCGCTGCCACCCTACCGGCTACCAGCTATCTGAAACCGAATATTTAAATTTCGTTCTATTTAACCAAACAGCATTGACCTTTATTAGATTCGTAATTATAACATTGCAGTACATTCGCGTATTACGTTTCTCGGTAACGGTGTTCGTATTTCAGTCCACATTCGGAACGCTGCAACTGTCATGTCTGTATACAGACATACAGCATATAGGCTTATAACTGTAACACTAAGCACTGTAACACGCGAATGCATCGAGAATCACTTAAATCCATTTCCCGATTCGTTTGTTAAATACAATATTATTCATGCAGTTAACACGCGGGCTTACAAACAAATGGTCAAAGGTCGTGTAATCTCGAGTTCACTAATAATCGTATGCACCTACGTACGACTTGAAGTATAAACCGTGAAATAGAACTGATTGTTTTCGTTTGCAAAAAATTAACAAATTATAATATTGACTACCATTTTCCCACAAAATCTAGCTCTGGAAATCCGGGAAATTTCTAGCTAGGAATATTCCTGTTACCGATAATCCCTAAACATGTCGGAATTGGAAATTCCCGAGAATTTTAAAACCTGTATATAATGTGGACATTTTTTTAAATTATTATTTTTTATTATTATAGACGGTCAAGTTTCTTGATTTATGTATTTTTTACATTTAATTATAATAATTTCAAAACATTATAAAATTCTGTTTACTGAGGATAGGATTATAGTTATTGACCACTACCTACAGTATTTAGATAACTATTATATACTACTCAACTACTGATAAACCCTAGTTTTTAGATTCTAATGAGAGGGGTGAGGAAACTATAAAAAAAAATGCAAAGTGTTATGTTGGTTTATTAACAATTAACAATCGGAACCCCAACTTAATATCAATATAACATGCACCTATTATAGTGCCCAGCACACCATTACATTTTTCTACTCGCTAATTGTTATAATAGTTTTCATGGTTGTGTTTCCATTAAATTGTGCAGTTAAACATTTTAATATTTTACCTCGAGGCTCGAGTTGCGTATATTTTTGGTGTGCAGGCCATAATATGGATTGGGGTGTCCAGACGTTTCCGGTTTTTTTTTAATTAGTCCCGATGCCCTAGAAATATAATTCGTATTCCATAATTTGATAATTTATATTACTATCTTATTTCTGTGGTATCGTTATACATATTTATTTAACAGTGAGATTTTAAGTATATACAAAATAGTTACATATAAAAAAGTTGTTTTATTTTATAAATTGTATTATTATAAACAGTTATAACTTATAAATTATTTATTGGATTAAATTTTTATTAAATATATAATAATAATATGTTTATTTTTTTTCTTCTTATGTAATAAAAAATCAAGAATTATAATGGGCCCCATCGATTCCACCAATAAATGTTGCCAGTAAAGGTATACATATCCCAATTGAAATTTAATGTTTAGTGTTTTCTATTATTTTTTATCAGTCCTATCATAAGTGCTTTTTAAAATACTTGAATACTGAAATTAAATAAACCATTGATCGGTTAATTCATTATTCTTTCTCGCTGTTTCTTAATGATTCCCGTGAGTTCCCGCACGTTCTCGGCAATTGACCATCCCTATCGATGAATGTCACGGGTCATAATTGGAAGCGCAGTTGCAAACAGTGTAATGACAAACACATGCATATATACAACTATATAATTGAACAGTATATAACTATTTTAAGTGCACAATATCATCAAATGTTGCAATTAGCAAGTGTAAAAATTCTAATGCATCTCGGATTGTTCACTAATAATATCGGACTCTGTGCCAAATTTGTATGATTTGTATAATACGCCAACTGTTCGTTATCCCTCACTCTTTTCCCTGCCCGGCTGGTCGGTCAGCCGTGTATCAATAGACAATAATACGTAGGTATACATAATGTTTGAAGCTGTATATGTTACCATTAAATTACGTTTTTCACCAGTAATTATATTGCCTATATTTTCCTCATTTGCGTTTGCAGTGATGAATTATTAACATTTCGATGGACGGTATAGCAGGTATGCTTAATACCTACATTAAACCTTTTTTTTTATACAACATTTCCTTATAAATGGTATAATAAGTAAATGAGTGTAATGAATATAAAATGTAGCGGTGAAAAATACATCGAATAAGAGTTTCACATTAGAAACTCCTGGACATGGGTAGTAATTTTAGATAGAAATAATAATATAGATACACATTAAGTGCGATGTACCTACGTTAAAAAGAATATCTCTGGGCCATTCGCGTTTTGGGCGTCTGGCTGACTTGTCCACAAGAGCATTGGTATGAAGTTGAGAGATGAGGGTCAATATAAATCCTATATTATATTATTGTAGGTAAATTTATTTACTAGAATATCTATATATCACATGACTGTCAGCTAGCTGATTACAGATTTTAAATTATGATAACATATTATTTTTCCATACCAAAATAACGTTTTTAATATACATAAACGATCATCATAATTATTGTATGTGACATGTATTAAGGAGTATATAGCTAATAAAACACTGAGATGGGTCGTCTAACTCGTTGTATAGTTTGTTTAATACGCATCATATATTAAATAATATTATAAATTAATCAAAATATCATAATATATTCGTATGATTATATAGACATGCCGTGGCCAATATAGGCGTGTAACTATTATGTTGCAAGGGGTGCAATCGCTACCTCATAACACTATTGTGGGTCAAATGAAACTTGGGTCAATATTACTTTCGTGTATAGTTATGATAAAAATATTTGAATTTTTGATAGAGTAAATCGTATAATTTTAATATGTCTGTAAATTTTTTTTTTGAAAAAGTACTAACACGCAAGTACCAATAAAATGTATTTTTTAATGTGTAATTAAAGTTTTAAGTTTATAAACATATTCATTATATGCTGTTTATCCCTTGCGAGTATGGGTTAATTTCACCACAGTGGCAGTGAATTGCTTATATTAGGAATTAAGTAGTATAATAGTCATTAATGTATTGCGACTATTGTTAGTTCGTGAAACCATGTTCGAGTAGCTTTATTTGTATTATTAATATTTTTTTATACAGTTGTTGCTTATCGGCATTTAAAGTTGTACAGTATATCCGCTGCATAGCATCAATAATTATTTACATTGTGTTTTGCGAAAAAATAAACTGCGTGTTTATGAAAATTATTAGTTGAATCCGCGGTCGTTTTGCAGGGACACGTCCTGACCATAGATATATAATATTATGTTTCGTCTCAACGATATAACTGACATTTGTCATGGGATTAATTTTTTTTTAGCTTTAATCAAACACAATATGTAGGACGTTATAAATGCCCATCGACTCTAATCGTTATAAGTTATAGTGTAGGTATGTGTATATTGTTGCGCACCCAAAGTCCTCACTGACGTGTTTGCTTAGGACCACGTTTTATCGGGGACGGCGGGTATAAACCTATATGTGCAGTGTACACGAACTTACGTAGAAACTACAGCGTAGTAGTCCGGTTAATCTATCGAAGTGCCATTTCGTATACAGAGTGTGTGTATTATTATAGTTTATATATTTATCGTCACCCTGTACGAGACACGCGAGGGTCCGTAAAAGTCAAATACCGATTCGCGTGTCTATAATATACGCTTCAGACTCGTAAAAGTCGCATGAATCGTAATTTTGATAGTAGTGTTCTCAAATATATGTATCGTAGTTGTTGTTTTCTTTTATTATTATTATTATTATTATTATTACACCGAATTTTGCTCGAAAACAGCACCATTTGTATACGCGATAAAACAATTTATTATGATCATATTTTATAGACAAAAAAATATATTTATAAATTAATTTATCGTCTTATTTTTCAACTTTCCTGTCTAATACTGTTGTAAAAACATTTGCGCACTTAGTATAATATAAAGTATTTTTAAACGGACAAAAAGAATACCCAAAAGTTTCAGTACACCAATGTATTTAAATACGCAAATATATATTATTGTAAAATAATAATAATATATACGCCGTAGACGCTTTTTATCCGCAGGTCGACAATGCCATAACTCGTTTTGAAGCGTGGCCACACTATAAACAATAAACCTATGTACATCAGGGGAGGATCGTGTTTCATCGACTCGTCTATTTGTATAATAAATATGATGCACACAAGCGGTTTGAAACGTGTTGTGTGCTGCATGGTGTATACAATATAATTATATTATCCACGCAACGGGGCTTATTTCAGGGAGCGACCACAGCACTTACCCTCTCCCATTTTGCTGAATTTATATGTTTTATTACTTAGGTATTATAGCCATGGAACAAAACACATTGACCTACGATTTATTTTTATTTACTTTATTGCAAACATCGTTATCTTTTAGATTCTGAGCAGAGCGATGAATGTATTGATTTTACCATGATGTGTGTTTTTTTATTTTTGTGTCTGTCATCGCGTTTTGGGGCAGTAAAACTGCTCCAATTTTCTTCAACAGTATCTTGTTCGATGGGAAAGTGAATCTAGTTGGTGCATTCGGGAAGTCAAATTTTCAATAGTTTTCAAAAGCGCCACGAAAAAACAATATAAAAAACTATATTATTACAATGAAATTTGAAAAATATTAAAAATCCTTAGTCACAGTTTTTATTTATAAGCATTTAAAGTTCAAATCTTGACAAAATATCGAAAAATCACGAAAATTAGCAAATTATTTTGAGTTGAGAATTCATAAAAATTTTTTTTTAAATCGAAGATTTGAAAATGTGATACAAGATTATCCATAAGTTTGTATACCTTTATCTAAAAAAAATGTCTACAAGAAAGTCAAGTTAAATTTTTATAAGCGTTTGAAATGCATATTTTTAGAACATTTGATATTACTCGATTTCTCATGTAACGATTTTCTTATTTTGTTGTAATTAAATAACGAATGACTGTAGATACATGGAAATTTCACTGAATGTTTATATTAGCATTTTCTATACACGATAAAATTCATAAAATAATTTAACTCTTTTTGAGCTGTTTACGGACATTGTCAGTTTTCAATTTTTTAGTTTTTTTTTCTATAAATATCAATAAAATTGTATTTGTTGGGTAAAAAAGCGTGAGAATTTAATAAAAAGCTCCCGATATAATGTTACAATAGCAGTTGAAAAATATTAAAAATACATGGGCACAATTTTTTTTTATAAGCATTTAAAGTTCGAATTTTGACAAAATTTATCAAATTTAAAATTTAATTATTATTTTGTAGTTGAAAATTTATTAAATGTTCAACTTTTTTAGCTAAGGATTGAAAATTTAAAACAAGGCTCCACGTAAATAGGTTATTTATAAATTACTTTATTCACAATAATATTATTAAATATACTTGGTAATAATATCATAGGCTGACTGACCGTTTTCGCTCAGAATCGTTTTTCTTATATATTGATATTATATCATTGAATTCAAATTTAACACCATCCATTACAGCGAACCACTTGTAACCTACTGTATAGCAGAGTGACATCCACTTACCCACCTTTTGTTAATATGAATTAATTAAAAATGGTTACTCATTTATCTTGTATTGGAGCAGCCCTCCTACCTCAAATCAAGTTATTTTAATATAACCCCATATAGTAATTTCGTATTGTTCAAGTCAACTAGCGTGAACTTTGCCTATAACTAATGTAACTTATTTTCATAATTTTAACTGAAAAATAGACAGCGAAATACAGCTTTTATGGACGTAACAACGTGTATATAGAAGCTAAATGCTTGTCCTGAAAGAAAAAAAGATAGAGGCTTGGCTTACCTATTATAATAAACTACAAAGTGAATTCGTTTCGTAACGGAGTTTATTCGCTGAAGTTTAACAATTGTACGTGTTTTTCTTTGGTAAATGATGAAGAATTTATAATATTTTTCGTAATGTGTTACGAAATCGTCAGTCGTATTATTATGCTCACAAAGCCGTGGAAATTATCATGAAAATTGATTTTTGTACCTACTGTGGTATCGTATAGTTTCGGAGACCAGACATGATGCGGACGCCGGACTGTATCTGCAGGCAGGCAAAATAACCTCGCGTATATAGGTTATAGGTGTAGAGTAACAACCACGTGAACGATTTATATATTAAATTGTGACTGCCAATCAAGGCTCGTACCCGCAATTTCGATGACCAACGATGAAAAGATTGGTATTTTCCGACCGATAAATCGTCTAAACATACCCGACTTGCTATACTATACGATACGAAGACAGATAGCTGTACCTTATTAAGTTCAACAGAACATTGCGTGCTGCAGTGCTCAGAAAAAATCGAGAAAAAATTTATTTTACACACTATATCTGTAGGGTGGTCCTTATTTTTCAAAGTTGATTTGATTCAAATTATGTCTCATAAATCGGTTTGTAAAAAAAGTACTAAAAAGCATACAAACAATTTTAGACAAATTGATAAGTTTTAAAAATGGTACACAAATTAGTACTCATAATTACACACACTTTAATAGTACCTACTACCTATACGATCTGTAGTACACACTTGCATTCCGAGGAAGATAAACATTTTCGTCCTATTATATGGTTTTGATTCTAATCTGTAGCCTACTCCAAACGCTTTCATTAAATGTACCTATACGCACGATATCGAATTATTGTGTATCATAAATTCATAATGTACCAACTATATGTTTATTGTATATCTAACCATTTTCAAGTCAATTTATTCGTTTTTCAAATAAAAACTTTTTAATACAATTTGAAGTATAATTATTAAGTATAAATACTTTTTGTATCATTAGGTAGGTAGTGGTTTCTTAAAACTTTTTTAACGGCAATCTATATTTTTAGTTTCATTATCGCGGAAGCAATATATTTTCTAATAATGTTGATGTATAAAATATCGAATATTGAACAGTTTTTGGTTATAGTACCTATAAGCTTTAATGCTTGTGTACCTAGTCGTGTAGATGAGCTCAGAAGTACAGGACCATAACTTTTTTACCCTTTGCCATTTTACTCCGAGTAAAATTTTGAGTAAATTTCTCGCCCCGACCACTTTAAATGCTTATTAGTTATTTATACAAAACTATTTTTTCACTATATTCTATATTTATACATCAATATTTTTAGAAATACAAAAAAAAATAGTCAGAAATGAATCACATATTATAATGTATTATATCGTTGTAGTAAAATAAAATAAAAATATGCCTTCGATTTCTGACGATAAATACGTACGAATCGCGGTATACATTCGAGACCATGTTCCACCGCAGTAAAACATCTTCATGTACCTACTTATAATAATATTACCACAAATTCATTTCTCGACTAGACAGGACCTTGTGCGCTGCACTTGACAAACCGTATTGTATTCCTGCAAAATAACATTTATCATCACATATGATGAATATATATTATGTTACACTCTGCAGGCAAATCCTCATTATATGTGCTATAGTATATATACCTATAAGAACGAACAATAGTGGATTAGAACGTCGAGCGATCTATTTCGCGTAGTTTTGCGCATTTTGATGTTAGTATTTATATAATGTATACAGCGTTTGAATAATGATTGATGATAGTGACGAAAAAAAAAATATTCATGCTCGAAACGACGATTATGCTGTAACCACGTATAAATGTTTGCACATTGTATTCTCGCAGTATAAAATACTATATTATACCGTACTGTCTGTGACGTATGGTTCGACATTTTCTACAAACTAGATTAATTGTACTGCAGTATACTTATACTCTGTATTCCGTGTGCATACGCAATTACCATTCGAATCCCATTCTACATAGTCGTTCGATAAAGGCCGTACATATACTCCAAAATATTCCACCAACACATTACAACGATATAAACATCTCGTCGACCTTTTGGCACGGTATTTCGAAGAAAAAATTCGCATACACTTCCCATTCGGGCGCCATCGTAAATACATCCTACGAGATAACGTGAACTATATGTATTATACTCAGCAAACTGTTAAATCATATTATAATTTAATTATAACACACACACATACATATATATTCGTATGAATGTACCGCAATTTAATATGTTTGCGTTGACCGTCGCGGTCGCGTGGGTGATAATTTACTGTAAATATTAAATGTTAGGTATATAATAACCTGAGTGCCATATATTATATATTATGTTTATGAATACAGAATGTTTTATCGTGGTTGTACTCGTTTTATATTGTTTCCCACAAACTGAAGCCTATATCTATTATGATGTAACTCCACAATTGCTGTTTGTATACTTGATATTTAATAAAATATTTCTCGTGTATTTATTATTATGTAATGTAATAAAAATATTATATATTATTGTGTAATGAACCCACTAGGTGTTATCATTCGCTCTGTATACAATTTTCGTGTACGAGATTTATCGTACTTATCGACAAACGCACCAATCGCCCTCGACTTGACTGCGTATGTGTGTAAATAGCGAATAAACCTACCAATACGGTTTGCAGTATCCGCGTGAATCCTTTTATCCGTAGCTGGTATCCGGCCGTCCGTGTTTATAACTACGAGTTGTGTTGCGATTATAATATTATATTATCAGTGACAGAGAACTGAGAAGAATGATTCCTACGTCAACGCCGTAATTGTGTCCGTATTTACATTCCACGCATATATTAATGTCTCCGTTCAGCACAGCGCTTGCTCGTCATATTATGTTCACAGGTATAAAACTGCGTCGTTTTTTATCGAACGATAATCTCAGCGCATACGAAAAATAATCTATTATATGCCTTCTGAATATCTGAATAAAATAGTTTTCAAAGTCAGTTTTCGTTGTGTTTGAGAAGAAAATCTTTCCTTTTTTTTATATATTACTTATCGTAATGCAATTGATGGATCGCCCCGTGCGTGTCGTTGGCGGACTTTCACATCATCTACCACCCACAACTCATGCTAAAATACGAAAAATCGAGTAACTATATTAATAAATAACATGGCGATAGACCGCCTCGTGCCATATACGCAAGGGCGCCGTTTCCGGATAAAAACAAGCGGTCAATTTTTAAAATCCCGTGACCTGCATTCTTTATATACAATACGATCAGCCTCGAGAAAAACAAATTTATCGATAAAGTAATATTGTGTGTAAAAAACAGATTATATGCTGTCTGTAGCAGAGAAGAGTATGTTGTTTGCGCGGTTCGGCCCGGCTCATTTCGCGGATTCGTTGCCGTCGCTGCCGCTGGACACAATGTATAGTATAAACACATATATTATTTTATACCTCTGCAGACTTCGAGGCCGACATTTTTATAATAATACAAATTCTTATAACATATCCTTCTGTCGGAGACGGTCGAGCAGAGAACGTCGAAAATATACGCGTGGAATCTTTTGTACCATACAAGGTTCTGTATATTATTCCGCCACCATTCTTCAGAATAGCTCACGCAATGGCATTGTATACAGTATACACATAGTTGATTATATTGTTTGATTTTCTCCGCGAATCCGACCGACATCGATCACACGCTCGCCGTTCTCCCGAGTAAGCATATTTTCAAAGTCGAAAAAATGGTCAATACGCGTTATCCGGAAGCGAAATTCATATGTATAATGATATTATTACCTATATTGTCACCGTCGGACAGCTCTCGTTCGCCTCCTCTGGCACTGAAAGTTAAGCGCCCATCATTATCTCGTATTGTCATCATTCATCACCATCATCATCGTCGTTATTGCAATTATTAATTACTGCGGGAGGTCCGGTCTACGACCGACCGTGTTCTGGCTGCGAAAGTAAAATTCTCATTATTTTGTTTATGATTAATTTTTTATTGATTTTCTCGATTCTTAAGTTTCACATATCGCAAAAATTTTAACATTATAATATAATATTCTCTATTTCGGTTCAATCTATATTATATTTTCGATATCTGTTCTACGTTTTTTCAACATATATTATTTACGTACAATATACTATTTGTTTATGGTATTATCGACTATATTATATGAGCAATGAACCTAATAGAGATAATTTTTTTCTTAATTCGAACATGATGTGGTATATATATAGAGAGGTCGTATTAGTTAGTATACACATACGCTCTTTAAGTATGATATAATAACATCGTCAGAATTAAACAAGAACCGCCTGTTTCACCTACTAAACGAGCTACTCCTTTATATTATATACAGATAAGTGCATACGTTAGCGATACAAATCTCGTCAAAGTCGTCGTCTCGATGAGGCCTCGTCATATACGGAAGTTCGACCTATTTGTATTGCCATTGGCTATTTGTAAAATAATTGGTATTTATTTTGCAATGTGATTTCATTAATTGCAAAAAAATATGTTATATAGCTATGTGTTGTCAACATAATAATATATCGATAAGCCATAAGCAACAGTTATCTGTTTTAATCATATAGGAGAATATCAGAAGAATGCTGGTACTGTATGACCACGAATTATATAAACAATAATGAAAGCTAAATGGTGTGTGCGTACCTACCTTATTTTAACAATGTTTATGATAAAAATATTAGGTTGTATTATTAAAATGAACTCTGTACTATAAGAGAAAATTATGTAATTTATGATGAGTATACTTTTATATTTTTATTTGTTGACGGCGATGATGTTGTCGTCGTCGTTTTTGACACCTTCATCTTTGACATAAGCCCACACATATTCCATTATACCTATGTCATATTATATTTATATATACTTACATATACCGTAATAATATTTACTATAATTTATATGCATATTAATTAGTTAGGTGGTTTCATTTTTGTAACCGACGGGTGTCGATCCCGCCTTTGGGTCCTCGCTCTACGTACGCATTTACATAATAACATTATAGGGTTCTAGATAGTACGTATATAATAAATGCATCATTTATTCTATAAACACGGTTACCACTATGAAGGAATAATAGCTTGTATTGGTATATACCGAATTACACCAACCGTGGGCTGTATAACATGTATATACCGCAAAAGTAATTATATTTTAATGTACCTAATACCTATACTGCCTCTATATGCCGCTGTTGTACTATATCTACAGTATAAAATATATATAAATACATAACATTTAAAAAGTATTTTTAATCGATATAGTTTATATAATTACGCTCTACGACTCTGCAGATAATATAATATAATACATCGTAAATCTTTTCGTATAATTATCTTACAAAAAAACACGTTATTTTCGCTCTTTGGCGTTGCCATGGTCTCTATACCTAGCGGTCATTAATTGTAATTTTATTATTTTTTTATTGAATTATGCATAGCCAATTTGACGATACCCACCCAACCGATCAAAATGCATCGGGTTGATGGTAGAGGAGAGATATTTTAAACTCCAAAATCGTATAAATTTTTGTTAGCGTTGTATCTTCATCGTTACGAGATACTGTTTGGATCTAATTTCTTCAAATTTATCCAATTTTTAATTTGGAAACCACTTAGTATATTGTCATGTGTAAACAGTTCAAGCTTTTATTGTGTGCATATTATATCGGTTTTATACAGATTAAAAATGATATTGTTGTATAAATTATAGGTATATTGTATATAATAATAATAATAATAACAGTAATAATAAAATAAGTAATTTGTACTATATCGATTATGAATATGAATTTCCTATCATAAAATATGTTTATTTCCCCTATTATATGGAGATACAATACCCGTAGTGTTGTTTTAGCCTTTAAAAACGTATACGTTGTACCTATATATGAAACAAAACAAATTTGTGTTCATCAGTTTCAATTTATTGTGTGTTGTTTAGTTTTATTATTATTAGTGTGAATTGATTTATTAGCCAACTTAAGGATACGAACATTTATTTGTTTTTGTTTTTTTCCCCGATATTCTTTAATTATATTTACGTTAAACACACGTTGAAGCAGACAAACTTACCTAAGCTAATCCCGCGACCGTAAAATTCCGTTCCGTGGCGATCGTGGGTATAAAATATTGTATGAACTATAACTATTGTATAATTACACTACGATAGTGCTACTAAAAGATTTTTCTCGATGCAATGTTCGTGGTTTTGCATCATTCAAATAATTTTGAAAAAGAATATTCTGAAACAGGGTATTTTTTAAAACTTCGATATCAGTGACTGATAGTGCGGTACCCCGTAAAACCGTCGTGTGCATTAATGTTTCAAATGCTCACAAATACGTACATGCCACATGGTATACAGAGTGTTTCACGATGAACTGACAATTGCAATTACTTTTGTTAAGGTTAG
This sequence comes from Sitobion miscanthi, assembly GCA_008086715.1. Classification (NCBI taxonomy): domain Eukaryota; kingdom Metazoa; phylum Arthropoda; class Insecta; order Hemiptera; family Aphididae; genus Sitobion; species Sitobion miscanthi. The sequence continues at coordinate 31,898,350 of CM017798.1, read as the reverse complement.
ATCAATAATTTTTAAACAATTTTTAAAGTTTGTTCAAAATTCGTTTCGAAATATTATAAAATTGTGCAAACTTCAAAAAATCATAGAAAATAAACGGTTAAACATTTTACATTTTTATTTTGCGAATGTATTTTAAAAACCATATCAACAAAATGGCTATTTTAATTTTTTCAAATACCCAATAGAAAATTTTTTATTTTTTTAATTTTACATACAAAATGTAAAAAAAAAAATCAAAAATTGTTTTTAATATAGTGTAAAAGACAATTGCCAATTCAAAAAAAAATTCAAAAATGTTAAATAGATCAAATGTTATTGCTATTGTCAGTTCATCGTGAAACACCCTATATATCATCGGTTAAAATCGTTTTATATTTCTATATCTAAATGGAATAATCTGTAATATGGTTGTCGTTCAAAAAATCCACACGGTCACAAAACGTCGCATCAATACCTATGCTATAAATTATAATATACTATATATATATATTGTATATGTACCTATATATGTATGTCTCTCCAGTATCCGTATCTATATCTGATACTGGGGTTGGAACGACTCGTGTTGGTTTATAAGTTTGTTATCGCTCACCAAAATCGATGGCTGTAGTATTTTACATCGTATATTATAGTCGATACGCATTACAACACTACAACAACTACGTATTAACGTTGTAATAATAATAATAATAATATATAGTACCTCGTAAATTTTCAGGCGACGACCTCCTGGGTTCGCCGCCCACCGTCGTTACGTATTATAATATTATTATTATTGAAAATTTGAGGAGGGTAAAAAATAAATTCGATTATAATATTACATTATAACATAGGTAGATCGGTACTATATGTATTATACAGATTTTGGAAACAACAGGTACCACAGGGCGTCGAGCGTGCGTACTTATAATATTCTTATATTAGAGATATATAAACGAAATTTTTCATGAAAAACTTCAATCTTTTTAATTCAATAATTGCATTTTAGTTGAAAAAATGTTACGTTCAAATAATCGTAGCTAAGTGCGAATTTAAAGTAAGATTTAAGTTGTAATCAATATTTGAGATACTACGATTTTCAGTCTATGCTTTATTATACAACAAATATATTTATGTTCAAAAACTTAAAATATAAACACAAGCGTCTACCCGGTTGATTAATTATGTCAACATGTTTTTGTGACGTATTTTATACTAATAATAATAGCATTATAAAAGTCATGATAATATTTTTTTTATAAAATATATAATATAAATTACTTGATAACGCTCATTTGTCGCATATAAAAATAGCCACTGCGAGCAGTAGTACAAACTAATATTGAAAGTAGAATGATTAATTTCAGAGGGTACCGCACATATATAGTCTCGTTTTTCAACTGCTTACTGCAGTACCTATATACTAAACCGTGGTGGCGAACCATCGATGATGCCGTGGTTACAAACGATGTATTTACTATTTACATGGTAATGTCAAATCATTTAAAAACTTAAAAATTATTAATTATAATATATATATATATATAATTAATAATGATCATATTAGTATAATTATTATTCGTGAAATCAAATGTTAATTTAAATTTGTGCGCTAATAGCAGTTAGACTTTTTAATCCTAGTACAATAATTCGTTAATATAATTTAATTATAAGTGCAATTGACTTTGGCCGATTTATTTGTATTATTATTATTTGGCTAACATAGCTGCCATATAAACATTTGGTAACGTAATTGCGATTGTTTTATTATTATTATTATTATTAGTATTACTATTGGCTCCGGAAATAGTTGTAGTGGCTATAGTCATCGTCGCACTCACGTCACTATTCAGTATATCCCGTCTAGATAGGGAATGTTTCTCCATCGCTATTTACCTTTGGCGTACCAGTTACAGCCGTGTCGCGTTGAATGCATTGTAACGTTTACTGCCACCGGTTCTTGAAATTGTACATCATGATGGCATACGAACACCGCGAATATGTTGTGCCGCCATTTTTACGTAAAAAAAATACTTCGCGGTTTCCATCGGTATGGATTTTCTTTTTTTTAACTGATCGACATCATATAATAATGAGCCACACGTGGTAACGAATTGCAGTTTTTGCTCTTTTTGGATAGTTATATAGAATAATAATATAATGCCCATTTATTCTGCGCCGGAGTTCGGTCGACCATTGATCTTTGTGTGCGTGCTGTGATGATAAATTGTTGTACTAATTGCGATTTGTGTTTTTTTTTCTTTCAGAAACCATTTCTGGAGAATGCGTGGATAACGCCGCCGCCGCCGCTGCAGCATCTTTGGTTTGCAATAACTCACCGGTGACCAAAAGACGTGTTTTCAGCGGGTACGTAATGATTTTTCATCTCGCTCAATCGCTGCAGACTTTAATATAATAATATATATAATCTATCATATTTTATAAAATTAATTTATATATTATTATCGACCGACTCTGTTTATGCGTAAATATATACTAAGTACATGTCTACATCGCATATGCTGCAGGCCGCCCGGCACCCACATTTGTCATCGCTTGTTAATTGTATAATATAATGTTATGTAGGTATTATGTACTATTATATGTTCAATGTTCATGGTCACGAGTTAAGATATTTTATGGTTGCCTGACGTGATATGAAAATGTGCCCCATGAAATTATTCATCAACACTGAAATAATTCATAAGTTATATACAGCGCTCGCAACGGATGTTCTTATATGCATGATAACACTGTAGTGTTTGTAATCAAATAACTATATACAAATATTTTTTTTATTTAATAAATTATTAATATATATACATAATATTAAATTCATAATATGATTGAAATTAAAAAAAAATTTTAACCAGAAACCCGAAATAATAATATGATATTTTAATTAATTATAGCATTCATTATACATATCATTTTAATAAACTATAGCAATGTACAATATTTTACATTCAAAATTTATAGGGTTCATTCTTTTTTGTCTAACCGTGGTATATAGGTACGAGCTTGTACATTACAATTTATCAGATAGATGCCTTCATAAGTAATAGTTTATAATATTATTATTTATTGGTTAACATATATAATAAGCGGACCGTTGGGCAACCAAGGTATATTTATATAACGTTAATACATATTTTGTATTTTGTTTGCATAATATTTTTAATTCCATTCGAATATTTTCTGAAAATATACTCATTTCATTGTACCGGTTTACCGATTGTCACATAATAATATAGTACTATACATTAATATATTGGGTACATTGTGATATTCTAATTTTTTCGACTCGTTATTATAAATTCAAAAATAATTCATTTAAATTATGCCGTGCACCGGTACCATTAATCGATTGTTTCGAAAACCATTTTTAATCACTATAATTATAATATCTGTCAATCATGATGCATTTTTACGTAATTTTAAACTGATACATTTTAATTTTTTATCGATTTACACTTCATATTTTATGAAGTTTGAATTTTAAGTAGGTATACCTGGGTTTAAAGTGTCTCTGCTCTTTATATTTTTCCTGAAAAAGTTATTATAGCTTCTATATATATATTGTTCTTATTAGTGTATTTATGTATACATTTACCGTTTTGTATTCATAATCAACTCAATTTTGTCTTATCAAAAAGCTAATATACTTATCTATTATATGTCACGAAAAGGGTGGAAACGTAATAACGTTAAGTATTGATTATCAAACATTCAAACGTATTCTTCATGTGTGGCTGTATTTAAAACTCAATAATATTGGATATTTTTGAATTTATTATTATTAACTTTGCAATGCTTGTTTTATAACATATCTTTTTCATTTTTTATATTAATTTTTTGACGATTTTCAATTTTAAAGTAATTTTTTCATATTTAGAGCATTTTAGAGTTTTTAAATCCAAAATTTCAATTGCAATTTTTTGAAGATCTTTACATGGTTTTTATATAAATTGAACAGACTATTATGTTTAATATTATAGTAATGTGAATGTCAAACGAGAAACGGGCCTCTAATAATGGTGCGGTTTAATCTGTTATAGCAATAGAATCGAGGTCTGACGATATCCTTCAGTACGAGTTATACTGTCGTAACATGTGTGAATTTATTTTCTATAATTTTTTACTTATTTTATTGATTTTGTTGATTGCCTTTAATAGTTTAATCACTTTAATATAATTCAAAATTCCAAAATGACGGCTAGTTTCCAGATTAAAGAATTCCAAATCGATCAGTTCTGTCTGTAAAACTTTTTTACAATTCTTTAAAAATTATTAAAAATAAAAATAAATTAGGGCATTTAAATCCCAGCCCTAATTATTAAATTAGGTTTAAATATTATTACTTTTTTAAATAAGTAACTTTTTAGGAAATAAATTAAAATATACGTTTGCGAATATATAGGTATAGTTGGGAAAATTAAAAAAAAGATGCGCGCGGAAACGTATTATATATATATATATATATATATCTATTATGATTGTTCCCCGTCAAAAGTTCAAATCGTCGCGATCAAATACGTTCTTAAACGTATTTCATGTACCTATCTGTATACTTTTATGTATCGTTCCACGACACCACATGTAAATCCCGTATCGACGTGGTAATAATGTAATATTTATTATAATATTATGTGTGCGCGCCCTCCTCGTGCTTGCAGTGTTATACACTTAAACTTACATCGTGTGATCAATTCTTATTTTGCGCGACTTTCTCTTTTCGTCGCGGAACATACCGCGCACAAACGTTTATTACTTGCGATATGCAAATATATTACCTACACATAAATATATACACGTAAAGGCGTATATTATTATAACGAACTCGTCGGTAACGCGATATTTTTTGATAATGGCGATTTGCCGCGGCGCCAGTGCAACGATGATATTTCGTCCGCGGTTGGGTTTCCTTATAGGGCCACACGGAGATTTCCCAACCTCCGGCCCATTACCATATATATTATAATAATAATATACACGTTTTACAGTCTATGACCATATGTGGTTGTATATTATATACATGCATATATATTGCAGTTTCTGACCACAGCCGCGTTCCCGATGGTGTATATTATAATTTAATTATTATACATTTGTCGTATACTCATTACGAGCGTCGTCTTTTTTTCCGCAGGAGGATGTGGATCCCACAACCGTTGAGGAAATTCAGCAACGGGAGCAAAGTCGACAAAAACCATGTGCAGTCGTCGGCCAAAAAGGGATCGGATAAAAAATACAAAGTAAACCTAAATATATACCTATACTTACTATTGCCATCATATTATTAACTGCTAAGTTCGGAACTTGTGGCGAATATCTATCCAGATGTCCATATTAGACGTATAATACTATATGTATAGCCGAATAATATAATATACAATTATAAATTTTAAGTAAAGATAATTCGAGTAATAGTTTTTTATTTTCAAAGTTCTAAATGGATGTTACCACGTTTATGTATGCTTTGCTACGATTTTTTCATAAATATATAACTTGTATTATTCATGTGTAAGTACATTGTCAAAAATGAAATAATTTAAATTCTCATAATGCATTGTCTAGACTCTAGATTATAGAACATAGTTTACCTATCAGTATTCAAAAATTAAGTTTGTGGTGCAATCGTAGCCATAATATTTTTATTAAAGAAAAAGAAACTCGATACATATAAATAACAAACTACAATGTTTTATTTGTAATTTTAAAACGTTTAAAAATGTATGTGTTAAATAAAGCTCATATTTTAATGATTTTTTAGTGCTGTAAGTATCGAACTATAATTATTACTATATAGTATATACCTATACATATAGTATTAATTAATTGGTACTAACTAATAATTCTGTATGATATATTATGCTTTTAATAAAAAAAAAATATTTATTAAATATACTAACGCGTGTTGTTTTGTTTCTATAGTCGCCCGTCAGCGAAGCCACCAAAACTTTGCCGAACGAAGACGAACAGAACGGTGAAGAACCGGACGACGATCTCGAATTGCCACCACCCATGAAACCCATTTCCGAGTCGATTTTGGTGAACGCCTCCGACTCGGCCACTGTTCCCTCACAAAGAGTGAGTATAAATGTACAATTATAACATTTTATATTTTATGGTTTCCTTATTCTTGAATGTACGAATAATGAATATCGTAACAATGTATGTAATAATAATATGTTCTCGATTGTTGTTTTACTCTTAGTATTATATATAATACACCTTTTATAATATTATGTCTAACCGTTACGCGCGTTCAGCAACCTTCATAGGCGCAACTAAAGGTTTTTTTTTTAGACAGTAAGAAATTTTGGGGGATCCGATTAGGTACTAAACTGTTTCGAACCAAAACCAAAGATTTACCGGTTTTTTTCGATGCCTTTAAAGGAAAAATTTTCAAAATACATTTTACGATTTGTGTACCTAATATTTACGTATAATACTAAGTAAATATTTTGATGAATAAATAATAAATAATCATCGTATATTTTAGGAGTTATCCTACTCCAGGCGTGGATACAAGGGGGGACCATGGGAGCGATGCCCCCCAAATGTCACGAAACGAAAAAAAAATTATTATATTAATATTCCAAGCAACGATAAAAATTATATTTTTTTTATAGCAACTATGAAAAAATAAAAATAAAAATACAAAATAAATAATATCAAATATGAAAAATGTTTAGGCTGTTATATTTTAGTTTTTATGTACACCACCAGAAATAATAATAAATAAGTAATAACTACATTGTTTTGCGGATCGTTGAATCGTTCTATTTATAATTCGGTTAGGAAATATTTCCTTTAATCAATCGCCTTTTGACCATTTTGATAACTATTCCTATAAGCAATGCAAGTGCTGAGAGAACATTTTCGACGTTACGAAGACTCAAAACATGGCTGAGGTCAACAATGTCAGAGACCAGATTAACTGAACTTGCTCTTTTAAATATCCACCGTGATATTGACGTAGACGTCAATAAAGTCATTGACATGTTTTCAAAAAACAATAGATAATTAGATTTCGCTTTATAATTTTTAATTTAATTTTATACTTCATATTTTTTTTTTTTTTTTTTTAAATAAAGAGTTTTTCAGTATACCTACCTTAAATTTGTAGTTAAAAGTTTATACCTTTACAGAGTTAAGATATATTTATTGTAAATGGTACCTAATAATTATAATATTATAGAATTATTGAATTTTATGCATATATTATATTATTTCCACAGTATAAAATGCCCCCCCCCCTAATAATTACCCTGGATCCGCGCCTGTCCTACTCTTTAAAACTGTTGGAAATGATTAAATACTCTTCTGATTTTTGCTTATATTGATAAGGGGGTCTACATGTTCCACGTTATGTAGTTAGGTATAGTTTCGTGATTAAGACGACTATTTTATATTAATGTGTATTGTATAATAATTAATATTGAATCATAATAACTGACGAAAACCACGTGTTTGTTGTTCTTCAGACTTCGGGACTGTCAGCGGAAGTGACGGCCTCGTCTTCAGCCGATTTAGCCGAAATCGAACAGATCGTCAAAGATAGAATGGTGAATTTTGAGAGTGAACATTTTTGTGTAGATTGGAGTTGTTACAGATTATATAGATACATTGAGTACTTTTTAGTGTTTAGTGTGTTGTGTTTATGTATGTGTGTGTGCAATCGCAGTAGTTTAGTTATTTCATTGTGCACGGCTTGTCCTTTTTTATTTTCGTTTCTTTGTTTTTGCCATCTGGTTTTTGGGTCTAAATCGTCGGTTGTTTTACAGGAACAACACACCACCACCGCCGCAGCCGCCGCCGCAGCCGCTGCCGCGGCCTCCACCGCCAACCTCGCCAATTTCTCCACCGACAAGATGAGTGGTGAGTTGAGACTGAAAAACGACGACGTCGAGTGCGAAGAGGCGTTACACAAACGGGAGTACGTGATGAGAGAGCTGGTCGAGACCGAACGGGACTACGTCAGAGACTTGTCGCTTGTGGTTGAAGGCTACATGACCGTGATGAGAGATCCCGAGGGTGCTGGCTGTGACATCCCCATGCCTGAGGATTTGAGATCCGGCAAAGACAAAATGATCTTCGGCAACATCGAACTCATCTACGAATGGCACCGAGAGTGAGTTATTTTAATATATTTGGCTTACAGTACATTAAAATGTATACATATAATATAATATATTTATTTATCATAGACAGTAAACGACTTAAAAATGTTTAGTTATTTTTTATTCAAATAATTAAGTATTTTAAATTATCTTTGGCAATTCAGACCAGTTCTCATATTAGTTAGGTTGTGTTTTATGTCGTATTCTTATTGATTTCCGTTTCTTACACGTATACGTCTACTATAATATACAAAAAACGACTGACCGTACCATATATAATTTTTAATTTAACGGATAATTATTAAGATGCCAATAATATTATGTATTACTAAATGTCTTTAATAATCAATTTTATAATTTATAATTGTTGGAATAAATAATTCCGAAAGTGTGATTATGCTTTTTTAGCGCATAATCTACTGAGGCCGAATATACATAAGTGGATTTCACTTTTTTGGTATTTGCAATATATAATTGTACGTATTTTTCTTTTTTTACAGCGTATTCTTGGCGGCCGTTGAGCGATGTCTCACCCGACCGCACGAGCTCGGCAAACTGTTCAAAAAATACGAACGCAAGCTTTTGATGTACGTGGTTTACTGTCAGAACAAGCCAGTTTCCGAATACCTCGTCTCTGATCACAATGACTATTTCGAGGTAACATCTTTCATAAATAAATTAACGTATTTATATACGCTAGAGAGGTATTTTAATTATAGGTGCGTATAGGGTTTTCTCTTATCCTAACCGTCTCGTTCCACGCCCGGTCTTCGTGCCTTAGGTTAGGTTATATTTGTTTATAATATATGGGGGGTATATTATAGGTACGGTAATTGGAACTACACACTGCAGCAGTGTGCAAAATACATTTTCTATTCAATATTTTTTTGATATCTTGAATAATGAAATCTACTCGGGATGATCTTTGAGCTAGTTCAATTTTTAATTTAAAAAAACTAAAATTTTTTGAAATAATCATGTCTAACATTATTTGTTGTCTACTTGTCTCGTTACGGTTTTCTATACCTAGTATAATAAGTAATAATAGCTAAAATAATAATTTGACGGAAACGAAACTGTTATGACATGAATATGCATTTGGCCGGGGTCTAACTAAAATATTCGTAAGACGCTTTTTCGTTACACCATTTTTTACTATGATTAATACGTTAAACATATATCTATATAAGTATAATTATAACTATTTCTTTGCAATTCAAAAGACACGTCCATGATTCTAAGTCTTTTCAATATCTACATGGGAGTAAAACCAGACAGACATAATATTCTATAACTAAAATTAATGTATTGTTTTACCTTGCATATTTTTTTTTTTGGCTGGTAATAAGGGATTACTGAGTTACGGTTTTTTCTGATATTTATTATGTCAAGGTCGATCGTGTGACATGACTAAGGTGTTTATTGTACCAAATATTTATTAGTATTTTAACTGATTGTAATACTGTCAATAGGTAGCGTATCTAAAAATATTGATAGTTCAAATCATAGTATGCTTTAAATTATAACCATATATCAATGTGGTACGATCCACCATATAATATAACACTATATGATCTAACCATTGTTTTATCGTTTCCTGCAGGAAATGCGTCAGTTCCTAGGCCACAAGCTACAACTAAGTGACATCCTCATCAAGCCTGTGCAGAGAATTATGAAATACCAGCTGCTGTTGCGGGACATGTTCAAGTACACGGAGCGGGCTAGGTTGGCAGACGAGATGGAAGCCCTTCGGCAAGCTATGCACGTCATGCAAGTAGTGCCCAAAGCAGCCAACGACATGATGGACGTTGGTCGATTGCAAGGTTTCGACGTGAGTACACTATATATTGTAGACCTGATAACCCCCTGGTCCTTATATACAGTGTGGTTCTTTTATCAATATATAATTACATTCTTGACAAATGTATGTGTTTCTCGATAGATTTTTTTTGCCTAATAAAATCATAACAATGTTTTTTGTTTTAGAATTTGCATAAATCAAAAATGTGTTATATGAAAATGCAAATACTGAAAAAAAAATATAACAAAAAATAGTAATTAACCATTTTCTTTGACACAAATCTCAGGGTTATATACTTACTAAAATTTAGCCCCATTATCATAATATACCTTCTCAAAAATATAAGCTACGCACAATTCTTATGTTATTCTGTCCTTATTTTTCCCATGCTTTTAAGTGAGGATTTACGTTTTAGACCATAATGAAATCTAAAATTCTAAACAAGACTGTGATAAGACTGCTATATTATATTAACCTGCCATTAACTGCTTTGTTTTAGGGCAAAATCACCGCTCAGGGCAAGCTGCTGTTACACGGCATGTTGACGTGCGCTGAGGGTCCCAGCCTCAACCCGAACAGAGTACCACCGCACAAGGACCTGCACGTATTCCTATTTGAGCAGAGTATAATACTCAGCGAAGAAATGCGCAAGAAGGCGCAGTTCAGCAGTCCTGTGTATGTTTACAAAGCGCACATACAGGTACACAATCGTCTACGATATTTTTTTGCTTACAAAAATTTAAGACATTTACCTTTTTTACAAATTAGTTAAACGCTATTTCATGAGATGGGAACTATTTGTTTTACACTTTGTCGAATATTATAAAAATTCATCAAATTAACACTTTTCCATGGAATGAAAGCTGAAATCTGATGCCTCGTGTAATGTTTTTTCTTGATTTAGATACCTAAAATAAATTATTTTAATTATAACATTTAATTATCTTAATGTTCTGTCTTACAAGAATAGCCTTGAAACTCTTATATTTTTTTAACTTTCATATAAAAACAAATAAACAAAAGGTAGGTTAGTGGATTTTGCTCTGCTGTACAGTAGGTTTTATATAAGAAAAACGATTCTGAGCAAAAACGGTCAGTCAGCCTATGATATTACCAAGTATATTTGATGATATTATTGTGAATAAAGTAATTTATATATAACCTATTTACGTGGAGCTTTGTTTTAAATTTTCAATCCTTAGATATAAAAGTTGAACATTTTATAAATTTTTAACTACAAAATAATTATTAAATTTTAAATTTTGAAAACTGACAATGTCCGTAAACAGCTCAAAAAGAGTCAATTTTATTATAAATATTTTCAAAATTTTATCGTGTATAAAAAATTCTAATAAAAACATTCAGTGAAATTTTCAAATATCTACAGTTAAAACGTTTTTTTTTAATTACAACAAAATAAGAAAATCATTACACAAGAAATCGAGTGAATATCAAATGTTGTAAAAATATGAATTTCAAACACTCATAAAAATCAACAGGCTCCTAGGTTATTGTTTCAAAGGCAGATGAAAAAAATTAAAAATCCTTAGTCACAGTTTTTATTTATAAGCATTTAAAGTTCAAATCTTGACAAAATACGAAAAAATCACGAAAATTAACAAATTATTTTGAGTTGAGAATTCATAAAAATTTTTTTTTAAATCAAAGATTTGAAAATGTAATACCAGATTATCCATAAGTTTGTCTACCTTTATCTAAAAAAAATGTCTACAAGAAAGTCAAGTTAAATTTTTATGAGCGTTTGAAATGCATATTTTTAGAACATTTGATATTCACTCGATTTCTCATGTAACAATTTTCTTATTTTGTTGTAATTAAAAAACAAATGACTGTAGATACTTGGAAATTTCACTGAATGTTTATATTAGCATTTTCTATACACGATAAAATTTATAAAAAAATTTAACTCTTTTTGAGCTGTTTACGGACATTGTCAGTTTTCAATTTTTTAGTTTTTTTTTCTATAAATATCAATAAAATTGTATTTGTTGGGTAAAAAAGCGTGAAAATTTAATGAAAAGCTCCCGATATAATGTTACAATAGCAGTTGAAAAATATTAAAAATACATGGGCACAATTTTTTTTTTATAAGCATTTAAAGTTTGAATTTTGACAAAATTTATCAAATTTAAAATTTAATTATTATTTTGTAGTTGAAAATTTATAAAATGTTCAACTTTTATAGCTAAAGATTGAAAATTGAAAACAAGGCTCTACGTAAATAGGTTATTTATAAATTACTTTATTCACAATAATACCATCAAATATACTTGGTAATATCATAGGCTGACTGATCGTTTTCGCTCAAAATCGTTTTTCTTGTACAATGATATTATATCATTGAATTCAAATTTAACACCATCCATTACAGTGACACACTTGTCACCTACTGCACAGCAGAGCGACATTCACTTACCCATCTTTTTTATGATTATAATTTATACATTTTTATTACATTTACAAAAGTAAACACTTATTCTTAATGTATTAAGTCAACACTTTAAGTGACTAAAAAAATATCACAGATATTTTATTTGGAGGTCATGATTCAATGCACTGTCCACAGTATAATAAAATAATAATAATATTAATTATGTTGTAATATAGTATTTAAATTGAATTATACATAGTGGAAGGCCAAAATTACTCATTATTAAATTTTTTCTTTCATTTCATATTTTAACCTCATGAAAAAGTAATGAATTGTTGTCATGATGTTTCGTGTAGTTAGTATAGAAAAAAAAATGTCTACGTGGCTGATAGATAATACAATTTTCATTAATCATTTGGCTGTAGATTTAATCCTTATCAACGTGTTTCAGGTGAACAAAATGACACTGGATGAGAGGCACGGTTCGTCCAGCAGTAACTCATCTGATGAGTCGTCCGATGGGTCATTCATCATCAAATCCACTGACCCCAAGAGGCCACCGCTGTGGTTTGTGTGCCATGCGCACAGTGCCGAATCACGTTCTGAATGGTTGCAGAACCTCAGGCAAATACTCCAGACGCAACAGGACTTCCTAAAAGCCATACAGTCACCCATAGCGTATCAAAAAGAACAGACGAAAGAGGCCAGTTAGTTGACAGAGTGCGTCATAATAAACAAATAAAATGAAAAATATAAAATGTCTTTTCTACTTAACTCGTCAGCTGTGACAGTTTAGTATGATTGTGTTCGGCACATTGACAATTTAAGTCTGACCATGTCCCCAAGCAGATTGAATATTATTATAATTATTATTATATTATTATTATCAAGATGACATTCCTATTTTACATTATCTTTTAAATTTTTATCTAAGTAGTTTTTAAACATAATCGAAGAAAAGTAACACTATTTGTTTTTACATTTAAGACAACATCGATTAAATATTATCATCACTTGAGATTGACTTTAAACTTTAGAGCTTTCTAGAGGATATATATATATATTTATGTATTATTATATTTTTTTCTGTGAGAACAACGATTTTCAAAAAATAAATCTCTATGTAGACAACGATTACATACAAGTTCCGTATAAACATCTTCAGGTTCTTTTTTTTTTTAAGAGTCTAGTCAAATGTTTATTTAGACTAATTTCTATTTTATAACTTTTACTATAATAATTCTTATTATTGTTTATAAATCCTGTGCGGTTTTGTACAAAATTATTAATATTATTAAAACCTAAAATATTTATACGTATAATACTATAGACAGTACATGTATAATATAAACATTATCCAAATGTCTAATAATATTTAGTAAAAAAAAAATTATTACTAGTGTACTCGTAATATTCAATAGTGATGGTCCAATATTTACGATTATCATATCGATGCCTTATATAATAAGATTCTATTGTTATTGTATCAAACCAACACCTAACGGACACCAGATAATTAATATTAAATTATTATATTTATTTAATATGTATACATATAAAATATAAATACACGAATAATGTGAGTGAATGGGTCTCTGGTGGATGATTTGTCATCACCGAACTCTTATTAAAACTAAGGTTGTGTATGTTCGATTTTGTGTAATACATTTTTTTATTATTATTTTAATTTCATCAATATTATTATAATATGATATATTATAATTATTTTTGTTTGCCAAAATTTAATGCACAAACTGTTGATTGTAAGTTATGATGACATTATATGTTTGTATATAATATTGAAGAACAATAATAAAACAAAAATTGTTGTTTTTTTTTTTAAGACAGTTGTTTTTACTTTGGAATATTTTGTAATATTCGTCGTTTTTATGTATTTATATACAGTGTGCTCTCGGTAACTCGAAGCTCACAGAGAAAAAAAAATTCGACTTACTAAAAATTTTGAGTTATCAAAATCTTAATGTGTTATTGTTATTTGAAGGGGAATTTTATTTGTTCAAGATGTCGAGAATTTCGAGTTATCAAGGTTCGAGTTACCGAGAGTACACTGTATTATTTATGTGATGGTTAATAATAATTATTAAGTTATGTGTACACTGTACAATAGTAGTTGTAATGGCGCGAAAACAAGTATTTAAAGCTAATGCGCACAGATATGGCTATGTAGTATCTATGTACTATGTACTCGATTTCCATATCATATTTACTATATTACAGTTGTTCTAGTATTGATTTCAAACCATCATTAATCGCTTTCTATCGCTTTTCTTGCTGAATCAGATTATCAAACTAACAAATTGAGGGTTATTTATGAATCAGACCTCTTGACATGAAAATGTTAATTTTTAGAAGACACACACAACTTTATAACTATTCTTGTTTACCTACTTATGGTAAAATGGTGCTGCTGTTTTTTTGTTGGTATTTGATCCACAATATTGTCTACCAGAAATCACCCTTATTGGGTGAAATTATCATGTTGAGAGTCCTGCTGAGTAGACTTTTGCTCTGTCTCATTAAAAAAAAAACATGATCCATTCTGTCAACAAATGGATTTATATGACAACCGGTGTTAATTACCTAAAGTGGTATCATATTCAACGTGGAAACCTCTCACATAATAATTTACGCGTATAAACTGAAAATGTCAAAAATCATCTAAACAATTTCTCTTAAAAACAATCCAACTATGTAATAATAATATACCATATAGATCTGCTGAAATAACGTCATCGTATCTAATAATAAATATCTATAAAAGGACGTTACACCAAAGTTTGTTGTCTCCGTCTTAAATGTACAACATAGAAAATTGTACGCTCAGCAGAACATATATAGCTCCGTTAGTTTAAATATTGGAGTGACTTGACCGCTTATAAAATTTAAATGTATGGATTATTATTGTCTAGGCTTCAACCCTATGGGCTTAGTTAAGACTGTTTATAGAGTATTTTAAAATTCTAAATTGTTAGTACATCTCAAAATACTCATAACTCGCTTTAAAATTGAAATATAATAAAAACACCAATGAGATTGTCTGAAGATAATAAACTTACTTTCAAATTTTATAAGAGACCAATTCACTCTAATTTTTAAACTAGTGGAGCTACACGTGTTCTGCTGAGCGTACAATTTGCTATGTTTTTTTATTTATTTATTTATATTTGTGTCAACACACCAAGTATTTTTACAATGTTAGATACAATGTACAATTAGTATGTTTACAATATGTTTAAGACAAAGTTTACATTAATTTTTAATTTTGGTTAGCTTATATAAATCTAGGTCATAATCTAAGTTTGAAGAGTCTTCTTCGGGTTCTAGTAGGATATCCTATGGTAGTTGAGGTTTTAGTCTTAGATTCTGCCAATATTGTAGTGGAGTTCTCCGTCAGCTTTGTGAAGTTTTTTGTGGACATTTTTAAATTGTGTCATCGAAGTAGATAGGTATGGTAGGCCTATATCATTGTGTAGTTGTTTGTTTCTCATGAACCACGGGGCGTTTAGGACTGTTCTTAAAAATTTATTTGTGAGAGTTTGTAGTTTTTTAACTTTTGTTTTTGAGGTTACTGCCCATACAGGGTATGCGTAGGCTATTAACGGTCTTATTATTGCTGTGTATAGGAGTAAAGAGCATTTCATCTGTATGGTTGAGCTTCGCTTTAATAAAGGGTACAGTATTCTCATAATTTGCTATGTTACGCACTTGTAAGACGGAGACAACAAATGTCGGTGCAACGTCATCTTATAGACATTATTATTACTCTATATACATTGAATTCAACATTCGACTGCTGTACGTATATCTAATAAATATGTATTGAATAATTTTTTTCATCGTGAAATAAAAAATTTTGACATCAACGTTTTTTTTTTTTACCAGCAACATACTTACGTATAAATTAATATTATCGACTTAATTTTTGATTAATCAAAATAATTACCTTTTTTAAAAATTGTATGTCGATCTATTTTGAATTAATAAAATCATCTCAAGTTTAGATCATATTTTTTGGTTTTGAAATAAATCAATTTTTAAAAACCTAATTCTGATAGGTTTTGAGTAATAATTGTCAAGACTCGTATTGACAAGGCCAGAGTACTTGAGTGTACCTACTATACCTACCTTTTATTTTTATTCGGTACTTTATTTTGCACTTGGAAGTTTGAAACGACAGAAAAAAGGTCTATTTGTAACCTTTCCTACTCCAAGATCGTAATTATCAGCAGACTACATTTATATATTATACAATATCAATATATTACATACTATTTAGTGTTTACAATTGTCCTGTAAGTATTGCAATAGATGCAGTAGCACAGTGAACGGTTTAAATTCGTAATTCGTAATTCGAATTTAATAATAATTATCTAACTAGAAATAAAAATCTTGACATCGATATTATACCTATTCATCCGATGCAAGTGAAAATGTAAACCACGACAATTCGAAATGTATAATACTAAAAAAAACCAAATATAATTACTACAGAGTTAATAATAAAAAAATAAGATGTTGAGAATTTTTTTCTGCGACGATTAATTATTATGCGTTTATCGTCACATTGGCCATAAAGACATAACGTTTCATTTCATAACGTTTGAAATCGAAGAAAAAATCACCCACGTGCATAATACGACGCACCCATACAGAGTGATGCATTTATCATAGAGAAGTTGTTTTCTCGGTAAATGTATGTGTTTTTTAAAAATATGTTGTTTGTATCTAATTGTAATTAATACATATCACAATAACGTTTTTGAAATATAATTTAAATTTTTAAATTTTATTACTTTTCAAATGACAGTACAATTTTTTCATTTCATACCCCGCCAAAGTGGAATGTTTTTGTTGTGCAACGCAGACAGGAATTATAATGGTAATTTAATTAAAATTACATGTTTATACGATATAATATCACGACGTATCGAGTTAGTGTGGCCGACGAGCCGTCACAATCGAGCATCTCTAAATCGAAATCGTAAAAATAAAAACCACACACCTACGAATCATTCAATCATCAGCTATCATTACATATATAGGTACCTACTATCATTCATTTATTGTTCGTTGCGGGGAATATAATATTATGGTGACAAAATATATGATAATCATTGCTATAATATTATACAGGATCTTAAAAAAAGTGTGTTGTATAAACAGTAATAGATATAGTCGTTCAGTGGCGGATGCAAAGGGGAGAGGGGTGACTAAGGGGATTAAGCCTAACTCTCTGGTTTTAAGAATTCCCCCTCCCGCTAATCAACCCACATCCTATTTGCCTTGTAGCACTGTTGGATTTTGATAACTATTTTTTTATCTGAAAGACTAGAAGACTTCCTACAAGCCGCGTTGAACTATGATTTTGTATTTCGAATAGGTTATATAATTATAATTTGTAAAAAAAAACTTAAAAGACATAGGTATATAAGTACTATAATGTTTGACATTAAAACATTGAAAAACGAAGTGCGATGCAGCCTGTACAGAACATTAATGGAGTACTCCATTTGGTAAAAAAAAAAAAAAAATATCAAACTTGATTGATTCTACAGAACGGGATCGGTTATGTATTCCGTAGAGCTTATTATTTAGTGTGCACAAAATTATACATCGGCGCCTTGAGACCGGTAGGGACCGTTTGAACGACGCTGTATATTCGTAAAATATGTGTAGCTACGTTACGTAAGTACAGTGGGAATACTCTCAGATAACCGTGTGCGAGTTGACGTTTCAAATATTATTGATATTATTATTATTATTATTGGCTTATTTTTAGTGATCCGTTCCATTCCGATGCGAGCTCACAGCAACGGTTTCGTGTCTATTTTTGAGGATCACTGAGATATTGATGAGCGTTCAAATATTGACCGATGTAATACCTATTATATTACAATATATTATTATTACATACACGCGGTTGTATTATATTATAATAACGACCACCTTGCTTCTTTTCCGAAAAATGGCTTATCAAGTAAGTGCACACACACACACACACACAAATGGGGAGACTCGCTTATAATAACATGCTATTTTATTTACATCTTTTGCGATATAATATAATATAATATTATAATAATCTTAAAGCTCGTATAATAGTAATTATACGAACTAAGATCCGAGACTTTGACTGTATACATGTGTATTTTATCACACACACCAACGTCAATATACAAGTATTTCAAAAATATAAAATGTTATATTATAGTCGTAGGTACCTATATAAATATTATGTCATATTAAGCCAGTCTCCCCTATATATTATGCGCCACCTGTAGATTGTATAATATGTATATTATAGATCTATTTGAGTACGAATGATTTCTTTCTAAAGACTAATTGTATATTTTTTTTTTCGTCACATTATATTATTATAATTTATATGATTACGTAATAGAAAGTAAAAATCTCGGGTTATTGTGCAAACTATGTATAAAGTAAGTAGTAAATAATAATTTGAATTCGTGCTTATCTCGTATGGACAATAGTGTGATTACAATTATTTAACTAATTGCATTATCTATATGTATTAAAACTTATAAAACATAAATACACTATTAAAATAATTGCAACGTGAAAAAAATACGATAGTACTAACCCGGCTACCTGTAATATATATTTTATTATTTTTCTGAAATCAAGCCATAGTATGTTTGGTTCGTAACATATGCTATACATGAGCTAGCGAATAACTGTGATTAATCAAAATGCAATAATGTGTTTTTTCGCTATTTTTCAGAAGGAATTAAATTTGGTCAAAATGTGTCAAAGCATGCATTATAATATAGCTATAGTATACACTACGATTCTTAATACTTATATATAAATATTGTAACATTGAATAATATTCCTATTGACACTCATTATAATATTAAAAATTGGGAACAGAGTGGCCGAGCGGACTAAGACGTCGGTTGCGACGCGCTCCGTCGCCGGTTCGAAACCCGGCCACGGGCGGCACTTCACTTCGGGCAGTCACGGTGTCTGGATAGAGAGCCTGCCATTATGCCCCACCTGGGCATGGCAGATACCTACGGGTACCCACTAAAAAATCTGCCAGACCAACACACACGTGTTTAGACCTACAGTACCCTCTCCCACAATTAAAAACCACCCAATGGCCTAAGTGGCCGCGGGTTAATTAATAAAAAAAAAATATATAAATTTGATTATACCTAATATTTCTTATTGATTTTTTGGATGGTCTGCAGGCAAACACGTGACAAACGTTCAGGGTTAGTTTTTCGGTAATTGAATTCTTATGCTAATTATAATACCCATCTCTGCCGAAAACAATTAATAATCATTTTTAGATTGTTGTTTACTTAAAATGTAATTGGTCAATGTTAAGGAGGGTGGCCAACCCAATTTTTAGTAGCTTCACTTAAGGGTGGGGTCAATTTACAAACTTCGGGAAAATCTTGCCATGATAGCTAGGGAAGCCAACTTAAAACTCACACATACCATAGGTGGAAATCCATTACAATTTCAGGGGGGCTAACATTTTTAACGCCAATGTGAGTGGGAGGGGGGGGGGCTTCGATCCTACAAAACTAAAAAAGGAAGGGGCTTGACGGACTTTTGGGGGCTAAGCCCTCTCAAGCCCTCCGGTTTCCGCCAATGATACCTACGTCTATATATGAGTTAGGGGTCGCCAACCAATCCACCGCAATCGATCTTCAGAAAAATATTGGTCGATCGTTTTTAAAATGAACTAGGTACCAATATCGGTTGATCACGTCCATAATCAACACACTTTTACGCTTTATATACAAATTAAAGTATTAATTATTATTAGCGAAAAAAACATACGATTTTCCGATGGAGAAATAATGAAAGAATCATATTATTATAAGCGCAAATCATCACTATGCTGCATGTAATAATATACAAAATATACTTTCATACATATAGAGGTCGATCACTGCAGAATGCAGATCACTTAAAATTATTAATGTAGCACACTTGTTGGAAAAGGTTGGTGTATCAACCCATAAAGGTTATGCGACACGCCGGCACCCGATATAAGTGATCTAAGATCTTTACTAGGCGTACGTGACGTATCAAAAATATAATAGATTATAAATTATAATTTAATTATTTTGTCATGTTGATAATATTTTCTATTCTGTGTTTTTACTTACCTATTATTTTTCTGATTTCCATCGCAGGTTTTAACAATCATCGCGATTTTGACGATCTCAGGTAGCTGCGTCGTTCGTCCGGTCGCTGCCGGCGCGGATATATTGGCGTTCTTCCCGTTGCCAATTTACAGTCATTTTTCCGGTTTCAATCCGCTGTTCTTGGAATTGGCGAACCGGGGTCACCGCGTGACCGTAGTCAGCCCGTTCTATCCAAAAGGAGATGTGCCGACCAATTACCGACACGTACCCATTACCAATGGTATGTAATATTATACTATACCTATACAGATGGATATATTATGTGTGTTTACTCGATTTTACCCAATCCAGCTTCGACATTTTTTTTATTCAAAAATAATATTTTACAGTGCAAAACCCATTATTTTCCAATGCTAATTAATAAGTAATAATACAATATATTTATAATATATAATATATATGGTCATTGATGCCACTCTACTATACACTATAATGGTCAGGACGTGTGTGGTGTGCGGTGCGAACAATTTTTAATAACTCATCCTATAGACCAAACAATTCGTATTACGCTATAATACCTGAACTAAATTTAGAATTAAAACCAGTTAAGAATATAGAGATGGATTTAATATTATTATCGAGTGGAATCGATCGAAATCTATTTAATAAAGGATATAAAATATATGATATGATTATTTTGCATGGGCATAGTGAAAATCCATAGAATTCGCAATCCATTGGAAATCCGTAATACGTATCGAGTGACCAATATGATCAACGTCAAGCAGGGTATGATTAAGACGGCCACGCGGACTCTGGAGCTGAACGAGACTCGTGCGTTTCTCAACGACACTCGGTATACCTTCGACCTGGTTTTGACCGAATGCTGGTACACCGACATTTACCTGGCGATAGGTCACAGGTAACAGTGGCAAGACTTAATTATGTTTTGTAGTTTTTTTTTTAATAGATTAGATATAGGCAATTCAAACGGAATGTAAGCAATTAACATTTAACAATAGAGCCGATTTCGCACCCTTTTTGTGTTTTCTACTTTTCGCGCGTCTTTTATTTATTCTTACAGGGGGGGGGGGGGGTTACATCTAGCAATAGCAAACATGTCTTTTTTACTGAAAAAAAACTTTGTCATGTTTACTCTTTACATTGCTTACATAATTACCTTAAGTTCCATCATGCGTGATGACATGTATATATCTTGTAATAACTATATACGAAAATGATAATCAAAGATTTGGTATTAATTTTTAATCGCTCTGCGCATATTAACATTTCACCGGGACTGCGCAGATATTCCGCACCGGTGGTGTGCCTGAGCCCGATGGCACCGTCGGTGACGCTCAGCCAATCGCTGGGCGTGCCGGACCATCCCGCGTACGTGCCGTCGTTCTGGCTCCGGTACTCGGACTCCATGTCGTTCGGCGAACGGATATACAACGCGGCGATCGCTGCCGCCGAGCTGATCGTGTCCGAGGTCGCGTTCCGGTCGACGGATCAGCAGATGCTGGACGATCTGTACACGTACCCCGGACACGAGAACTGCCCGCCGCTGGACACGCTCCGCCAAGCCGTCCAGCTCACGTTGGTCAACGGCCACCACTCCGTGTCGTACGCCAGGCCGTATCCTCCGAACGTGGTGCAAGTGGCCGGCATGCACATGCGGCCGCAGACGTCCACCACCGTTGACCGGGTAAGCTGCGCGTTTTATTTAATCTTTTTTGAATGATTCTATGTATTGATTTACCACGACAGCGACTGGTTTTTTTACGTTATTTTATGTAATTTTATATCCACTCCATTTGTGTGACTTTCAAAATACCGTTTAAATATTAATCAATAATGATTGCTGACCGCAACACGTTTAAAATACAATATTTATATATACAAGTTGCCTAAAAAATAATATTCAAATTCGGAATCTGAAAATAAAAATTGATGTTGAAAATATTGAAGTATAAAACAGTGACTATTAAAATATAATATTTTTCAAAAATTGTTTTGTTATAAATACTAAATACTATTCAAATAATGTAAAAAAACCTTTTAAACATTTCATATAAAAACATAACAAATAAATTAGTTTATAACTTATAAAACAATCAACTCCAAAAATGTTACCTTTCATATTATATTAATATTTAAATTTAGCTATATACTTATCAGTTATCAGTAAATAGTTTATAATATAACTATATTATAGTTACCTATGTAATGTATTTCAGCCACAGATGTACGTCCGTGGTTTCAACAAATATGAAATAATACCCTACGTACATAGTATACATTTTTAAAATCGCCCAACTTGTTGAGGTTAGTGTGGATCGAGGTGAAATAAGAATTAACACATATTGTGCAGTATCTAATGGCATTTTTTTTATAAATTCGTACTAACGCCAATCCCGTGTTTAATACGATAATCAAAAAAAAATAGTTATAATACAAAATCCCGTTTCGTATTTTTCTGGATGCTCAGTTCATCGATAACTTCATCTGGCATGATTATTGTATTGACCGGTGACATGCCAATAAAGCCAACACATTAAGGGCCCGTATAACAATAGTCAAACTAATGTTAAACCGCGGAATTCGACCGGTAAAATCAATGGTTTAGTGAAGCGTAACCGAGGTTTAAACTATGATTGTAAAACGGGCCTAAGTCGGTTCTAATAAACAAAGTATATGATAATTACTACTTAATTTATAGTTATTATTCAATATTAAATGAGAAAATTGATAAAATATTTACTTTTGTCATACTATTTATTAGGTAAGACTTAATACTTAATAAAAACTTGAAAAACATCGTTCACGTGTAGCAATTGACAAAGTACAAAATATTTTCAAGAGTTCGTGAATATTTGGATAAAACTCTTTATCACAAACATCTAAAGCATATAAACCAGAGGTGAATACAATTTTTTCAGTCACTAAAAATAAACCCACGCCCTATGGTAAATCTACAGTCTTCGTGGTATTTTTTTTTTATTTACTGACTATTTATCGGGTTTATTATAAACACTCATGCATGAAAAATAATTCGCAGAAAATTAAAAAATACAGTACACCATACTACCATAGAGGTATATGTTTTTGTTTTCCAGTAGTCACATATATCAATATATGCCGTGAATGACCAGTGGCGTATAGTATATCAGAGCGGTAAAATTACCACGGCCCTAGAACATTTAGAAAACAGACGTACTTAAAAGTAATATCATATTGAGAAATACAGAAAATAAGAACACTTAACTTAACAAAAAAAAAGGCCAATCCCCCATATCCCCCCTCCCCTTCGTAAATACGCCAATAATTGAATGAATTAATTTTGAACCAGTTTAAAAATTTTCATTATTATAATATTATTATGTTCGGCAGAAATTCAAAGCACTCCTCGACGGTGCAACCCACGGGGCGATCTACTTCAGCTTCGGATCGAACATAAAGATGTCGGACCTGGGGGAACGCGATGTCCAAGCATTTGTCGAATCGTTCAGGAAGCTCAAGCAAATAGTGCTGTGGAAATGGGAAAACGGCACCATTGCTAACCTGCCCGACAATGTGTACATCGACAAATGGTTTCCACAACAGTACATATTGAGTGAGTGCATGAAATAATATTAAAATAAATATCGAACAATCGACTATATATACTACAGGTTCTTAGGACTTATCACATCGCTTGGACAAGAGACTATCCTGAACTCTTTGGAAAGACGAAAGTTGCGCGTTCACGTTCATATTTAGTGAACAAACACGTGAACACCCTTCGTTTTTTTCAAAAATAGAACGTGAACGTGAACGACGTTTATAGTTTTTAATGAATAAGACCTTGACATTTATTTACCATTTAATAAATATAATATGTATAAATATTGATTAATAATATTGTTACGGTTTGACATGAAACAACAGTAATATTATTATTTCCACGATTTTGTATTAGTATTTAAACGATTCATAAAAATATAATTAAAAAAATTCAAATGAACGACCAAATTTGTGAATTCGTTTTTTTTTAAATAACGTGAACGTGTTCATTTGAAAAATACATGAACGTGTACGTGAATGAGTTCCATTTTTAAGCATTTAACGTGAACGTGAACGAATTCTATTTTTTAGTGAACATTCCGAACAATGTTACTGTCTGTAATCTATATTATATGCGCCATTATGCTATGCTGTAGAAGTCCAACCCACCGGGGGTTTCAAATCATCCCAGCAACAAACATTATAGTACCTACAACTCACAATGTATCCGTTGTTCCGTTTTATTCTAATACAACAAACATTTAAGACGCATCACTGAGATGATATATCATTTAGTAGAACCGACCTTTAATGTAATTGTTATAGATGATATTATGTATCGCGTGATTGTTGATTGTTTTATTGTTGTGTTTAATTACAACATTGAATTGTTCCACTACTTCTATTTGAAACGTATCGGAAACGAAGTATCGATGTTTTGGTTTATCACAAAATACTATTTTAAATGTTTGCATTCTATGAGATATATTATAATATGTACACACTCAGATTTATCGATACACTGTATAAGTGTTATAATAACAAATGGTATTATCTCCATTTCCCTCGAGGGCTCATTGATTAATATTTTTGCGGGGTCACTGAGAATTCACGAGGTTTTCGGGATGATAAAAATATAATGTACATCTTTATCCAAAGAAAGTAAAATCAAAAAAATTAAATGATAACGAATTAAGACCTCATTTAATTAAATTTTAACCTTAAAAAAAATAAAATATGTCTTATCTGAGGGCCAGATAAATTTTGTGTCCCTGGGCCGCGCAATCATTCTGCTACGGTCATTTGGTGATGACCCCTACTATAGTCTATTGCCTATATATTATATGACATGACTTTATAATATTAATTAGGAGAGACGTGTGTTACAATAAGTTACACAATTAATAATATTATTTCTGCGGAGACAAATATGTAAATTACAAATATTTTAATTCGACGGAAATGGCACCATCAGAAATAATAGCACGAAATAAACACTGAACCCATAGGCTTATCCATATTAATTAATTCGATATTATATTATTTTATTTATTTATACAGAGTATTACAGACAAAACAGTTAGTACCGTAATACAAGTTATAAATCATTGAATGTTATTGCCTTGAAAAAAAACTTCTCGAATACCCACTAGACTTCATTATGATTAGATTATATGTCTCTGATGTACAATATTATTGTTTCTGTTCAAAGGCCATAAAAACTGTAAGCTGTTCATCACTCACGGAGGATATCACAGTCTCGTGGAGGCCTTGCACTATGGTTTGCCGTTGATTGGTTTCCCGTTTTATACCGACCAGTTCTACAACATGAGGTTTGTCATCGAAAACGGTTTCGGAATAGAAATCTTACTGGAAAACCTAAACGCAAAAGTCCTCGTCGATGCTATAGGAAAAATCTTCTCCGATATTAGGTAAGACAATATTCACAATTTAATACAGGTATACATGAATATATTAATACTATAATAATATAATATAATATAATAATACTTATTAAAGACGACTACGTGAATACGCTTTTGTCCAGAGCTTGAAAATATATAGTTGAAAATCAGTGTCAAAATTAGATTTAATTTGATGTCCGAAACGTTGGTACTTTTGTATAATTAATTTAAAAAAAAAAACACGAAACTCTGGTCTGTATAGTACCTACTATAATGTGTTGCGACTTGCGAGTGTATACGTCGTACCTAGTTTGTCATTGACCATTGTGTGCAGTGTAGCCGTGTAGATCACTGTAATAGACGTGTCATTACTCATTAAATTTGAATTAAATAATAATAACAAATCGTTTTTAAAACCAAACTACTTTAAGAAATTGTTATAAACCACTCAGTTTTTACACCTTGCTATGTGGTTATCTGTACATTCTTATAAATTGTAATACATATTATTGATACGTTTTATTTCAGTTATAAGAAGAACGCAAAAACAGCTTCCAAAATTTTCTTAGATCTTCCAGTTTCCGCGATGGATACCGCAGTGCATTCGGTCGAATACTTAATTCGAAACGGTGTTGCAGATTACAAATTGCCCGCGTCCACGAGCTTGAACCGATATCAATATTTTCTGATCGACGTAATGGTTTTGATTGGCACTGTTGTAACTTTAACCGCGTTAATTTTATATAAATCCATCGGTTATTTATGGAAGATAATTAATTTAAAAGACAAAAAGTTAAAATAAAGTAAAGACACAGGTACCTACATTATTATTACATCATATTATTGTTTAATAGCATAATATTATTTAAAATAAAATTGTGCAGTAAATAGTTTTGAGATGTAACGAATTATATTTTAAAAGTTAACACTTTGACGGAGAGTGAGGATAAATAATAATTATAAAAAGCATTCCTAAATTAATCTATGTTCTAGAACTGCTATCCCATTACATCAAATATAATATATTGTATATGTAGATCTATTAGGGCGTATACTACTTACCGGATGACAAAAATGTTAAAATATACCCAAAATACCTATACTGATAAACATGTAGGTATGTTATCATCAATGAAGATACGATTCGATGGATATAAATTACAGTCTAAATATAAGTTATCATAGGGAAACTCAACAATTTTTTTTGTGGCTTGGCTTGGAGCGTTAGCTGCTAAAATTCGCACAATGCTACTGAGATACTGAGAGTAAGTAACGCTCGCTGGTACTAATTCCCGGATGGGTGACCACCCGGGTAGTTCGTGGTAGTAAAAACCTTGCCATACATACATGTTTTTACCTACCGTTACAACACCTTACCGTACGAACATTATACCAACCATACAGGTCATAATCCCCTACAACAGCTAATAACCAGTCGCCGGCTTAAATTCAATAAAAAAAATTGTGCAAGTGGATGTCGCTCTGCTGTACAGTAGGTTAAAAGTGGATTACTGTTATGGATGGTGTTAAATTTTAATTCAATGTTATAACATCATTGTATAAGAAAAACGATTACGAGCGAAAACGATATTACGATAAAACGATTTATAAAAGTTGAACATTTTATAAATTTTTAACTACAAAATAGTTTTTAAATTTTAAATTTTATACATTTTGTCAAAATTCAAACCTTAAATGCTTATAAAAAAAATATTGTGCCTATGTATAATACCATATAATGAAGGCTGACAGATTTAAATTGTTCAGAATCGTTTTTCGTATACAATAGTTTTATATAATTTAATAAATATAATATGTTACATATTATTATTAAGTCCGGTGTCCGGAATTGTACATTTCGCAATGTGTACTGCAGTGATTTTTGTACACATTGGGCGATTTGTACAAAGTGGATGGTTTTTTTTATATAATTCGCGATATGTACAAAAATCACAGTACAATTAATGACAACACTTAAAAATTATCTAAACGATTTTACAATATTGTAGACACCTACTGCGTTTTTCAGAAGTATAACTTCAACAGACTATAAAGTTTATTAGTAAGATTACACAATAAAAAATGAGTGCAGTTGAAAATAACTTTTAATTTTAAAAGTTAATTCGTGCAAAAAATTAAAAATATTATTTTAAATGCAAATTCAATGTCTGTACCTAGATAATGAAGTAAATTACAAAAATAACAAATGACGCATCTACTTCCAAAGCAATACAAGCTAAATATTGAAAAAATAAGAAACTATTAAACAACAACAGACGTAGACATTTGAATCGCTACGACATTACTAAAGTAGATAATAAGTTAATGAATGCATTTTTCCATTAGATACATAGAACAGAAAATAATGAAGCTAAAATATATTATGTAGGTAATATAAATTATATAATGATGAAATGTATGATATTCTGAATAAGTCATATAAATAAACAAGACATAGACGCATCATGGGAACATGGTGATCTACATAAAATGATTAATAATTTAATAAATAATTACGTTAATATATATATATCACGTCTTGTTATTAAATTATTTTTAAACAATTGTGTGGGGTGTTAAAAAAATAGATTAAAAAAAAAGTTGTTTTTAAAGTTAGAAGTAGTACCTATAGTAGAAAAAAATATGTGAAACATTTTACTGAATTTTTTAATTTTTGCCAAGTGAAAATGTCTTTATCTTAATTTAAAGGAAAAATAAATAGCAAATTTAATATATCTATAATATGAAATTAATTGAAATGTATACGATATAATATAATATAATATATAATAGAAGATACTAGTAAAAAGTTTTTCTCAACTATTAGGAAAATAACTTTAAATATCGCCCTTCAAAGGTAGATACCAACTAGATCCAATTTGCAATCTGAAATCATCCCCAATGTTGAAGAACAAAGCTTTTTTTCTACCATAAAACGCTGTAAACGCCATAAACGCTATTCAAATACCCAAAAACACACATAAATGTAAAATCTCAATACGCATTAATCGCTACGATTCTATATCTAAAAGACTTCACCTATAAAAGTATAAAACGAGTACAACCGTATATAATGCAGATCAATAAATAAATCATCGTTAAAATATTGTAATACAATAGTATAACCCCTGCTTTATTACGTAAGTACAGTATTGGTGTATCAATAATAATAATAATAATAATTGTGTTAGGAAAAATAAACGGGCCTGAAATCCAGCCGATTCTGCAGGTCGGTTAATAATAATATGAATATTAGGGCAGAAATTTGATGTAAACAGTACCAGAAGAGGAATAAAAATTCACCTTGTTTCGATCAACTTATATTCATTTTGAAAAGATGAGTGTATTCGTTAGTCTATTTTCTAGGTTTGCTTGGAAATAGATTTACGAATTATTTTTAGTTAATATAATATGATGCATAGTAAGTTTATATTTTTATCAAAATAAACTTATACTTGACTTAGTTGAAGATAGTAACGAAATTAAAAATATAAAAATCCACTTCCGAGCAAACTTAGAAAAGAGGAATATAAACTAAATTTAGTTTTCAAAATTGAAATCGAGCCACCGGTTTAATTTTCTTTCGCTAATTGAGTTTTTGTTACGCATGCCATTTTCCTATAATTGTAAATTTTGATTTGACAATCTATAAAATATCATATGTTTATATTACAGAAATAATACTAGATCGGGAGTTTACATTTGTCATTATTCCCTCCATAGGACATATTATATATTATCATACAGGGGTCGGATACTATATCCGTCCACGTGCTCATAACACTTGGGCCTTTGAATTCAAATTTAACACAACCATTACACTATTACAGTGACTTATCTAGACACCTACTATGTACTGCTGAGCGGTACCCACATGAGATACATGACAATTTTACTGAATGCTTATATTTTCAATTGCTATACACCATACAATTATGAAAATATTTTGACTTTTTTAAGCTGTTTACGTAAAATATTAAAAATACCAACATAAGCACAGTTTTTTTTATAAGCATTTAAAGTTCAAATTTTTATAACAACTATCATATTTAAAATTTAATAATTATTTTGTAATTATAAATTTATAACTAGGGAACGGATTTAAATGCTCTAAAAAACAAGAAAAATGCCTTAAAAAAATGCTTTGACATCAAAAAATGCACTAAAAAAATGCCCTAAAAAACTTTAAAAATGGGTTTATATTCAATAAAAACAAAATTTTGAATTTAAAACTTATAAAAACATATGATTATGAAAAATCTAATAAAAAATATTTAAATACAATACAAACTTAATTAATTAACTTTCAATTATCTTCTGTCCATCTTCTTTTTACCCTAAAAAATTTAAAATTTAATAGGAATACCATTTAGATAGGTATATTCGTTATACTTTTACCTTTTACCATTTAGGTATTTTATTTTTTTTTAGAATGAATGTGGAAAAAATGTTGAAAAAATTACTTAAAAACCACAAAATGCACTTAAAATTTCAAAAAATACAAAATAAAAGTTACATTTTTTAATTCTTTGATGTATGAAATGAACTTTTTGCTTGGAAACCAATATTTTCGGACATTCAGAAAAAAATGCAATTTGCATTCAAATCCGTTCCCTATTTATAACATTTTCAACTTTTATAGCTAAGGATTGAAAATTTAAAAAAAGGATCTACGTAAATAGGTTATATATATATTACTTTATTCACAATATAATATCATTAAATATACTTAGTAATATCATAGGCTGCATGACTGACGTTCTTCGCTCAAAATTGTTTTTCTTATACAATGATATTAAATCATTGAACTCAAATTTAACACCATCCATTACACCACATGTTAATTGTCATTTAATTTTTTTGTTCTTTTAAATGAGATTATCATACAAGAGAACATAGGTACTTTTGTAGTAGTTAATAAACGTTATCTTTATCAACAATATTAATATATTTTATTTTTATAAATTTGAAATATCATGAAAACAAAAATATTCTGAAAAATCATAATGTTAAATATAATAAACATTTAGACACTGAAAAGTTAAATAAATGTTTACTGTAATGGGTACATATTAAGTACATTATTATAGAAGGACAATACAACGTTTTGTTTTAATATAGAATGTAGTCCTATAGAAAAAACAAGGGAAATACTGCGCTTTGGTTTAAACATTGCAATAACACGTTTCGACTTGATACCAATTGTGGCAATAACACGTTTTGAATTGAATGACGATTTTTGCACCGGATTTGAATTCCTCGTGTTCTTTTACATAAGAATCGATGTTTATCTCGATTTTCAAATTTTTGGCAGTACCACATTTTGGATTTTCGGCCTTCAATTATAATATTGCAATGATAGATGATAGATGTAAGATGTATGAGGTATGATGTAAGATGTATGATGTATAAAGTAAGATTTATGATGTAAGATGTATGATGTAAGATGATAGATGATTGATGATAAATGATATATGATAGATGTTGTATTCATCAATACGATGCTGGATGGACTGTTCGACTGTTCGACTGTTCGACTGCCGACTGTAATATTATTTGAAAATATTATTTCTACTTAATCGTAATATTATATTATATTATAATAAATATTAAGTACCTATAT
Organism: Sitobion miscanthi; assembly: GCA_008086715.1. NCBI lineage: Eukaryota > Metazoa > Arthropoda > Insecta > Hemiptera > Aphididae > Sitobion > Sitobion miscanthi. Next base: position 31,866,832 of record CM017798.1, on the reverse strand, counting down.
ATACAGTACCTGTCATTTTTGTAAATATAGACCCAGACAAAATTATGGTGGCCAGCGCTATGCTCCGATTTATGGCGTCCCTAACCGAGAAAATTGTTGGAGACTCTTTCGAACTGGCAAATCAGATAAACGGTGACGTGATCGTTACTTCGCCATCATGGGGTGGACCAGAATACACAAAAATATAGGTAATCGGGCTGTCAGCTGTATGTATGAGTAAGTTCTGGGAAGTGGGAATTACAATAGCCCCTAAAATTCTGTTACACCTCAACCTTAATAAAAATAAAGAATGATTAGAAAATGGCAACGGAATTGGCCTAAAAATCTGAAAATGCATTCATAGACAGATAGCTTCTCGACGTATTATGGCTGGTCCAATAATAACTTCCGTACGTGCATCAGACCGATGCCCGACGACTGCTCACCAACGCGTCGACATCCACCAAATAACTTTGGTAAGTTTGTAAACAATACCGTTCATTCTTGTGGAATGCTAAAGAAAATTAATTTATTAGATAAATATTATACTATAACAGTTTTTAAATATAGACGTTTTCAACTTACAGTTATGCAGGTGGATGTCGACCAATTTGGGAGCAACGTCTGGTACGGAATTGTTCTAATGAATTCAAACATAAATAATACATTATTATAATATTGTCATGTATACGTATATACGGTTAGGTATATTAAATTCATTAAGTAGGTACTCTATATTAATAATATAGTCTATTAATTATTTTTTTACTATGCTTTTATTGTATTAAATACACAATGACTTATAACTTACATTATTGGACCGGACATACAGCAACATCGAGTTGAGGTATTTGTCAATGAATACATTTTCGATTTTGCCAAGGCTGGCACCAATTCCGTTGCACATTTTCCAGCACTATAGACATATAAAATATAAATTATAGTTCCACATAAATAATAATATAATTATATTTAAGCTAAATGATGTACAAACTTCAGTTTTATCAAGGTTTTTCGGGAGATGTAACAGTATTTTCGGGGCAATCGTTTTCCCCACTTCCAGAATCTTATCCATGCCTAAAGCTAACGGCCCGATAACACCCATTTTGTTGTACTCTGGACCGCCCCATGGCGGCGATGTGACCATAACGTCACCCTTTATGTGATTTGCCAATTTGAAGAAGTCTCCAACAACGAACTCGATCTTATCGAGTACACCATAAATCGCGGCATTTTCCCTGGCCATCACAATCTTGTCTGGGTCAATATCTACCGCAATGACTATTACAAACAGAAAATATTACAATTATTAGAATCCGCAAATAATAGGTACCTACTTAATTTATTATTAAGGTACAGACAATTATTACATTTCGGTAATTACCAATTAAGTAGAAATAATATGTTCACATTTTATTTCCACGAAAACGGTTTTATTTATGTTTAATGTAAAAAATATTATAGTACCTTTGTCGAACAGTCGTGCAAGCTGAATTATGTTTCCGCCGGCGCCACAAAACGGGTCCACAGCCACTTTCACTCGGCCACACTTTTCCGCCATATAGACACTGAGTGTCTCGGGACAGACCGAGTAAAAGCTCTCTATAAAACCAAACATACGATTATAATATATATCGTTTTTATTTTTAACATGATATGATACGTATATAATATATAAATGTTTTTTTTACATACCCTCGTCCATTAAAATTCCTTCATCGAATTTTGAAAATAAAAAATGTCTCTTCCTCCAATATTTGTACGTGTTTGGTCTGTGGGCAATATAAAAAAAACATTATTTAATTTCTGATTATACCTATAAGTAAATGCACGTACGTGGTGTCAATACACGCGGCTGACGCCTTCTTGACGTTGCCGTTTGGCGTAGACACGGTTTCCACGGCGGATGGTGTCTCGACGCTGCCAACAGGCAGCGGAGTGCCATTTTCCGCAGTGACGGCTCCCGCTGAGGGCGGCGTCTCGTCGCACGGCGAAGTGCCGTTTGGCGTAGACTCGGTTTCCGCGACGGATGGTGTCTCGACGCTGCCAATAGGCAGCGGAGTGCCATTTTCCGCAGTGACGGCTCCCGCTGAGGACGGCGTCTCGTCGCACGGCGAAGTGCCGTTTGGCGTAGACTCGGTTTCCACGGCGGATGGTGTCTCGACGCTGCCAAGAGGCAGCGGAGTGCCATTTTCCGCAGTGACGGCTCCCGCTGAGGACGGCGTCTCGTCGCACGGCGAAGTGCCGTTTGGCGTAGACATGGTTTCCACGGCGGATGGTGTCTCGACGCTGCCAATAGGCAGCGGAGTGCCATTTTCCGCAGTGACGGCTCCCGCTGAGGACGGCGTCTCGTCGCACGGCGAAGTGCCGTTTGGCGTAGACTGGGTTTCCACGGCGGATGGTGTCTCGACGCTGCCAATAGGCAGCGGAGTGCCATTTTCCGCAGTGACGGCTCCCGCTGAGGACGGCGTCTCGTCGCACGGCGAAGTGCCGTTTGGCGTAGACATGGTTTCCACGGCGGATGGTGTCTCGACGCTGCCAAGAGGCAGCGGAGTGCCATTTTCCGCAGTGACGGCTCCCGCTGAGGACGGCGTCTCGTCGCACGGCGAAGTGCCGTTTGGCGTAGACATGGTTTCCGCGGCGGATGGTGTCTCGACGCTGCCAATAGGCAGCGGAGTGCCATTTTCCGCAGTGGCGGCTCCCGCTGAGGACGGCGTCTCGTCGCACGGCGAAGTGCCGTTTGGCGTAGACTCGGTTTCCGCGGCGGATGGTGTCTCGACGCTGCCAATAGGCAGCGGAGTGCCATTTTCCGCAGTGACGGCTCCCGCTGAGGACGGCGTCTCGTCGCACGGCGAAGTGCCGTTTGGCGTAGACTGGGTTTCCACGGCGGATGGTGTCTCGACGCTGCCAATAGGCAGCGGAGTGCCATTTTCCGCAGTGACGGCTCCCGCTGAGGACGGCGTCTCGTCGCACGGCGAAGTGCCGTTTGGCGTAGACATGGTTTCCGCGGCGGATGGTGTCTCGACGCTGCCAATAGGCAGCGGAGTGCCATTTTCCGCAGTGGCGGCTCCCGCTGAGGACGGCGTCTCGTCGCACGGTGAAGTGCCGTTTGGCGTAGACATGGTTTCCGCATCGGATGGTGTCTCAACGCTGCCAATAGGCAGCGGAGTGCCATTTTCCGCAGTGGCGGCTCCCGAGTTCTTCGCACTGTCAGGCTTCAGCGGCGTCTGTTCATCGGGTCGGCTGGAGGGGCCGATAAACTCCACAGCCATAAGCATTCCGATGCCGATGAACTGAGCGACGAACCAAATTCCAAAGACCAGCGTCGCAGTCGCCATTCTTGCGCAATCCAACGCGATACGCGACGCTGTCTTCCCGTCTACTATAACGGCGGCTACCGGCAAACGTCTTCTCAATACCCGTTGCACTGCAGGACTTCTAGCGATGTTAGCGATAAACGCAGTCATCGCGAGTCCTGCGTACAACAGGCAGAGCAGCAACGCCAAGACGCTTACAGCTAAAGTCCCAAACACGGTTACGGCTAGCATTGAGGCCACCCTCATAAAAGCTGCAGTGAGATTGTCGTCCTGCAATAAGATAAACATTAAAGTCAATAATTATTCATAGTTAATTCGTCGACGAAAACGTGACACACACACGGGAGGCTTGCAGTAGCGTTTTCTATATAATATCAAATTATACTTACGTATTCTGCTATGCACCACGCGGCCAATGTTGTTTGTACCCGCGTGTACCGTAACTAAAGTTTTCTGGTGCATATGTCATGACCATTGAAAACTTTAGGCAACAAAAATAAATAAACAAAAAAAAACAAAAAAAAAATAAACAGAAAAAACAAAAAAAAAACTATGTAAATCAACTAAATAACAAAAAAAAATCAATTTAACTTAAACTATTACAAAAAAATACAAAAAATTACAAAAAGTAACTATAGAATACTTTGCAGTAAGTAAGCGCTGGGGGTATTCAGAGAGCAAGCTCGGCGTTATAACGTAAGAAGGTATACAAGCGGCTTGGCGTCTATGAATGAAATGTCATATTTTATCGAGTGTTTACGCCTTTTATAGGAAAAATTTTGGCCGCACACACCATTGGTAACAAACGCGACTGTTTATATACAGCCAGTATTGGAATTTTTTACGAGAAAAGAAATCTTTATTATATATTAGCCAACAAATTTACTATAATCTAACGACGAAAAATACGCGAGTACAATATGTACCCTATGTTATTGTGTCACTGTGCAGGTCCAGGACCGTATTTACAATTTTGTCACCCGTGGGCAACAACAATTTTAGCACCCGCGTTTTTGTTCATGATTAATTTGTCCCGTTTCAATATTTATTATTCACAAAAAATCAGAAACAACTGTTTTATTATTGCTAAATATAATTAAAAACTATATAATATACCAAACAACTATGGACGACTATATTATTATTCTCATAATAAATTGATGTGACAATGCTCTTTTGCAGAGGTAAATATATTTAGACAGGTTCCTGTTTTGTTATAAAATAATAAAGATAGAATTTCTATAGCATACCATAATCTAACCTTTGTTATTAGGTATACATACAAGATTTATTGAATGCTTCAATGAAATTCAGATAACGATGGAATGGTAAAAGTGGTTTTAGATATTTTAAAATCTGTGGGGTTGTAAATAATATAATATTATTGTTGTCGTTAATTCAAGCAGATAAATCTTTGGAAATGTGTACTCATATATTATAATAAGCCACGTCTTATTTTAGTTTGACAGTAGAAGAATAATAATTAATAACAGCTCGCACTTAAAACCACGTCATACTGATTTAGGCAAGTGTATGTTTCTATAATTATGCGCTTCCGCGAATTCGGGGTTTTTTTTTATATTTTAATTAAAAAACAAATAAATGTGTACTTATCATAACGTCTTGTTAAAAATAATAATAATAATAATAAAATCGTATCCACACAACGTTTAAAAACGCGTTACTATGTTTCAATGTTTAAAACATAACAAACAAATCGTATTCGAATTTTTACGAATTATTTTTCGATCGTATTTTAAAAATACAGAATAAATCCTTACAATGTAACTTGTTGCACTTTTACGATTCACGTGATACTACATAATAATATTACCGCGTTCCGTTTGCCGTGCTTATCAACTTATTGTGAGACCCACCCGGGCAGACTTACGTAATAGTTAAGCACGAACCGGACGTTTAAGTTCTAACTCGCGTATAAATGACATTGCGACCGGCGGCTATAGGCTGTCACTCGCTCATCTGTGCCGTAGTAAGACCCACCCGGGCAGACTTACGCGACACAGGTTTTGAGATATCCCACACGAACTCGAGCGAACGGTTTTAAGCCGGTCAATGGTACAATAGTCGGATAATTCTGGCATTGTATCGATCGGCTTTTGCGTCGCATTCCATGGGGCAATAGTTGGAGTATTCTGGCATTACACCGTTTGCCAACCTTGGCTTGAGTATTCTCACCCCCCTGCCCATCGACGAAGCGTCGGTCGCCGTGGCCGGTTCTATGTTTTCGTCGTTAAAAATTAATTTCTATACCTCATCCATCTCCCTGTAAAAATCGACTCGGAACTCCCAAATACATGCAGCCACTTGGGGACGTACGCACCACGCGTATTGTTTGTTTGGCCGAGAGACTCGCGGAGAAGCAAATTGCACCTTTAAGAGGTGCGCTGAACTTGAAATATTAGAAAGAAATATATACCAGTACGTCTTCGCGTGTCGTTTACCCTTATCGCAATAGCGACTGTAAATTATATAATACCAAACACCTTTTCGTGTTTTCATTTACAGGAGATATGATAATGAAAGTACCTACTCTGCGCATATACGTGGCACGGACTGAGCTTTGGAGATGACTAGACAAAGCTTCTGGTCCCACGGAACGTGTAGCTGCTGTGACAATGCCCTTCACGCTCAGACACTCACCGAATTCGACAATAATTCGTCGTTGGATTTACAACCACATGCAGACGACAGCTATAAAGGTCCACAGTTATTCGTGTACCCTCAACACCAGCACCGCGGATGTTACCAACGCTCCACCAACCATCGAAAGCAGGCCCGAACCTAGATTAGCTTCCTTCGATAACCACTATCTTCTATAATTTATACGATACTCCGATTTGGGTAACCGCGTCGAAAAAGGCGCCTTTCGAGGATTTTCGTGAGGTGGCTAGTGATAAAATATACTGCCATATACCCATTACCGAGGAGATCCGCTTGCCGCCTGGCCAGAGAAAGTAAAAAACCTGTTTGTCGACGAATTGATGCAGCGTTAATTACACGTGGGAAGAAAGCGTTTTTCATCAGAAAGCAAATTTTTAATTAAAGACAAGTGAGTTTGCAGCTTGTAAATGTCTACAAACCGATTAATAATCTAAAAATTCACTAACCATAATGTGCACCATGGTAAAAAAAAAAATAGTGTTACACATTACATACAATTTGAAAACCGACATTAGCAATATCATTTGTATATATTATAGGTACTTAATTTTGTATTTGAGTATAATGTTGCATGTCATAGCGGTCTACTTAGGTATTAATTTAGTTCAGAAGGCGGGCATAATGCCCGCTCCTCGACTGCGAGTGGGGAGGGTGGAGGTCATGTTATCGGGTGAGTAAACAGTTGCAGGGTGTCATCCTGGACCAGAGGCTTACGACGTTTGCCAAACACATATTATGTACCTATTAATGTATTATCCGTACAATATTAATTGTAATACAAATATGTAAGCAGATTCTGGTTGTGACCGTTTTTGGAACTTTGATCCGGCTGAAACTACAACGCGTGGTGCAGAGCAAATTGTTTAATCGATATCCAACAGAAATTCCGAATTCGTGATTATTATAATAATAATTGGATTCGCAAGCCATCCGGTGGTGTGCCTCGCACAGTATGTATAATTAAATTGCCATTATAAATATCAAATTGCGATAATTCAAAATAACTATGCTTACTCTCTGCTTATTGACCATCTACAATCTGCACGGCTGTCATTACGACGTATTTTGTGACAATATAATTTATATTATCCATCTTATTTATTTGCAGGTGTATTTACTGTCATTATTTTCGAATCGTATGCAACATTTACGTGTTTTGTAAGTCGTTTACCGTCGTTTAAAATTTATAAATATTGGTTTGAATGTTCGTATTTATACATGTATAATTTATCGATTATTATGGGACCGTATTTTGTTTCAAAGTTGGGGTAGATCATGGCACAAAAAACACCTCAGTCCGTAAGTATATACATATTGAAATAAAAGACTTCACACGAAAAAAATTATCAATTTATAGTTTGCATGACATGTAATCAACAAAATCATTTAAAATAATGTTTTCCAGTACCAAATTATATTACGATAAGACTTCATGGTCCAAACAACTTACTCAAACTTCCTGGTTGTCAAAATCTTTGAAATTAACTTTAAATCAGTCTAGTAAGTAATTGTTGAGTATATAACAACAAACGTAAATCAATTAAATTATGTCGAATAAATATGTTCGTTGTTCATTCATTGCCCTATTTATTTAGCTAAAATTCCAAACTGTAAAAATACGTACACAAAAATTCCTTACACTATATTGTATTAAAATATATCATTGAGATATTAATATATTTTTTTTATTACCTAGGTGTATAGTGTATTGACAAACGATGAAACTTCGGTAATATTGCATACCAACATTGAGAAGTTAACTACTTAGTTGTCAAATATATTACGGAGGACGCTCGACTGTAATATTTACACGCGGTAATAATAATATGTTTTGAGGTCACCTAATTATAACGTTATATTTTAATATTTTTAAACTATTATAGGTAGTCAAATCTATTAAGAGGATTGAAAGCGGTGATTTAATGAGGGGGTACGTATAGGCAATTCGATGTCTTATATTCGTTACGCAGTTGTGGTTGTGTGCGAAGTAAATGATCACTAATGTGCGTAGATATGGGAATCCGTCGTGTGCCACTCTCGCACATGTCAATAAATCGAGAAACAACGAAATATATTCTTCTATGCATCACCTATAAAAACTACCAAAAACGATAGTAGTAAATTAAACATAGTTCCTGAAGTTTGATTGTAATTTCGAAAAAAAAAGGTTGGAATTTGTGTAAGCTCCTAGACGATGCTTTGTAAGAACCCCTTTTTTGATATAAAAACCCAAAAAGCCCAAAATAAATACAAATGTAATGCAATTATTTCATGAGATTCTTTTAAAAAAATATCTAAATTTCATGGTCCTTTAAAATTGAAAAATGAAAATCGACTTCCTAGGAAGCCTAGTTATTTTGCCAAAGAATTCATACTTATTATATTAAAAATTATAATCGGACATTTGGAAGAATGTGTAATTTACCACCGCTTATTGGTCTAAAACGTACGAAAAGTACGTGTGATGCGATTCCCTTAAGAATAATAGCCCACCTCAATATTTTATATTTTTTTTTATTTCTCTTCAAATATTATAAATATCTAACCTCATATTATCCAGGATGTAGGGAAGACCTGACAAATGAAATAACGTTTGTTCTAATCAATATTTAATTTTTTTTTTTTTAATACCGAAAATAAAAATTTAAATTTGATTTGAGTTTTTTTGGATATAATTCAAAATAGTCAATTTTTGAAACTGATTATAAGAACGGTTTTGATGGTAAAAGCATTTATCTAAGTCAACAGTCGTTTATTTTTTAGATTTTTTTTAAATATCAATTCATTTTGATATAAATTCATTTGGAACGTAAAATTTTTTTTAAGAATTATTTTTTGGGAATTTGCTGTCATGAAACATTAGTATATTTCTAAATAATTTACTAATCTGTGTATAATTATAACAATTTTGTGTTATAGGTACATTTTATTAAGTAGAATATTTTTTTTTTTGTCAGGCCTTCTTGTTACGTCCAGTGGCGATTTAGGATATTTAGGATTTTGCTGCCCTGGGTACACATTTTTTTTAATGCAGATGCATGAGATTTACACAGAATTATATTTTATATTAGCAATTTCTATTTTTCTTCAATAATATCACGCTAATATTATCATAAACTCGTTTAAACTTTCAGATTCGGCATTTATTAAGAGACGAACCACCGCACCGCTAGATGCGTATGGCGTCGTGTAGACGAAACTACTCATGCCGTAAGGTAAGCAACTTTAACATTACTTACCTATATTTCTTTTTAATTTATGATATATGATGTTTAGTCGAGACGAGCAAGTGTCACCATCAGCCATACATATAATGGACCTCTATGCTTATGAAGAGTTATCAGATACCGATGATGAAATGACTGATGTCGAAAGGATACCGATGAAACGATGAAACGATGTCGAAGTTTATTCACCAGTTGTGTCAGATGACGAATTGTAAATAATATATATATAATTAATAAATAATGTCCATTTATTTTACAAATATATATAATGAGTATATTATGTACAAGATTCAATTTTACTACATGTTTCATTCAATGCCCTTCATCATCACTGTAATCTTCACCCCACATAAATTGTTCAATGCTTCAAAGACATATAGCGTCAGTGGCTTCCAAATCTATACCCCATACATCATTTTGGTTTTCTATAATGGTAAAATATATTAAAATGTATAAAAAGCAATAATAAAATGAACGTACCATCTGTTCGTTGGTCATTTTGTTCATCGCCGACAGATTTTTTTTCTTCTTGGCTTAATAACGAGCTATAAAAATACTCGTCTTGGTGTATTTGATAGCTATAATATATAAACTGTATTATTTTAATTATAATATGGAAATAATTTAACTTACCATTTCATCAAACTCGCCATTTGCTGAAAAATCAATAAATCCTGTTGATATGTCTTGTGTATTTATAGTAGACACTTGGCTGCTAGTACACGACATTTTAAACACGTTATGGTTTTACTACGTATGGCTTGGTAAACATCGGGGTGAAGACTGAAGGGTACCTACAAAAGTATATGTTTGCGTTATATTATCACATACGTATAACATTATACAAAAACGGGGTGAAGACGATGAAAGGTGACCATGCAGGTGGTATGACCGCTTATACTCACTTGTCTGATGCACGCATTTTTAAGACGAACAATAATATGTAGGTCATACAACTGTAACACGTTATACGCTTGTCTCTTAAAATGTGGGTGGTTGTGGTCATTCAGCGGTGACCTTGCAGGTTAGGGTACAGTCGGCGGCGGACAAATGTATGTGTGTTTTTGTTTACGTTATAATATTATCATATACGTATAACACGAATATTTTCAAATAATTTCCCACGTACACATATAAATAATTATTAATAGATTATGATAACTGCTCACAGCAATCTGATAACGCGGGATAGGTTGTGCGATGTGGGGTAGAACAGCCGGGGTGGTGATCGGTCGGGTGGAGTGTGTGTGCGGGCGGTGGTGGAGTATGTGTGGCGGTGGAGTGTATGCGGCGGTGGTGGTCTGCCGGGGTGGCGTGACTGTACGCATGCGCGGATATATGTTGTCGTAAACGTATCAGATCGGAGGATGTGGAGGATCAGAGGGTCAGAGGATCAGAGGGATCAGTGTTTTCGAATCGGCTATTATATCCTACTAGTAGATAATCAATAACAAAAAATCCACTCTGTACTATTAATATTATAATATTATTAATTAGTTCATTTGCATATTTGTATACCTATTTGGTATTTAATTTAATTGCGCCTGTACTCTATGCTTTTGGATAAAACCTTTTATTGAAATATGATTACAAAATAAATTATTAAATAAAGAATAATATTTTTTTTTATACTTACAAAATGTGTAGGTTAAATTTAATTAGATTTACATAATATAATTTACACATATTTTAATATGTGAGCAATAATTCTGCATGCGGTTGACATTTTTTATGTATAATATTATAATATTATATATTAGCATAGTAGGGTACTATAAAGAATATAAATACCTATAAAGTAGCACTGTAGCACTGGACACTTCACTTATACTCTCAATATCGATGATATTTGTTCAAAATACCTACCTATTTTTGGTTCTTTTTATAGACATTTGAAATGTGCTATAGATTTTTCGATACATAATTTATGTGAGCTAGTAGGTACCTATTTGTTTCATTGTTTGCAAGTAAAAAGCTTGGATATAGGCACGAGGTATTCCTCATAAATTATTCCATTTGAGTATGTATCAGGTACTCTAATTAAAATAATATCACATATTTTATATATGAATGTAAATTGTTCATAAATCTATGAATTATTATAGTACCTATTGCATTAATATTTAATACAATGATACATTATTATAATATTCTAGCCTTACACTTTTACGGTTAAAATATTATATTGGCTAAATGCGGCGCGGTTGTCGGTCGGGTTGTCATTTATTATAATATCGTACGTGCATGGCGACCGCCACCTACTTAATTATTTATTTACGTAATTTTGACATTATTGTTATTATTTTTGGCTCCGCGCATAAACCCGCTACAGATATTGAAATCACGAACGCAACTGTGCCAAACACGAACATACAAAATGTCTTCGCTAAACACAATTATGCCGTATAGTGAATCCGTATCTATGAATCGGAATAATCCGAAAAAAAAATGCTCTCCGAAATGAGACGACCCCAAGCCGTCCGCCAATAAGACTCGTTATGTAGAAAAACTGAACTGAGAATACGTGTACCGTACGGACAACTGGACGATAATTTTGCACCGCGCATAAACCCCGCGAAGATATTGAGGAGACCACGAACGAAATTGTATTAACACAAATATACACATCGTCTTCCCTAAGTCCAGTTATGCCGTATAGTGAATCCGTACCTGTGAATCGGATGATCCGAAAAAAAATGGCTCTCCGGAATGGAGAAGACCCAAGCCGTCCGCGATAAGACTCGTTATGTAGAAAAACCGAACTGGAATACGTGTACCGGACAACTGACGATAATTTTTGCACCGCGCATAACCCGCGGCAGATATTGAGGAGACCACGAACGAAATTGATTAACACAAATATACACATCGTCTTCCCTAAGTCCAGTTATGCCGTATGTGAATCCGTACCTGTGAATCGAGATGATCCGAAAAAATGGCTCTCCGGAATGGAGAAGACCCGAGCCGTCCGCCGACAAGACTCGTTTTTTGAAAAAGCCGAATTTGATACGCGTACCGGAAAACTGGTCGATGTGTGTGTTGTGCGGGCGCCGTCACTGCAACTCCAGAGACGATATAACTCTGCTGTGCACTTACTTCGAAGCAAATAAAAGGTACTTACATATTATTCTTAACAGGAATGATAGGAAACAATTTTTATAATTTTCAATACCTTATGTGACAGGGGCGACTCTGGAGATTTGTACTGGTTGGGCTAAGTCATAACTTTCAGAATACTATAATATGTTTATTTTTACAAAATTTACAATTTTTTAAAAAATACGATCTTGGGGGATTACGCCCATGATACGTGTAATTTGATCGGTTGAGTAAACATATATTTTTTAATTGAGGAGGAGAGATTTTTTCAAGCAACTGATACAAGTTCTTAAAATAAAATAATCAGGTAAAAATTATGTTAATAGACATTTATTTTAAGTAATGGTTTTTTTTGGAAAAGTTAGGACTTTGGTGGTGAGCTCCTGCTTAACTCTTTCCCCGCCGAACTACACTTCTGATTTACATCTATTTTGCAGTTTTAAATTTTGTCTGAGTTTTCTTCATAGTGAGCTGTACCTATACTAGCTACTTTTAAAATAATAAAAAATTCAAAATATTTTGTTCTACATTTTTATAGGCACGAAAGACTTCCAAATAAGTCGAAATCATTTGTTAAAAATGAAACCTCTAATGATAACTTCTATTCAGATAAACGCAAACTACGTTCTACCTCTATTGAAAACGAACCAAGCTACACGTTGTAAGTAATATTTATAATTAATTTTTTTAAATAATTTTCATTAAAATAATTGAATAAAATGACTTTAAAATATGATGTATACGATTTTACAATACAGCAATATTAAGTATGAAAACATGCTAAAATGACTATTCGATAATTTTTTAAAATAGTTTTTCGATAGTTTGTTGAAATTTGTAATTATGTACAAAATAAACTATTCGATGTACGATTGTTAGACGTTAGTGCACAACTGTTTTTTCACAACACGAGAAAATTTATAATAAAATTTAATATACATTTCAGATTTTATAGATCGTACTTTATAGTAGGTATTTATATTATGTAGATACCTATATAATTTTCGGCTTTTGTTACACCCGCGCTTATCATGTTTCCCGTTTACCTATGCAAGGTTTTTACTATTACGGCGCCTACAAAATCGATCAGTTTTCAACTTTTAGAAAAGATCCATTTTTTTGAGTTTGACGTGCATAATTTGAAGCTATGGCCGCCTATAGGAACACACGTCGGGACCAAAGAAGAATTCCTGATTCGATAGTTCATATATTATATTCGTTTTATTCAGGGTCCGCCTTAGACAATTTTCACTGTACAATAATAAAATATTATATACCTACCGTTATTTTCGAACTAAAATGTAGTGCTTACATAGTTTATTATATAATAAGTTGAGTTGTACATTTGTTATGAAGTTAAACAGTCTGTTATATGAATGCATAAACCAATCAAATGAGATTTGTATTTAGTTTACCAATATAAATTAAAAATAATATTATGGAAAAGCCGAAAATAAAATATGACATTTTTAACAGTATTTATTAAATATTACTTATAAAAACAAGTATCTGTATGGCTGTATAGTATCTTATTGATGGATGATTTAATTTTATTTGTTTACAGACAATACGATAAACCCTCGGAAAATATTAATGTGGTTCTTAAAGATCTAGGTTTTGTGTGTAATAGTGACAAAATGTATACATTTTATCCATCACAGATATACTATTATGAAAACGCGCTCAAAAGCATATTACCAAATATGGTCAGAAAAATTATATTGCACCAAAACCAAAAGTAAATATATGTTGTTTTTATTTGCTAAAATATATTAGTAACTAGAAAGCATTTTATTTCAGATTATATGTCATGTATCAATATTTAATTTGAATAAAAAATTTAGATTAGTGATAGAAGAATTAAGACTGGTGGGTGTTTAGGTAACTAATATTAGCAATTTTTTTTATACAAAAAAATAGAAGTTGGGACAAATTTAATATTTTAATTTGTAAGTTATTTAGTTATGAGTTTGGTATTTTATATTAATACTACATTTATAAATGTATAGTTTATCTGATATAAAGTAGAAATCAAAATATCAAAAACAATAGTATTTCACCAATACTTATCATTATCACTGTAATTATAATTTTTTATTGAAACATCAAAATATAAACATACAGTTTATCTAACAATTTTTAATATTATGTTTTTATTTTAGAATTCAATAGGTAGTTCTGATGGATTTAGTCAAAATGGAAGACGCAAAAGTCAAAAGCCAATTCACTCTAAAACATACCCGGAAAACAATTCTTACAACAAAAACTACAAAATTGAAGTATGAAACATATTTAAATTAATATTACTTTTAAAATTTTTCTTTTTAGTTAGCTCTTGAGTATAATTTAAAAATTGTAATTCCATTTGGTGTGCAAATAATTAATCATCAACAAATTTATAGCTGAAATTTAATACACATTACGTTGTACAATCGTTATTTTACAATATTTAGAACTTTCAACAAGTTATTTTTTTACAAATAATCTTTGTGTATTGAGTTAACATTTTACTAAACAAGATTAATAAGTCTAAAATTATGCTCTGTTGTCTATATATATTGAATGAAATTCTATAGCTTCTTGAAAAGTATTATATTATAGTATATTATTAAAATTAATTATGGAAAAAAAATGGTGTACAAGTATAAATTTAGTTATTTATATGTATATTTTAGAATCTACATCGAGATGAACAAGTGCCTATTAAATACTGTTAATGAGGTACTTGTTGTTTGCAAATTATGATCTCGGTATTCTTTTGGACAAAGGTAATTCAACTATTTTCTGTTTAAATCTGGTTTTTTAAACATTGTTTTTTATTTACAGAGAGCTTCTATTCGGTCTGTCCAGAGGTTTTAAGTTACCACATAGCAAAGCGTTGTAGAAATAACGTAGTGGTGGATCCTTTTTGTGGAGCTGGTGGTAATATTATACAGCTAGCAAAAACATGCAACGAGGTATTATTTTTACAATGTTACATAATATTTTACTTAAAAATTAAAATATAAGTTTTAAAAAAACTATTTGTGTTTAGTTATAGCATGCGATATTGATCCAGAAAAGATAAGATTAGCACGGCATAATGCTGAGATATATGGTGTTGCTCATAAAATTGATTTTGTAGTTGGTGACTTTTTTCAAATTTACCCGAAGTTAAAAGCGGATGTACTATTTATGTCACCACCGTGGGGAGGACCAGGATATTCAATTGATAAAAGCTACAGTTTAGCGTCTATGTGTGACAATCATTTCGGGGGAGGTTTTGGTATTTTTGATATTGTTAAAACTATTGCGCCGAATATTGCATTTCATATGCCGAAACCACAAATATATTAGAAGTAAGGCACATGATGTATGGTGTTCAATATAATCTAACCTTTATACTATAATTTTTCAGTGTATTGGGTTGGCAAATGATTTTGGTAAAGTGGAAATTCAGCAGAATTTTTATTAATGGAAGACTGAATTCAATCACAGCCTTCTATGGAAACTTTAATTAAATTAACTGACAGTTGTCAACGACTTTTGAAAATATTCTTTACAGTTTTGATTTATTATGTATTATTAATTATGATTAGAATATCAATTCTATTATTTCCAAATTATTTCATTATTAATTATTAATTATTAATTATTATTATTATTTATTTATAATTGTGCAACTATCATATATTTATTGATATATTATAATATATAAAATGTATACACTGCTAATAGAACAATTTATGTTAAAAGACTATAGAAAATTAAAAATTATACCAGAGTTTGACATAATTTATACCAATTTTTGTATTACTTAATTGTCTCTCTCTTCAAAATAATAAAATAAAATAGATTTTGGTTACAAATAAATGTTCCTATTCCAACTATTTTATTTTATTAAATATTAAAAGAAAAAAAATGCTATCTGAAAAGTAGTGTATTGTGAAAGTTGAATTTATAGAATATAAATGTTAACTAATTTAATATAATATTTTTTAACTCTTGATATAAAACAAAATTATACATATTAAACGATACAATTGCTGCAATTTTAAACTAAGTCTTATAGTTTAAAATTGTTGAAAGCTTCATATCGCCATCTCCAATAAGCTGCCTAAAATTGAAATGTTCAAGTTAAATTATAAAGATATTAAGTTTATTTTAAAATTTTAATTAAAATATATTTACTTTGAACGATCCCACAACGCACCAAATGAATATAAGGCTGGCCTTACATCCAAAGCAGCCACTTGATATTTATTTGGTGATTATCTGTACTGTAATAATCAATAACATATCGTACTTCTTTACCACAACGGTCTACTATCCAATCATGTCTATCAAAAGGTAGTTCATATACCATCCAATTTCGTATTTTTGCTCTTGGAGAAAAATGTTTGTAACAAAAAAAAAAACTATTAAAATTTTAATTATGTAAAATGAAAATAATAAATAATTACAACATTTTTAATGTTACACTTTATCAAATTACATTTTGAACAACACCATCAAAGTAAATGCAAACAAACTTTTTTGTAATGGATACATAGTATTATGGCCATTTTCTAGGCTTACAATTTCTATTAAAAATTCACTATGGTCATGAATATTATTATCTATTATATGCTTGAACAAAATCAGAACTAGTATATTATCTCAAATATTGCACCTAGTGCCTACAATATAAGAAAAACACTTCTGATACCTTTACATAGCACCTACTATATAATATAGTATATTACACACCTATTTAATATTTTATCATTAAAATTATTATTAATCAATTTAAGAAGCATTAAATGGACATAACTTTTTTATACTGCTGATTTTTTTACAGTGATTTTTTTCCTTGAGGATTTGTTTCCCAAACAACTCAGTTTTTATATTTCATACATTTTTTTGTTGTTCTATGGCTGAATTAGAAAAACGAGATATTGGAGCAGATAGTAAAGTTCCATTAGAAGAACTCTGCAAAAAGTGTATGGAAGAAGAAATTAAAGTTGGTAAATTCAGTCGTGGGCAATCTATGGATTTATCATCTTCTTTGACAAAATTAGAAGAAGTTTGGAGAAAAATTGAACGACACACTCATTTGACACACAGAGCTCATCAATCAGACATTGGTGCACAAAGATTGGCCATACAATATGCAGCCCATTGTTGGCTCCATGCTATCTCAGCTGCTGGACATTTAGATAACTTGCTCATTCCTGGTGAGTACATAGTTATTCAAAATCTTGAATTAATTTAATTTTTATTCCATTTACTTCTAAAGATCGTGGTACAATTTTGATGGAACTAAACAATATATTATCGCCATTGGCAGTAATGCAATCTCAAATTATTGAACACATGGAACATAGAAGTTCGTTAACATCAAGTGTTGATCAACGTTTAAAATGGGCTTCAGGGGTAAACCCAACTGTTGTAGAGGTATAATATACTAAGAACATGTAGATAGTTTAATAATATAGGAATAAAGGATTTCATAAGTTGTGAATTATAATATTATGTAATACATTTTATACTGTAAATGTTAACATTTTAGATGGCTAATAATTTTGGAAACAGAATGAAACATGAAAAATTAATGATAGACACCAACCAAAACTTATGCAGTTCTATATTGACAGTAGTCAGTTCTCTGTTGCGAACAGAATCATTACTCACCCGTACTTCAGAAGCTATTTCTGCTGATATTTCATTTTTACAAGTATTTATATTACACAATAATGATTTTTAAAAAACTTTTAAATACAATTAAGTTGTAATTACTAGTTATTATAACAATAACCATACATTACATTATGTTATAACACCAATATGTGTATAAAATAAATACTAATGATTTTATTATTTTTAATAGTTGGTCGAAGATTATCAGAAAGCATGTTACATGGCTACAAATATTGGTATATCAATAACGCCAGAAGAAGAAACCCTTATTAAAGTAGTCCCTATACCTCAAGGACCTATTGAGTGGACTTGGTTGAACAACACAGTTCACATTATTTCTGGTAAATCATCTAATAAATCTAATTATTTCATATACTGTTATCATTGTGATTTCTCAATAATATTTTATATGTTGGCTTAATGTGAATTGAATTTATGTAATTTATAACGTCTTTGTGTTTAGACAATGTTCAACAATTAATGGCTGCCCAAGAACCACTCAGATCAGAAATTGCTTGTATTCAAATATTAATTAAAGAACAATTGAATGTTCTTAAATCCACTTTGACATCCCATAATAAAATAATATCCGACGTTCGTTTATTATTAAAGTCATTGACAAAAGTATATTTAAATATTTAATAACCTACATTTAAATATTTAAATATTGAATATACTGTGCTATATATTTTACTATTAATTATACAAATATTATATAATTTTAAGAAATTTTATTTAGTCTCAATTATTTAATTATTTTTGCTATTTACTGTAAAATATTTATTTTCATTTGTTTAAATTCAAAATTATTTAAATGTATATTGTTTAATAGTAATAATATACAACTGATTAAATTGTTTATTTGTCAGATTGATAATGTTGGTACAGCTAGTATTAACTATTTTACAAAATATTGTTCTTATTTAGACCATTTAATGTCTTTAATTAAACAATTAACAACAATTAATGAACCAACTATTCAACAAGTGAATGTTTTACTCAAATCGATACAATCACTTCACAAAAAAACACGTAAATAAATGCCATTGTACAGCTAAACAAAATATGTTATACTAATTTATATATTTTATTTCAGCACAAATTTATGATGATTTATTTACAATCTTGGGTGAAAAGGGATTACTTATAAAACAGCATAAACTTCCACCTTTGGTACGTCAGGATAGCATCTGTTTGTCACCAAGAAAAGGATTACCAAGAGATCCCCACACAGGAAAAGGTATTTTAATTTTAAACAATTTAGTTGGGTTGATAGTTGATAAATATCTAAACAATGTTTTTCTAGCGGTTCAAAAATGTAACGCTTACGCTGTAAGCGTTTGGCGACGTGTAAGAATGAAACTTGAAGGTAGAAATCCAGATCCTGGTCAAAGATCAACTGTTACTGAACAGGTAATAAAAATTGAATGATCTGTGTATAGTGTGAAAATCAATTTTTTTTTAAGCTTCAAATTCTAAGAAAACTTTTTAGTTTTTACTTTGTTTCTATTAAATACATTTTCTGATATTTTTAAAAGAAGTGTATTCTTGACTTATTATATTTTAATTTTTGAGAAATTCTAATATATTAAATAAATTGAAAATTTTAATAAAAAAACAAAGTATATACTTACTATGTTACAATATATAAAATCCATCTCAAGTTTAAATGAAGCAACAATGTTCTTAATGAATAAGACTAATGCACGTATGTTTTGCTCCATCAAATGTAATACATACCAAATTTTTGTTTAGAAGAATCGTGTTTTTGTTGTTAGTTTTAATATTACACTATATTGAGTGTTGACCTAATATCAAATTTAAAGAAATTAATATTATGTGTTTTCTTCTGGTTCTCTTTATATTTTAACTTTAAAACATGTTTTAAAAATTTAAAAATGCTCAAAACTCTAAACTTAAAATAATAATAGAAAGTGAGAACACAGATAATATTCTTACCTTTAAATTTTGATGATAGGTCAATTAACTGTAATATTAACCTTTAAAAATATTATAATATGAAAAGCGACTGTTTGAGTCCATTCTTAATTCTTATAACATTGATACTTTATATTTAAAAAAATATTTAATTAGTAAAATTATTAAATATATTATTGTACATTTTATTTCATTTATTAGGTTAATTGGGTGATAAATGAAGCCACGAATCCAGACAATTTGGCACTGCTGTATGAAGGCTGGACACCGTGGGTGTGAATAACCAAAGTTAAAGGCACTTGATGATGTCTTTTGGGATTGAATTATAAAATACTTTTACTACGACAAATTGAATCAATGACCGTGCAAAATCTAAACGAGTTATATGAACAAAACTTCATAGATGGGTTAGCAGTGTGTTTGTCATTTATAAATTACCAATAAATTATATAAAAAAAAAAAAATAATATTATTAATAATAAAAATAAAAAATCCCATAATTATTAGCCATGAGAAAAAGCAGTTTATTAAAGAAAGATCAGTGTTATTAAAATGGCTATTTATATGGTATCAGATTAAGGGTAAAATTGGTGAGTATGTCGTATCTCGTAAAAAAAGAGCATTAGTTTGTGGTAATGATTGTCATTTTTTTTCATTAGCATTAAGTAATTCAATATTTCTTAATATTAGGTCTTAGTTGCGTTTCTAAAAATACATTTACTTTTTCACCATATGTCTATATATATATTTATAATTTTTTTTTTTTTTGTCACAAAATTTGTTCAATTGTAACACATTTTTTTTGGAACAAAATTGTTTTCAAGAAAATCTATTTTGGTTTTTGGTGCAACTCAAAAACAAATGACCGTAGATACTTGAAAATTTCACTGAATGTTTATATTAGCATTTTCATATACACGATAAAATTTTGAAAATAATTTGAATCTTTTTGAGCTGTTTACGGACATGGTCAGTTTTCATTTTTTTAGTTTTTTTTTCTGTAAATATCAATAAAATGTTATTTGTTGGTTAAAAAAGCTTGAAAATTTAATAGAAGGCTCCTGGGTTATTGTTTCAAAAGCAGATGAAAAAAATTAAAAATCCTTAGTCACAGTTTTTATTTATAAGCATTTAAAGTTCAAATCTTAACTAAATACGGAAAAATCAGCACTCACCCAACTACCCACCCACCACCTACAAAAGTTATGGGGTATTTACGTTCGGCGCCACTGAGTTAGGCCTAGGCTAACGTACCGTCTTCGCTCAGAATCGTTTTTCGTATTCAATGATTTATCATTGAATTCAAATATAACACATCCATTACAATAACATACTCGAAAACTATACTGTACAGCAAAGTGGTTCCTACTTGTCCCCCTTTTTTTTTTTGCCTGTCATCACGATTTGGGACGGTACTTTTTCGATTTTCTTCAACAGTATCTTGTTCAATGGGAAAGTGAATTGGTTGGTGCATTCGGGAGGTCAAATTTTAAAATTATCAATAATTATCAAAAGCGCTGGAAAAATTAGACAAAAATTAAGGAAAAACTGGAATTATACGCAAAATAGGTTTTTGACAAAATTGCATTTGGTTTTTGTGTAACTCTAAACAAATGAACGTTTACATAGGTACATGAAATTTTCACTGGTTGTTTATATTCGCATTTTCTATACACGATAAAATATTTTGATTTGTTTTGAACTGTTTAGGGACATTTTCAGTTTCCAATTTGTTTAGTTTTTTTTCTATGAATGTCTTTAAAACTTTATTTGTTGGGTAAAAAAAGCTTGAAATTTTAATACAAGGACCCCATTATAAATATTAAAAATCCAGTAACAATTTTTTTTTATAAGCATTTAAAGTTCGGATTTTGACAAAATACGGAAAAATCACGAAAATTAGCAAATTATTTTAAGTTAAGAATTCATAAAAGTTTTTCTTTTTAAATCTAAGATTTGAAAATGTAGTACAAGATTCCTTATATGTTTGCTACCTTTATCAAAAAAAAAAAATGTCTTAAAGCAAATCAAACAAAATTTGTATAAAATAAGATAATATAATATAAGATTTTTTTAATTTTTTTAAATATTTTTATAAGATTGGATATTCACTCGGTTCCTCTTCCTCATGTAGCGATATTGTTATTTTGTTGTAATTTAAAAACAAATAACTGTAGATACGGCCACATCCGCACCGTTTTAAGTTTGAACCGACAAGTAAGGCTACAATCAATCTTTCCTACTCCAAGACTGAAGTAATAAGTACCAGCAGACTACTTTAATTATATTCACTATTTACAATCGTCCTGTAAAAGATGCAGTCGTTCAGTAAATGGTTCAGACATATAATCATAAATCGAATTTAATAATAATAAACTACCTAAAAATAAAGATATTGACGTCGACATTACCTAACCTGTCCGATGTAAATGAAAATATAAGTCACGACGAAATGTTAAACACTCAAAAAATTAATCTAATTGATACAGAGATAAAAAAATAAATAATAAATAAGATGTTTGGAATATTATTGTCTGTGGAGATTATTAACTATTATGCGTTTATCATCACATTGGCTACCTATCACGGTTATCTACACGTAGTTAACCGTGCTACCTATAAATAATACATAATATAACATGTGAATTAGAAAAAATCACGCACGCGCATAACACATACAGGGTGATTAATTTATCACTAAGTAGATATTAATATATTATTTCCTTGTAAATTTATGTGGTTTTGAAAATATTTTTTTTTACATAATTTGAATTCAATACATCACAACATTTTTGAAGTAGAATTATATTTTATCTTGCCTACTTTTTAAATGACAGCATACTTTTTTTCATTTCATACCCCGATGTGAAATATTTTTGTTGAACAGCGCATACAGGAATAATGGCAGTTTAGTTAAAATTACATGTCTACAATATTATAGTATCATGCATGTGTGGCCGACAAGAGACGGATACGGGATAACCCGCTTTGGAAACGCACGAGTACAATAATATTTTTCACAGTCGAGTAAATAAAAATTTTAACTATAAAAGCCACATCTACATTCAACTATAGGTACTATATGAGGCGCATAGAACCACAACAGCTTAACCCACAAAAAATCAAATTCTCTTTTATGTGATAAATCGTTTCAGATTGATATAATATTTGAAATCCACTATGGCCTATCCCTCAAAAAAAATTATTCGCTAGATGGCAGCACATAATTCGTTTTGGCATTGATAATTAAATTATTATTTTCAGTGCTAAAATGGCCTAACCCGTTGATAGCGGGTTAGGCCATTTTAGTTTTCAAATTAATTTGCCGCCAATATGTTAGGCAACTGATAAAAAAATAATAAAGTTATCATTATAATGTTATTTTCAATCTGTGAATCTTATCTAATAATAGATTATTAATTGGTATTTGGTACACTAAGTCCTACAAGGTTAAGTAGTGAACTTGTACTGTTGTACTAAATTATCTTTTATACATTAATTTAATATAGAATTTATTGAGATTTTACCATAATTTTCCAAAAGTTATTAAAAAACAATGGATGAGGAGGATATAAATTATGTTTTAGAAGCAGGTAAGAAACAAACATAAGATAAATAGTTTAAAATAAATATTGTTTATGCATAGTTTATAATAATTTATTCTAAATAAATATTTGTAAATAGATTCTGAATCAGACTTTTTTGAGGATTCTGGATCTGACTATATACCTGATGGTTATGATTCTAACAGGTCACACGTTAGTGACTCTGAGGAAGAAAGAGCTGAAAATAATTCAAACGATGTGAATAATTATGTTTTACAAACAGGTTAGAAAATAAAAATAAAATTAAAAATAATAGTTTATGCTTAATATTTCATAATTACTGACTGTTAATAGATTCTGAAACAGTATTAGACAGAAGAAATGAAAATTTGGAAGGTGAACCTAGGATTGTTTCTAAAAAGAGAAAACAGAATAAAGACACTTGGGTTAAAAATGTAAGAAAAATTAAAAAGCTTCGAGGTGAAAGCTATACTAGTTCAAGGGGAAAGTTAATGCCACCAAAAACATTTTTACCAGTAGTATGTAAGTGTTTCAATAAATGCCATAATTTAATCCCAGATTCAAAACAAAAATATCTCAATTCTATGTTATTTCAAATGGATAGTTATGATTTACAATCAGCTTTTCTATTTGGTTTGATAAAAGTTATTGACAAAAAAAGAAGTTATACAAAAAATCAAGACACTTCAAGAAGAAAATTTACAAGAGAATATTATTTGCCAGTAGAAAATGGAAAAGATGAAAAAGTGTGCAAAGATTTTTTTAAAAAATTATTTTGTTATCTGATGGTCGAATATCAAGACTCGTTAAGTCCAAAATGGTTTCTAATACTCCACCAAGGGACAAAAGAGGTAAACACACTCCGTTCAACAAAACTGATAACTTGAAAATTGCTGAAATAAAAGAATTTATCAACAAATTTCCAAGCTATGAGTCCCATTACTCCAGGATAAAAAATTTGAACAGAAAATATTTATCTCCAAATTTAAATTTAAAAATGATGTACAATCTTTATAAAAATGATAGCTCAAGCCCTGTATCATTTTATATTTTTCAAGAAATTTTTAACAAGCAATTTAATTTGCATTTCCACGCTCCTATCTCAGACAGCTGTAAAAAATGTGATACATTTAACATGAAATTAAAGTTTTCAAATGATAATGAGGAAAAAGCTGTGTTGGAAAATGAAAGAGAACTTCATCAAAGAAAAGCTGATAGTGCTCGTGAAGGACTGCAACTTGATGGAATTAGAGCAAAGGAAATGACAATATCACGTGCATTGCATTTGATCTTATGAAGACCTTAGCAACTCCTGTCTTGTCAACTGGCATATGTTACTATAAAAGGCAATTATGGACATATTGCTTTGGAGTTCATAACCTTGGTAACAATAATGTTATTATGTATGTTTGGGATGAATCCATTGCATCAAGAGGACCTCAAGAAGTAGGATCTTGCATCTTACATTATATAAAAAATTATGTTACTTCTCAAAAACTTATAATGTATTCTGACCAGTGCGGTGGTCAGAACAGAAATATTAAAATGGCTGTTCTGTGTAATTATATAGTTGCAAGTCCCTCATTTACAGTAAATGAAATAGATCATAAATTTTTAGTTAGTGGGCATTCGTTTCTACCATGTGACCAAGATTTTGGTCTGATAGAGAAACAAAAAAAATTTCATTCTGAAATTCATGTACCAGATGATTGGAAGTCAGTGATAACATCTGCTAGGAAAAGAAATCCATTTCAAATTGTCAATATGACAAAAAATGATTTTTTTTTCAACCAAGTCCCTGGAGAAGCAAATTACTAATAGAAAAATTGATACAACAGATCAGAAAGTAGAATGGCTTAAAATACAATGGTTAAATTATAAAAATGACCAGCATTTTAAATTTAACTATAAATATTCCAACAATTCTGATTTCCCATTTAATAGTGTTTATATTGGTAAAAGAATATCTAAAATTGAAGATTATACTGGAATGTTAGATCTATTGTATCCCAATGGGCATACAATAACCGAAGCAAAAAAAAAATTTGTTAGATTTACTTGCATTTATACCACCAATAAAACATCAATTTTATAATAATCTTAAAGTTGATAAAAATCATGATGAAGATTATCTAGATCCAAACGAAGATGAACATAGTGTCTAAGTAACTTGCAACCATAAAAATTGGTTTTTAAAAATAATATTTTATTATTATTATTACCCATTATTATTAAAATGTATATGATTTTAAATTATATTATTAAGTTTAAATTTATGATTTTTAAAGGTTTATAAGAGTTCACTGACATTAATATTATTTAAGTTTTTCGCCCAGTGTTATTAGTTTGTTTTTATTTTTAATTGATTTTTATTTGAAGACTGATAATGTGATTTCAATAATTATTATTAATCTGAAAGATCTCAGAGTTGTTTTCATTAAAAAAATATTAATAAATGTATATGATTTTAAATTATATTATTAAGTTTAAATTTATGATTTTTAAAGGTTTATAAGAGTTCACTGACATTAATATTATTTAAGTTTTTCACCCAGTGTTATTAGTTTGTTTTTATTTTTAATTGATTTTTATTTGAAGACTGATAATGTGATATCAATAATTATTATTAATCTGAAAGATCTCAGAGTTGTTTTCATTAAAAAAATATTGTAAATAGATAACTATTGTTTTTTTTTTTTTTTTTTTAGTGTCCTTGTTGATTTAAGTAATTTGATGAAGAATAAAGTCTTATAATTTTTCTTTAAATAATATTTATGTACATTACAAAGAAACTGATTAATGAAAATGAGTATAGAAGTAAATTCAAATTGTATATGTTTTTTGCACTAAGCTCAGAACACTAATTTTATCATGTGATGAAAATATTATAAACATAAAAATATATTTCAATCATCAATTATATTTTAATTGTATACTACAACTTGAAACCAGTACAATCAAGTTAATATTATTAAAAGAATCAGATTAAAGTAAATAACACATTTTCAATGAACCGACCTAACCCACCTGACATTGCATATAATAAATATTTTTCAAAATATTGAGTGGCCTAACCCACATTAAAACTTAACCAATATTAAGTGGGTTAATGCTTTATAGATGGTTTTAAAGGCAAGGATTTATAATATATTTAGTGTGAGTTTATTTTCTATAAGTGGATTTTATAAGAAAAAAAATTTTTTTGAAAAATAGTCAAATCTATAATTGCCCATAATGTATAAAAGCACTTTTGTGGGTTAAGCTGTTGTGGTTCTATGCGCCTCATATATTATATCATTAATAAAAATTGTTCGTTTCAGGGACTAGAGTATTGTAATAACCATCGTTATATATACGGGACGTTGAAAAAATTGTTTCGTACGAGCAGCTAGTATAGTAAAGTTAATCGTCGTCGTCGTTGCTGAGTAATGAAATAATATATTATAAAGGAAATACGTAAGAACTATTTTATAACAGCGGTGCCGTGAACGATGCTATATATTCGTAAATGGGCAGGTACCTACTATAGGTTGATATAATATAAACATTATGTATACAGTATACACAGATAACGGTGTGAGTTCAAGTTCAGTTATGATAGTATTATTAATATTAATCAAAGTGATCCGTTTCATCATTTCGATGCCAGCTCGCAGCAACGGTTTCGTCGTCTATTTTCAATAATTACAATTTACAATAATTAATATTGCAATAAGTATTACAATAAGTATTACAATACAATAATACTATGATAGAATATGATAGAAAAATGTTTTATCAAGTAAGTGCGCACACACACACACACACACGACATATAGGAGACTTGGTATGACATACGCTTATTATTTTTAAGTATCTTTTGAGAGTGTCTATTACGAGCTAAAATCAGAGACTTTGCTGACCATACACATGTATTTTTTCTGTCCCGCACACAAACTTACGAATAATTTTTTAACGGAACAATTATTTAAAAAAAAAAAGATTTTTTTCAAATAACTGATTGCTTTGATAAGATAAAAACGATACTTTTTTGAAATGATAATATCTAGTACCTTAATTATAACTCTATTGGAATGATATCTTATAACTTATAGCACCTACAACTTACAAGGAATCTTTTTGGACATTAAGTATAACAATATTTCCGGTAAAAACAGCAGTGCCATGTCATATTAAGTCAGTCTCCACTATATATTACATATTTACTTGTAGACTGTAGTCTGTAGATATAATTATTTAAGTGTAAATTATTTATTTCTAACTTTAAGTGTTTTCGATAACTTGGTGTTTCACATTTTAATATATTATAATATTACGTAATAGAAAGTGAAGGCTGTATTGTGTAAAATAGTAATAATTTAAATACGTAGATACCTATAATACTTCCCAGTTAGCATTATGAACAATATTGTGTTTATCAACTATAACAATTGCATTATTAAAACTTATTACCTTAGAGTCGAAATTGATCAACGACTTATTTGTTTACCTCACATATATTATATTATAAAACATAGTATCTACTTTCTAATAATCGTCACTCAGCCTTTTTTTTGTTTTTTTTTGTAGAAGAAATTAAGTTTGGTCAAAATGCGTTTCATAAAGTTCCTAGTACGTGTGCATATTATATATGTATACTAGAGATTATATACCTATATATAATATCCACGACAAATAAAAATACTTATATAATATTTTTATACTGAATAATATCTTATTAAGTCATTATAATATTATATTATTATAATGTATCTCACACTTCAATAATTTATTATTGCCTTCTTGGATGATTCTGCAGGAAATCGTGTGACAAACGATTGTGGGTTATTTATTCACTGAATAATTTCTTATGGTAATTACAATATATTTTTATTCCGACACCAAACAATCATTTTTATACTTTTGTTATCTTAAAATGTATCTGGGCAATTTGGAGGAGGAGGGGGTGGAGGGACTGCTACCAAATATTTGATTATCAGTTGTGTATAATTCGAAGTAAAACAATATATTATTCTCAATAGTAAAATAATACAAATTATTTTAATTTTATTTTTTGTGATCAAAATATAAAATATATAAACTAAAAAGACATAAACAACCAAATATAGCAACAAATCGGTATATTCTATAATAAGACACTTTTAAACTTTCCAGACCTCCTATATCTATATGGCAACACATTTTTATAATAAATATATTATATGCTATATAGAATCTACTCAGTATATAATGTTATATATATATATCACCACAATTTAATATTTAGGTAGATAGAAATAAATTGACTGCAAACGGGACGAAAAAGGTACCGACTGTAAGGCTGGGGCTATACCACCGCGATTCAAACATGGCGTTTTCCGTCAAATTAAAAATGCATTGGTTTATTTCGGAGCAGCTATACACTTATATATTGTGCGTTTTTATTCATGCAAATTCATGCTAATTACATGCTAAATACAGGTGCAAACATTTTCCAATATTTCGAAATGGGCCGGGCTATCGCATCGGTGCCGAGTGCCGACACCATGTCCATTAGCTCCGCCAACGGTAGGGTCAACTTACAAATTCTGGGAATGAACAATTTGTTCGAGAATATCTTGCCATTATGAACGCCAACTTAACACAATACGTATGGAATACGTTTATAGGTGATCTTCACTTGGCGGACGCGACGTCTCAAAAATTTCATACATTATAATTAGTAATAATTGTCTATTATGTATATATTATTATACTTATTATATTTCTGATTTCTATCGTAGGTATCAATAATCATCGTGATTTTTACTATCTCCGACAGTGGCGTAGTTCGTCCGATCGGCGCCAGTGCGGATATATTGGCGTTCTTCCCGTTGCCAATTTACAGTCATTTTTCCGGTTTCAATCCGCTGTTCTTGGAATTGGCGAACCGCGGTCACCGCGTGACCGTAGTCAGCCCGTTCTATCCGAAGGGAGATGTGCCGATCAATTACCGACACTTACCCATTCCCAATGGTATGTAATATATGTATGGATTCAGTGGTGTACCTAGTGGGGGGGGGGGGGGGCTAAATGGCTTCTGATTAGTTGAAGCCGAGCGGGACCTATTTAATAAATAATAAATACATTGGATATAATATGATTATTTTGCGTGGGCTCAGTGAAAATCCAGAGTACTCGCAGTCCAATGGATATTGGCCATAGGCATAACCGGCTGATCAATATGATCAGCGTACGACTGAGTATGATGAGGTCGGTCACGCGGACTCTGGAGCTGAACGAGACTCGTGCGTTTCTCAACGCCACTCAGTACGCCTTCGATCTGGTATTGACCGAATGTTGGTACAGCGATATTTACCTTGCGATAGGTCACAGGTAACAGTATAGCAATATATTTATGTTTTGCAGAGTTATATAGTTCCATCATGTTTCTCTTAATATATTATACCCAAAAGATTTTCAAAGATTTAGTGTTTTTTTTAATCAACCTGCGCATGTATTGACGTTACGCCGTGACTGCGCAGATATTCCGCACCGGTGGTGTGCCTGAGCCCGATGGCACCGTCGGTGACGCTCAGCCAATCGCTGGGCGTGCCGGACCATCCCGCGTACGTGCCGTCGTTCTGGCTCCGGTACTCGGACTCCATGTCGTTCGGCGAACGGATGTACAACGCGGCGATCGCTGCCGCCGAGCTGATCGTGTCCGAGGTCGCGTTCCGGTCAACGGATCAGCAGATGCTGGACGATCTGTACACGTACCCCGGACACCGGAACTGCCCGCCGCTGGACACGCTCCGCCAAGCCGTCCAGCTCACGTTGGTCAACGGCCACCACTCCGTGTCGTACGCCAGGCCATATTCTCCGAACGTGGTGCAAGTGGCCGGCATGCACATACGACCGCAGACGTCCGCCTCCGTCGACCGAGTAAGCACGTGACCTCCTAACAATTTTTGGATGATTCTTTATATTTACACATGGCAGCAAATGTTATTTTTTTTACATTATTTTAAGTCATTATATAATTATAGGATGTGCAACATAACATTTTTGAATTCCATTCCTTTGGACCTGTACAATTTTAATATTAATTAACAACCACTGACCGCAGCAGGTTAGCTCACCTCAACACATGGGCGCAAATAGGGGGGACTTTTGGGGCTAATGCCCCCAAAAATGTCCATAGCCCCACAAACATTTCCTACATTTTGTTTAAGCTTATTAAGGCTTTAGCCCCCCCCCCAAATCCTAAACGCTATTTGTGCCAACAACATTATTCTAATTCAAAATAGGAAATTAAAAATGTATTTTGAAAAAAGTTGAAGTACAACAGAATATTTTCACAAAATTTTTATTTAAATATCATGTAAAAAAAAATGTTTCAAAAATTTTGTATACGAATAAAACAAATATTAATATTTCAACTTATACTTATTTACCAATTAGTAGATAGCTCATAATTTATTGTTTAATGTATTTCAACCATAGACGTCAACAAACAATACTTTAAGTTGTGGCTCGGCGCTGTGTACGGGATTAAATCAATCACTCAACTTGATTGAGAGTAAGCAACTGCCGCTGCCACTGGTTTTTGAATGAGTGGACCACCCGGGATCGTAGTGTGCAAAAACCTTGCTGCACATAAAACGGCGTGTTTTCAACAGTGCCAATCGCTTTAACCTTAACGTACCAACCTCTACCATTTACCAACCTTACAGGCTAATGATCTCATTCACACATTACATCGCACTCTTGGTACAAGACCACCACAACTCAAAAAACATAGTTTTGAGAAAACTAAATTGGTTACTTTTAAAGCTTTAGTTTTAATAGTTTGCAATTATCCATATTACCTGAAACTTATTATTTTTTATATTAATCTAATTATTTAAATATCAATCAGACAAAGGAAAATGAGGTTATGGCAGTTAAGCAATAGGAATTTCGAGTTGTGGCGGTCTTGTACCTAGGGTGTGACATATGTATAGCATCCATGCCTGTTCTAAATATTAATAACCTGTAAAAACAGTATGCATTATTATAACGTTAGTAATTACAATAAATATTAGTATGTTGATCTTTAAATGTATTAAAAGCTTTAGTTTTTAGAAAAATGGAAAATATTATCTACTTTAAATAGTAGATAACACATATAATATGGTACCTAACATGTGTGGCTATACTCGTATAGCTATACTATAGTGATTTTTAGGAACAAATAAAATTAAAGATATTAAATTAACTGAAATTATTTAACATAGTTATATTTTAATCAATTAATTTTGAACCAAATTTTAAATCTTCGGCAGAAATTCAAAGTGCTCCTCGACGGGGCAACCCATGGGGCGATCTACTTCAGTTTCGGATCGAACATAAAGATGTCGGACCTGGGGGAACGCGACGTCCAGACATTTGTCGAATCGTTCAGGAAACTCAAGCAAATTGTACTGTGGAAATGGGAAAATGGGACCATTGCCAACATGCCCGACAACGTGTACATCGAAAAATGGTTTCCACAACAATACATCTTGAGTATGTGTATTAATATAAATATCGAACATTCAACTATTAATAGACAATCGGCATACATATAATGGAAATACTCGAAAATCTAATTTCGATAGGAAGTCAATTATATAATAATAGGATGTTAGTCATAACTCATATTAACACATAATAATTTACAATAGAGGTAGGTAATATGTCTACAAATTGAAAGTAGTTTTTACTAATATATTATACACTTTGAATTTATGCCTAAATACTCAAATACTATTACTGTTATTTTTTGAATATATTATTTGTGGTATCGCAAATAACATATTTTTAAATTCAATGGAAATCGTATCATCAGAAACAATAGCAAAAAATAAACACTGAACCCTTAGGCTGTGGAATACAAACTACTAACTGCGGAACAAGTGTGATACGTGAAATTTTTTTGAAAAATGAGTTTAGTGCTTATTCATTTTATTTATAAAATTCTGCACATTATGCACAGACATTAAATATTTAATATTTACTCCGCCAGATTATATTTAATATCAATATTCAATACACATATTATATGTACCTACATTATGTTGGTTAGTGGTTGATTTATTCGATATTATTTATTAATAATGATATTTTTTATTAATACAGTCGTAAAATAATTTAATTAATTCCCCTGAAAATAATTTCTCGAATATTAGATTTCATAATGATGTATAATATTATAAATATTGTTTCTGTTCAAGGCCATAAAAACTGTAAGCTGTTCATCACTCACGGAGGATATCACAGTCTCGTGGAGGCCTTGCACTATGGTTTGCCGTTGATTGGTTTCCCGTTTTATACCGACCAGTTCTACAACATGAGGTTTGTCATCGAAAACGGTTTCGGAATAGAAATCTTACTGGAAAACCTAAACGTAAAAGTCCTCGTCGATGCTATAGGAAAAATCTTCTCCGATATAAGGTAAGACAATATTCACAATTTAATACAGGTATACATAAATATAATAATATAATATAATATAATAATACTTATTAAAGACGACTACGTGAATACGCTTTTGTCCAGAGCTTGAAATATAGTCGAAAATTGGTTTCAACATTAGATTTAATTTGATGTCTGAAACTCTGAGAGTACCTACTTTTATCAAATAAATTTTTTTTTAAATAACCATTGAAGATTCTCGACTGTATAGTGTATAGTGTATTGCGAGTGTATACTTCGTAGTTTGTCATTGACCATTTACACAATGGTCATTGTAATAGATTTGTTACATTTGAATTAAATAATAATAATAAATCATTTCATACCTACAAAAAAGAATACCTAATAGAATATGGCAAAACTAATATTTCGTTTTTAGTATTCATTTTTTAAGAAATTTATTTTCAAAACCAATTTAAACTACTTTAAGAAATTGTTTTAACTTTTAAATCACTCAGTTTTTACATCTTGTTATGTGGTTATCTGTACATTCTTATAAATTGTAATACATATTATTGATACGTTTTATTTCAGTTATAAGAAGAACGCAAAAACAGCTTCCAATATTTTCTTAGACCTTCCAGTTTCCGCGATGGATACCGCAGTGCATTCGGTCGAATACTTAATTCGAAACGGTGTTGCAGATTACAAATTGCCCGCGTCCACGAGCTTGAACCGATATAAATATTTTCTGATCGACGTAATGGTTTTGATTGGTGCTGTTGTAGCTTTAACCGCGTTAATTTTATATAAATCCATCGGTTATTTATGGAAGATAATTAATTTAAAAGATAAAAGTCAAAATAAAATAAAGAAATACTTACCTAAGTGATATAGATAATTTATTATACAAGGCGATTCACCAAGGACGCACACCCCTTTAATTATGAAGTTGTTTAAAATCTGATTTTTGGAATATTTAAATATACCTACTAACTCAAAGACCATATTTTCAAATTCTTGAAATTTTTTATATCATTGAAAGAGTGTCCCGTGGTGATACAAACTGTTGTCTTCTATATGAGAACACCCCCCCCCCCCCTTTACTATATATTTTTAGTGGATAATTTTTTTACGGAGTTTTGATTTCAATCAAAATTTGAATGAGTGGTTTTCTAGTTATTAAATATTATGTGTTAAGGATAATAGTCCATACTCCATAATAGCCAAATGGGCTTATAAGAATAATATATTATTTAATATTTATTTAGTCAAAAACTTAGGTATTGGTTACAATTTATATAATTTAATATATTAATATTGCTTACAATAATTTTCAAATCAATTAAAAAGCAAGTAATATTCTTTTTGATTTATTGAGTTATCTTTCTTATATTTTTTCATCGTTTGATTAGAATTGAGAATAAACAGTAGAAAGTCTGCTCTCGTGAAGTTAATGCTATTAAACCGAAACACTCCAAGAATCCATTGCTTGATTGTTTATCTAAATTGGATTTTTCCACAAAGCGAGGCACAATGACACCGCGACTTGCTGGTGAACTGAGGTACACTTAAAAGTTAAAACAAAACCGTGGAGCGCCGTATTGTATAATTGTTCATTTGGTTCCGGGCGAAGTCGGGTGTAGTACAGGCTACAGCTTTAGTGTTATATAAAAAAAAACCATACTTTAAACCTTTAAAGAGTGTTTTACTGCCGAAAATTAAGGCTATTAAAAAAAAAAAATTATAGCTGAACATTTACGTTAGCAACGGTTGTCTACGTGCTTTTCGGTGGAAGACATAAGCGCAAAAATGAGATAAGAAAAAAAAGAGTTGTATCGTACGAAAGAGTCAAAATTGTGTCGTATGAAAGCGCTAAAATCCTAAATACCTGTGTGCCACAGTTAATAGATATTATATAACAGATGTTAAATTTAGAACTTTATATTATATTTTAACAATTTTTTATAAGATCAAAAAATCAACCGATTTGTTAAAATTATAATTTTATAATTTGAATATATTAATTTCTTTTGTATTAATTGACAATTTTTTATAAGATCGACAATTTTAAATAACTTCTTATTATATAGGTAGTTATATAAATTATTAATTTTGGCTCAAATGAATTTTGTACCTTTGGCGCTTATGTTATGTAATCGTGCGTTTAATTGAATTCATAAAATAGTATTCTATTATAAACACATAATAACCATTATTACACATTATTTTCCGATTATCCGACCTGTTCGGTTTGACTTAGTCAGAGTTTCGAGTGAAGATGACGTATCCGGTAACAATATTATTTATGTGATTTTGCGTCTTTTCGGAGTTATTGGGTAGGCTCGTGGTTTTGAACCACGTCCCTTCTGCTTCACGATCAAAGTCCAACTATGTAAAGCAAAATGGGAGGGGAATGACATATGTAATCTGTGACTATCCACATGGATAACATGTCGTCGGTTCCCCGCAGCTCGCAGGTATCCAAATACCCTTATGTCGATTCACAGGTAACTGGATACTGTCCATCGATGAACTGTCCAATACAATGTCCATTCCGACGCGCTATGCCTCCGTTGCTGACTCGCTTGATATCACCACCGTGCACGACATGCCGAACTACGACGTCGCCATGTTGTACCACGTGTCGGACGCTACCACCTTGTACCATTTGTCGAACTTTGCCACATTGTACCACGTGTCGGACGCTGCCGCCGTGTATGGCATGCCGGACGAAACGACATCATGTCAAAATTTCTTAGAGGTCTTAACCCACGCCGCTACCGCCGCCGTCCACGGTCACTTAATTAATGTCCCCCAGGCTTTAACTTGAAACTAAACTTGAATCAAATAATTAGGCAGCTTACAGCCTCAAGGCATCTTTGACGTAGGGTCTACTCATACCAAGTGTCCATGCACGTAGAAGATGGCAAGATGCCTATTGTGAGTTCCATCTGAAAACTGCATAATAGTTTATTCAAGTTTATAGAGTCAAGTCATTGTTTTTGTCTTTAAATGAATAGTGTTATACTGGGTTAGATATGTAAAGAAGTATTGCAATTAAATAGAATTATGATTCTGTAAATAATTGTCTGTTTAGTTTTGTAATTTATTATAATAATAAAACAAATTATTATGAATTTAAATCTATTTATTTTCGATATAGTACACAATAGATTAAACGAATTGTCGGCAAGACCGAACCGTTATTAAAGGTTATAGGTCACTTAGTACGGTCGGATAAAAATGTTAATTTCAGAACGCCGACACTTTATACTATTATATATACATAAAGCGTATTACCTATATTGTAAATATAAGTTATATACTGTAATACTAAAAAGAGTGTTATCATCATAATCCATAATATAATATAATATATAATGATATTGTATATACAGTCACACAAATGTTTATATTATAATAGACATCCGGTGGTCATATATATATTTTTATATTGTCCTTATCTAAATAAACTGTTCCATCGGCTTGGATGACACCCATCGACCATCGGCCCGATCTATACAAAGGCATTCTCCCTGCCCACGTTCAGTATAATATTTTTATGCCTTAAATAGTAAATGTATTTTTTCAAATATCTTAAATATATCAATTATTATTATTGTGTTCTTGATTAATACTAAATTATAAGTAATAATCAATATTAAACCCATTTCTTCTTCCTTCGTTCATCGAATACCTAACAAGTCTGCAGTTGAATTATAGGGTAAGTTAATTTACTATATAATTAAATCCGTATAATTATGAATAATATATATTGCGCACACATTCTATTTTCACATTTCTACAAGTGGCGCCCGAACTCGTGGCTTGTAACACGAAATCAAAAAAGAATATAAATAAAAAAAATATATATCGAAAATAAAAAAATAACAATAATAATAATAATGATAATAATTAATAAATATAAAAATCTAATTACCTTATCAAATAACAAATGAACGACGAAAATACAGAGTCGGAAAAATCTGAAAATAATTTAAACACTCTCTTCAAAAGATATCAATAAATTACTTAAATCTCAATTAAAAACTGAACTTACCACAGGCACAGTTCCCGAATCAAACACAATTGAAGATAATTGTTTGAAAATTAAAAATCATACAAGGACAAAAACAATTTTTTTAAACCCTAAAATTTAATGAGAAAAACTAAATTTTAAAACAAAATTATGCTAATAATAAAAAAAGTAAAGTGAGAAATTCGTTTACTTAGTAATCGCACTACAGATATATATGCTTTCGGAATAAAAATGAAAGTTACCCACAACAATGTAAAATATGCATAAAAAATAATTATAGAACAAAAAACTACTATTTCAATAACAAACTTACAATAACATGCCAAATTTGCGATTAAGTAGCACACTTAGCAAAAACTTGTCGATCTATCAATTAGAACTCAAAAAACTAACTTCTAGATTTAACTTTACCGATTGATGTTCACCTTTATTTTCAGATCTTCCAAATTATCCAAAAGATTCACCAAAAGATTGTTTAATCAAATTCAAACCAGGAGACTCTATATTAATCAACTATAAATAATATTTCCATTCAATATAGTAGGAGAGTCTCCAAAACTCGCTTCTAAATATAAAGGGCCATTTAAAATAATTGAAAAAATAAATGATCTAAATTATAAAGTCAAACTAACATTAAAAAAAATATGAATGAAACCATACATTCACAGATAAAAAAAATAATAAATAAAATCTAAATTATATTATAAGTACGTATAAGAAAATGTAAGAAAACAAAAGAAAATATTATTATAAAATAAATAAATAATCAGTAAATTATATAACTGAAAATATAAAAACAAAAAATACCAAGGTGCAAGGTTGCATATAAAATGTTATAAAAATAATTAATAAAATATACCAAACAATAAAATAATAATTATAAATTAAAAAAAAAAAATAATAATATATTTTTGAAATGAAAACAAAAATAAATTAATAAACTAGAAACAAGAAATATAATACAATAAAATAACAATAACATAGGTAAAAGAACACATTTGATAAACAATATAATAATAAATTAAAAACATATAAAAATAAAAGGCAATAAGTTGCAAAGAAAATACAAAAAATACCAAAAAAAATAATGATAATAACACAATTATTTAAATACAAGTCTTTATAATAAAAAATTTAGAAAAATAAATATTTAAAATAATATAAAAATAATAATAGTATACCAAAAAAAAATAATAAAAAAAAGGATTAAAAACATATTTTAAAAGATGGGTAATAATAACAAAAAAAATATGTAAATACCTACTAAAATATAAATATTAATTTGTATACAATGTAAGGTTCTATAAGGTTTTTTATGTACACAATAATTAAAAATAAAAATATTAGAAATAGCTAATAAATTATACTAAATTGTAAAATATTACAGATAATACACATTTACGATGCATCCACAATCAACCATCATGTGTATCATACTAGCATTGGTGCCAGTTTATGGATTCATAGCATATAACTGCAATGATAAAAGTATAAAGGTAACATCATTCAATAGTTTAGAAGTTGATCACTGTAAAACTCCACCACCAGCAACAAGCATGAAAATTCCAAGAATTAAACTAATACAAAAAGCTGACACCCACACAATATCTTTTAAATCATGTCTAATTTCAGTAGACTATTTAATTACTAAATGTGCAACCTTTGATGACGCACAAGCAGTTGAAGACGAATATTTTTCAGAATTAATACTGTTGGGAAACTCAGGTTGCACAGAACTCCACAGAACTTCAACATTTCATTTTCCTTCAGGTGGCATTATAACAGGGTTAATAATCAATCATACCACATTTGCTACACACACAGTAGCTGGTAACATTGACGAAAATGGAAACTGTCAAGGAACATCATATTCAACCGATAAAGGATTGTGGAAAAATGTTGTAGTACAAGGTAATTACAAAATACAATTAAGTGAAGGTGTCGCAAACATCATTAGTAAAGAAGACTTATTAATTTTACCAACTGGGACTAGAATGAGACTATCAGAAATGTATGGAATAGATTCATACAGAGGTGAAACAATTTGGAATAATAATATCATACATCAAAATTGTGACACGCATAATTTTGATGTATTATATGATGGCCCTGCAACATTAATGATTTCAGAACAGACACCAGAAAATTTGTTAGAAACACTTACATTCTTAGTTGAAATTGAAAACATAGTCTTCGCCCTAAAACAAATAAAAAAAACATTCACATGCGAAGTACCGATTATACAAACAGAACATCCACAGTTATTCATATTAAAAGACCATGCATTTATGCATAATTTCTCCACCAATAATATTTCACCTCAAAACACAGATCTCATGACATATATTAACACAAAATTTGTCTACATAGAAAACTTCTTAAAAAACACATTGTCTTCATTATACAATGAATTAATAAGAAAGCAATGTGAAATAGATAGAACACAATTATTATTCAAATTATCATTAGCCACACACAGTCCAGACGAATTTGCATATGCTATGGGACAAGGTCCAGGAAACATAGCAATACAATCAGGGGAAATAATTTACTTAATAAAATGTAAGCCAGTTGATGTACAATATGCACAACAAACTGCATGTTATAACGAATTACCAGTTACGCTTAATAATAAAACTTATTTTATGGCACCAAAAACATACATACTACAAAATTACGGCACCCAAATTGATTGCAACGAATACCTCCCTGTAGCATTCCGTCTTGATTCAGAATGGTATGGAGTAGCACCAAATCTTAGGGAAATAAAAAATCCACAAACATTAAAACCTTCTACTTCATGGACTTGGAACTACAAAAGTCCAGAACATTTAATTAAAGCAGGAATTTACACCCAAGACACTATGGCAGAACTACAAAAACATCTACTACTACCACAAGAAATCCAGACAGTACTAAACAATATAGCCAGGCAATCCATGGGGTACTCATACGTAGACCAAGGACTACGTTTAAAAAGCTTAATTGATGAAATTACCATATCAAAAATAATAGAAGACAGATCATATAAAATCTGGGGATGGTTCAGTACATTTGGATCCTGCATTTCTGGATTCTTAGGCATATTGTTTATCTGGAGAGCTATATCAATATTAATAAAAATCATCATTAATATTACTTTACTTTACCAAACCTTTGGCTGGAGTATAAGACTCGTAGCGGGAATATTATCCAGCACAACAAACTATATTATGCACAACTTTCACAGAAAAAATAACACCAAGAAGAAAAATGTCTGTAAAAGAATTCATCCATAAACACTCATTATTATCTTTTGTACACTACTTAGTTAATAGTAAGTTGGTTTGTAGTTTAATACCTAGCATAGAAGTAGAATATTTCACATTATATAACTTATATAATATGTTCAATAAACTTAAATATTATACGTCATGTTATATGTATTTATATTATATTTACAATAATAACTAAACATTAAATACCTAGTAATAATTAAAACACTATTATCGTATATTACCTATTGCTAGGAAAGTCTCATTTTTATAATATATCGTTGTGTATATATTATCATCACTACTATAATATATTCAAGCCTGGGCATAAACGCGTTAAAAAGTTAAAAGTTAAGTTAATTTTAACTTTTAACTTAACTTTTTAAAATTTAATTTTCATTAACTTAATTTTTAACTTAACTTATTTTAATTGATATAAACTTAATAAATAACGAGTTACTTTTAATCAGATTCAAGTTTAGTTAATTTATAAATAAAATTATTATTGAAATCTGATCCATATTGTATATACATTTACTAGAATAGTAGAATAGGAAATTAAATTTAATTAAATTTAATTCTTGTTCCATTAATCAGAATTGTTCAATAAAAATAACTTAATTAATTATATATAGGTATACCACTTATACCTCGGCATACGGGCATAGGTAGTGTAAAAATAACAATATTAAATACTAATAACTAATAAGTAATAACAACGAATAAATATATATATATAAATATATTTAATTCGTGCTAATAATTAATACATAATATGATGTGATATGGGTAAAACTGTAAAAGCCAAAAGGTACAACGCATAAATCACAAATGTACAATTTCAAAGTTACAAGAATATAATATTATAAAATATTTTCGTCATAAAGACATAAATAACCAAATAAGTTATTAATTCTGTTATGGGTTATGCTCATATTATGTATTTATAATGTTTGTATTTATAAACATAAATTGTCATTTGTCATTAGAATCATTAGATAAAAATATTAAATAATAAAATAGTTCTTGGTCGTTCATTTTGCGTTCGTCGCTCTTACAGCACGCACGACTTACCTAAGTATTAAATAATAAATATTAAATATTGTGTATCAGTTTTCGTATAACCATGTGATTATCTGTGAAGTACGTTTATTATTTTTTTTGATTCAATATTTTAATTACTTAATTTTTGCAATTCCATCAATACCTACTGACTACTTACTAACCTTCAGTCTACACTATAATAGAAGATTTCTTAAACTCGTTGGTAAGTATTTCAATATTTGTGTTTTATTATTATTTTGTATATTATTAAGTTGATTTTAAATGTCTAATAATATATATATAGTATAAAGTAATAACGATCTAATATCATCTCATTAGATATTCAGAATAATTATAGTTACAATTGTTTAATTTATATTTTGATTTTCAGTTGAAATAATAAATTGTCATTTGTCAAATATCTAATGATGTGTGAACAACAATCCACCAGTGAAGTAGTGAATATAAGAACAGCCGATAATAAACCAAGATGGTCATATATTAGTCAATATTTTGAACAACTTTGTGATACATCTACCAAAAACTTGATTTTTAAGTGTCTTCTTTGTGGCCCTAAAGAGAAACGAATTTCCACATCAAATACTTCAAACTCAAATTTGAGAACTCATATTATAGTATGTAAATTGTTATTTAGGACACATAATAGTGTAATAATATACTATGTAGTAACCTCATGATAAAGCTTATAATATTTTTGATATGAAAAGTACCTAATTCATAGTTAGTACAAAGAGCAGTGTTTGAATTAAGGGGAAACGAGTGAAGGAGTACCTCTAGTTTAAAAAAAATAGTTAAGAGTACCTACCGGTACTTATTATAATCTAGGTATTCAATAGTTAGATATCTTCGGGCAGATAAGCAGTTTTTTTTTACACTGCATCCCCCCATTGAACTTTTTTCCAATTCAAGTAGTGAATATAAGTAACAAATTAGTAGAGTATAAATAAATAATTGAAGCCTGAGATGATATTATATTACCACATTTTAGGTTTAAACATATTTTAACTATTGTTATACCTAGTCAATAAAAATAAAATTAGAACAATTTTTTGTGAGAAATAAATTTAAAAAATAATGTTGATGAAAATATGTAATAACTGTTTCTGTAGGTACCTTTGGTTTACTGGAATATTAAATTATAATCACAGAACTCATAAGAATACTGAATGAATATTCCTGTAAAACTAAAACATGCATACTACATAGATAATATTTCATAATTATGTTTTTTTTTAATGAATTTATCTGGTTTTCAGATTATGCATTCAAAAGAATTAAACAATTTTAATGATTATGCAAAAAAAAGATCATCGACGACAAACATTGTTGATTCTAATAAACAATTAAAGCTGTGTGAAGTGGGTAAAATACCAGTTAGAAAACTAAGCGATGGTGAATTTAACGATGTCAATTTAAAACTGTAATTGATACAGTATCTCCATTTTCCTTAATCGAGCACCCTGCTTTTATAACATACTGCAAATTAACTTCAAACAAGATTCCTGTTTCAAGACGAGTATTTGTTCGTAGGATCGAAACTTTGTATGGTAAAATGATTGAAGAAATGATAACTGATTTTGAAAAGATCAAGTATGTATGCTTAACTTGTGATTGTTAGAGTATATTTCATAGGTAAATATTGAAAATATTGTAGTATATTATTACTTATTTTAGTTTTTAAAAGTAGTCATAATTATTAAAGTTTATATTATTACTAAATTAAATTTTACTTGTAGTTTTCACTTATAATTGGTTTATAACATAATTTTTAATTTTTCATATTTATAATTTTAAGCACGGATAGATGAAATTGTTTTAATTTCATTAGTATTAGTAATAACTAATAAATAAGAATAATATAATAGTATAGTGTGTAGGTAATATATATACCCATATTAGTTGTGAATTTTTTTATTTTAATATAATATAATATTTAATCTAATTTATTAAGACTTAGTATTACAAATTACAATACTTAATAGCATATTAATTGTTATTTTTATTTAGGTATATTATTTATAACTTCAGTTTTTATTTTGTTATTATAGATCATATATTGGTTTCACTGTCCATTGGCTTAATCCTGAAACACTTGAAAGTTATTCTAAAGGTCTTGCTTGTAGGCGTATTTTTGGACGACATACATTTGATAACTTGGCAGAATGTACAGATAAAGTAATTAATGAGTTTAAGCTTAAAAACAAAGTCACTTTAATAGTTAAAGATAATGCTGCTAATTTTGTAAAAGCTTTTAGGTAAGTAAAATGTTTTTTTTTTTACTCAGACTTATTAAAGTCAATTTTCACTGCTTTGGTTTATTGTTTTTTTTATTAATTCATTTTTCAATTTTATTACTTTTAGAGTCTTTAATAGTGACTGTGAACAAGGTACAGAGGGTACAGTAGATGATGGAATTGATGTTCCTGACGTGAATGAGATTCCTATGAATGCCGAAGTAACAGATTTATTAGAAACCCAGGACATTGAAAGTTCATTTTGTTTTTCATTGCCTCCACAT
This sequence comes from Sitobion miscanthi, assembly GCA_008086715.1. Taxonomy (NCBI): domain Eukaryota; kingdom Metazoa; phylum Arthropoda; class Insecta; order Hemiptera; family Aphididae; genus Sitobion; species Sitobion miscanthi. The sequence continues at coordinate 31,823,091 of CM017798.1, read as the reverse complement.
CAAAGATGTGCAGCCCATACACTTAACTTGATTGCTACTGTTGATGCTAATGATGCTGAAAAAGATGCAGCATATAAAGCAATAAGTAAAAAAGTATTTTCGAAGTGTCAGGCTATATTCAATAAACAAAACCAGTCAGTATTAAGTTCTGAAAAAATTAAAGATCACCTTGGACGTTATATTATTACTCCTAATGCTACTAGGTAAATTAAATAATTATTTAATTTAATAAGTAGTAAATATCTTAATGCATACATTTTTATTATTATATATTCAAATATAAATTTAAATTGGTTATAATTATTTATAGTTTATATTTATAGTCTATCATGGTTAATAATATATCCTATGGGCTATGGCTAATAATAGTAATTTGTACATTAATTACTTATTATTCATTGTTTTAGGTATTATTTTTTCTACTCATACAAATTTAAATTAAAACTGATTTTAACATTTTACTATTTTCATTAACAACTATTGTAATTAATTTCAGGTGGAATTCCTTTTATGATGCTATGAAATGTATAATGACCAATATTGATAAGATAAATATACTTTGCATTGACTTACAGTTGCCATCTATATCATCACCTCGTGAAGTTTCATTTTTAAAGGAATATTGTGATGTATGTTAATTTTTTTTTAAAGTTATTATGTATGAATCCAAATTTTCTAAGTTTTCAAATGGTTATACATTTCTTATCAAATAGGTGATGAAACCAATAGCTAAGGCTTTGGATTTATTACAAGGTGTGAAGTTTGTTTCACTTGGATATTTGCTGCCAACAATTGGTGCTATTCACAAAGCATTAAATTATATTGACGGAGTAAATTTGTGTAAACCTTTGGTTATTGCGCTAAAAGAAGGACTAAATAAAAGGTATTAAATATATTATATATTATTTAAGTACTTGCAGGCTGTTACTAATTCATACTTATAAATTATTCAGACTAATCATTGAAATTCTAAACAAAGTCTTTTAAAATCATTATAGGTAATATAAATATATAATATTGTAACTAGTCATTTATCTCTGTTATGTTTAATTTAAGTAAGAATATTATCTAGTCGATGACATTGGTTTTTTTTATGTTTCAATTTTAAAATGTTCATTACTGGCTTTAAAATTAAAATAATTCTAAGTTTAGTTATGTCATTTTGATCTAAGATTAAACATAATTTATTTTATTTATTATATTGAATATTGATTTCTCAAAATAAATAATTTTCACAAGAAAATGTATGATTCTTATAAATCAAATTATTTATATTGTTAATTAATTTGCAGATTCAGTAGATATATGATCTCTACATCATGCCAAGTAGCTGCATGTTTAATACCAAAATTTAAGCTAAACTGGACAAATTCTGAAAATTGTAACAAAATTAAACAAACATTTTTGGAGTTTATAACTGATAATGCTGAGTTAACAGAAAAAAATCTTGCTGTAACTACCACTGCTTCTACAGACAACAATAGTAGTTATTCTGAAGAAGACTTTTTTAGATTAAACAATTATGAAACCAATGAAAATAACGATATCCAAATTATAATAAACAATTATTTTTCAAACACAAACATTAAAAGTCCATTAGATTTGCCATTAGTTTTAAGAAACGCATGTATACAATGTAACACGGCTATTCCTTCATCTGCACATGCAGAACGTTTGTTTAGTGCAGGAGGTCAATTATTAAATAAACGTAGAGGATCAATGGCTGACAAAAATTTTGAAATGACTCTTTTGTTAAAATTCAATAAATATTTTACTGATTCATAAGTTTTGCTTAGTTTTCTGAAATCTATATTTCTGTATATTTATAGTAAATGTACAACTAATTAATTTATATTAAATATTGTATAAACAGTCACACACTCGCACAGATATTTATATTTTAATAGACATCTGTGGTTATAATATATTGTATTATATATTGTAATATATGATATTATATTGTTACGTCCTCATCTTAATAAACTGTGCCATCGGCTCGGACGACACCCATCGACCATCGGCCGATCTACATAACGGAACTCTCTCTGTGTACGCCCTTGGCGGAAGTCATATATAATCTACATAATATGTGTTCAGTATAATACTTTTTTGTCTTATAAATAATAAATGCATTTTTTCAATTTTCCAAATATTTTTTATACCTATATTTATTTATTTATTTTTTTTATTTTTATTTATTCTTCAAGAAGATAATGGGCCCCACTGAACATGTTCGTGTGGGGGCCATCAATTGTACGAATGAGTACAGTTTACTGAGCGTTTGGTAGTTGGAAGTATTATCACAAAACATACAGTGGAAATATTCAAAAATGAACACGGAATTCAATATAGCATACTGAGAGGATGGCCCACAGTGGTCTGAAAGAGAACATTAGGCGGTCTTAATTGACTATTTTAAAATTTGAAAAACTCAAGTGAGATTCACAGAGTGGCGAGTGGGCTGAAACCCTTCCAGTCCGGCCCTGAATTAAATCTTTATAAATATATGTATATGTATTTACGTGTGTGTGTGTATATACAAATAAGAAGGTAGTGATTTAGAGTGTGTTTGCAATATATATGATTAGTGAATCCTTTATATTAAGTAAATATATAAGTAAACATGTATATATTGCGTGCACATTCTATATTCACATTACTACAATAGTCAATAAGTACCTAAGTAGTAAATATATATAATATAAATTGTTAAAATGTATCTACCTAAATGTTAAAAATTAAATAAATTAAAATTTTTTTTAAATATAATATATTAACAATAGTCAAAATAATATAAGTTTTTTAAATTAATTCGTTAGATAACAGCCAAATATTACTTGGTGCTATGATATATTTATAAATAAATTTAGGAACTTGATGACCTAAAAATCTTGAAATTATCAAAATAATCAAATATGATTATTAATTATAATTTTATTATATTATTATCAAAATTTATGTTAAGTAAATTAAAAAAATATGTACAGTACAAATATGTCAAAATGACAAATTAAAATTATACTATGCCCACGATTCCCTCCTATTTGGAATGTATAAGATACTTAGATTTACCAAACTTAAACTTAATAACATGGTCTGATCACGACTTCAGACTTGTGTACAAAATGTCCGCGTTCTGCAATCTAAAGTTTTACCCGACCGTATATACAAAGTGTCCGCGTTATGCATTATAAACAATGAAAAGTGAGCGTTTACCGTTATTACTTATTAAACTATAACTAAAGTTAACATCCATAAATACAAGACATTCTACGACTTACATTTTATAAGACATAATTTAATAATTCTATTAATTATAATAACATATAAATATATAATATTGGGTATTTGGATAGGTACTACGTAAAATGTTTAATTGATGGAATTTGTATTTGTACCTAAATCAAATATCAATAAAAAGATTTTGAAGTTAGGATTACCGGTCAAATATGGTGTACTGCTGTAAAAAATTTAAACCTGATGTGAAGGAACAAATATAGTATAATTATCAAAGGTTATATGAATACAATCAATTAATACAAAATCCTAACCTAAGTTAACCGTACTTTTTTTCTTTTTTTATTAAGATAATATAAGATGTTCCTAGCCTTGGCTATCTACATCTAATTATATTTACAATGGTACATTTTTAACAATTTGAATATGATTATTAATTTATAGAAATTTAAATAGTAAGATGAATTTGCTAACTAGTATGTACAATAGTGATCGTTAATATTAGTAATAGTAACACCGAGACGTAACTGACTATAATTAAAGTAAGTAAACTGATATAATAATAATTAACAATATAAAGAAAAAATAAGCAGATATAATATATATAACAAGTTATAAAGCTTAATTTTAGTCGCTACGAGTAATGACAGCTGCTGTATATTGTGTGGGGTTGTTAAACCAGAAGGTCATGCAGACGTCCACGTTTTAATCTACGATGAGGCGGATGTACGTGGAGTGCTAACCGTACTAAAGTCTAAAATCCGATTAATAAAAAAAAACCAAAAATTTGTACGTATAGATAAAGAAGAAAAATGAAAAATGAAAAATAAAAATAAAATAATGCAAAGAATTGATCCGCCGAAAACGTAATTCGAACTTGAGACATTCTGTACTAAAACACATAGAAGTGCCGGTACGCCAACAGGTGCGTAATGCTGGCATCCGCAGGTTGGAAAATGTACTCAAAAGTCAAAACCAGTACCTACCAAAAAATGTGTACAAATTTGTAATCACATTTCCGAAATTTGTACAACCCCCCGAACCGGGAAAATCGGGTATTTCGGATGCTGACGTAACGTTACTCCAGCATCCAGGCTATCACTTAGTGGCGTATTTTTTGGGGTTAATTACCTATTATTTTCAAATAAAATGTTAGTTGTATATATAATGTCGTTACAATAATAAAATTGCAAGACTTTTCATATTTTAATTTTCATTCGGTGCCAAACAACTGTATTACGAAATGTTATACGAATTACGAACTCTGATAGATCATAATATATTATTCAACTGTAGAATGTAGAGTGATATATAATTAGTAAGCACGATTTAAGATTCTAGTATCTATAGCCGTGGTAATAAGTCCACTTACCTAATAGTTATGATTACCTATTTGATATAAAATGGTATGTATAGGTACAAGTGTACAACGCATATACCACACACTTTAGAATGCTCTCTAGCTGTCTCTCAACTTCTATCATTTAAGTTCAATATAATATGTTATAATTGTACAGTTCGACAATATTGCGGATTACGAAGTTGTAAGTTGTAACTATGCCACCATGGGGTATAATATAATATATAATAATGCCTTTACTCGAACAAAATCTGAATTATTATATAGTCCGTTCGTTCTCATTGATCTCTTTTATATCCTATAAGGTTGACAATAGGTCATGTTACATTGTTTTAGAGTAACAGAAAACCTGCAGTGAAGTAGCTCTCAAAATAACGGTCAGTAGCACGTTTCAGTATACAATATACTTCATAGTTGTTACATAGATTTAATATTATATTAAATTATACATAGCGACAGAAACTTTAAAAAAAATTATTTAAGTAGGTACAATTATATCTTTATATATAATATATTTATAGGTACCTTATATCATTAAATATTGATTGAGTTGGCAAATTAGAAAAGAGAAAATAAATAACATCTACAACTAACGAAGATATACTGGTGAAAATATATTTTTTCTAAAATAACATACATAATTTATATTTACAGCACTATAGTGCAGTATCTATGCACACAATAAACAATGTACAACAAACAAGACCAATAATCATTCCGAATAATGATCGTTTTAATTGCTTATAAATTTCATCTGTACGACCGCAACAAGACTCGAATAATTGATTCTTTAGAATTTTCATTATTGTATGTAAGTTAGTACCAACTATATGTATGATAAGAATGGTAAGATTCATATTGTCTTAATATTATTTGAAAATTCCGGTGAAAGACAAGAGCGCCAAAACAAGAAAAGAAAAAATAAATCGTAAAATACATGTTTCATTCCAGATATTAAAATATTTAGAACTACTTACGAAGTATATCACTTAAAAATGCCAAATGTAGGTATATTCTCAATAAATAAATTTATTACCTACAGATTGTATTGTCAAAGTATATTTTGTGTCATATGCTTAAAACTTATAAGTTATAACATATTGTTATTGTTATTAGTTATTACCAGGCGCGTAGCAAAATGTAGCAAATTATTGATGTAATGATGTATGGTTTGAGGTTGTAGCACTAAGTGCCGGTGCCAACTTGACGGACGTGTAAAAGGGCACGGAATTTGTCATGAAGCAGAACATTTTTCGTCACAGTTTAGTGTTTACCTTATTGGTTTTACTCGCACTCATGGTTGTACTCGAGGGGTGGTTTAACCCATAGACCTATTAACTAAAATACTAAATGGACTGCGCCTTCCATACCCATTGCACGGCGAAAAAATAAGTCAACATCTGATAAGCAAAAACCAATATTTGGGAAGATAAAATCAATATTTATTATTCTTCCATTCAATATTTTGTTTCCCGCCAATATATTTAGTTATAATAATTATGGTATGTGTCACCTTAAGTTTCTGTGTATTTTGTATTTTTTAAATTATCATTCGTCGTCTGTCGAATCCGGACGTTATCGCGATAGCATTTATAATAATTATTAATATTTTGGACTTTGGAGTGATCTACAATTTATATTATCTGAATTTTAAACAAAGTAATTATTTTACACGTCGAATGTGCATGCCGATCGAAAACAAATATTACATTACCGATGTGCCTTATTTACCAAAAAGTTTTTACTAATGAAGCTATGAAACCGTGAAGATTTAATGCCAGGTAATAAAAAAAATAAAGTTTTGTCCTAAGATCTGGTGAAATTTTTTTTCTGTTTGACTATAAATATGAAATGTGTCAAAAATCTTTAATTTCTTAATACAATAGTCAATAAAAAAAAGGTGGGCAAGTGGGTGTCGCTCTGCTGTACAGAAGTTTACAAATGAGTCACTGTAATGGATGGTGTTAAATTTGAATTCAGTGATATAATATCATTGTATAAGAAAAACGATACTGAGCGAAAACGGTCAGTCAGCCTATGATATTACCATTGATTAAATATAAGTATATTTAATCAATGATATTACCAAGTATTTTTGATGATATTATTGTGAATAAAGTAATTTATATATAACCTATTAAGTGGAGCTTTGTTTTCAATTTTAAATCTTTAGCTATAAAAGTTGAACATTTTATAAATTTTTAACTACAAAATAATTATTAAATTATAAATTTGATAAATGTTGTCAAAATATGGCCTTTAAATGCTTATAAAAAAAAATTGTGCCCATGTATTTTTACACACACGTACATAGGTACATTATATAGATATTGACACATAACTATATTATTATATACCGATAATACATAAATGTGCATAATAATAGTCGTTTTTACGGCGAAGAAAATAAGCGAATGTACTTGATATTAGTCTATAATAAAAATTAATACATTGGTATTACACACATACATACAAAACTCACCATACCTATATTATTGGGATAAATGATTTTAAACCAGTAAAGCGGCTATATAATTTGTAAATAAACAGAGCAAGGCAAACACAATAATACATTAAAATATTATGTATCTACCCATATTTTATACTGTTTATCCAGAAAATATTATCTCGACGTGGTTGCCAAATTAATAATAATAATAAATTAATAATTATAATTATTATTATTATAATTTATCAACATTAATTTATTAGTAGATTTCGAAAGCGGAACACCAATAATAGCTGTTGAAGCAGCGTCGATGTGGTTGTCCGCCGATACTACCTACTACAAAAACGTAAAAGCATTTATCAATCACACTATATGTCTATAAATAATGTATACATATATTAAGGTAGAACCACCTATATCAATATAATATTACATTTTTAAAATTTCGCATAATCTAATAGGTACCTATCTGTATATTTTTTATTTCGCTGAATAGTGGATTTAAAATGTATTATAATCGTATGCGAAGCGATGAATGTATTGATTTTACAATGATGTGTGTTTTTTTTGTGTCTGTCATCACCTTTTAGGACAGTAAAAGTGCTTGGATTTTCTTCAATAGTAACTTTTCTGATAGGAAAGTGAATCAAATTGGTATTTTGGGGGGTCAAAAGTAAAAATTTACCAGTAGTTTTCAAAACCGACATGAAAAACAAAAGAAAAATTAAGGAAAAACGGGAACTTTTACGCAAAATCTGTTTTCAAGAAAATCGATTTTGGTTTTTGGTGTAACTCTAAAACAAATTACCGTAGATACATGAAATGTTCACTGGTTGTTTATATTTTCATTTTCTATATATCATAAAATTTTCCAAATATTTTGACTTATTTTGAGCTGTTTACGGACATTTTCAGTTTCCATTTTTTTTAGTTTTTTTTTCTATAAATATCAATAAAATTTTATTTGTAGGTTAAAAAAGTTTGAAAATTTAATAGAAGGCTCCTAGGTTATTGTTTCAAAGGCAGATGAAAAAATTAAAAATCCTTAGTCACAGTTTTTATTTATAAGCATTTAAAGTTCAAATATTGACAAAATACGAACAAATCACGAAAATAAGCAAATTATTTGGAGTTGAGAATTCATAGAAATTTTTCTTTAAAATTTAAAATTTGAAAACGTAATAAAAGATTACACATAAGTTTATCTACCTTTATCAAAAAAAAAAAAATGTCTATAAAAAATTTAAATTAAATTTTTATAAGCGTTTGAAATTTATATTTTTACAATATTTGATATTCACTCGATTTTTCATGTAACGATTTTCTTATTTTGTTTTAATTAAAAAACGTATGACTGTAGATACTTGAAATTTCACTGAATGTTTATATTAACATTTTCTATACACGATAAAATTTTGAAAATAATTTGACTCTTTTTGAGCTGTTTACGGACATTGTCAGTTTTCAATTTTTTTAGTTTTTTTTCTATAAATATTAATACAATTTTATTTGTTGGGTGAAAAAGCGTGAAAATACTTACTTGGTAATATCATAGGCTGACTGACCGTTTTCGCTCTGAATCGTTTTTCTTGTACAATGATATTATATTATTGAATTCAAATTTAACACCATACATTACAATGACACACTTGTCACCTACTGCACAGCAGAGCGACATCCACTTACCCATCTTTTTATGATTATAATTTATACAGTTTTATTACATTTACAAAAGTAAACACTTATTCTTAATGTATTAAGTCAACACTTTAAGTGACTAAAAAAATATCAGAGATATTTTATTGGGAGGTCACGATTTACAATGCACTGTCAACAGTATAATAAAATAATAATAATATTAATTATGTTGTAATACAGTAGTAACCTACTGTACAGCAGACATCCACTTACCCACCTTTTTTTTTTTTTTTAAACTTGGTAAATCAACATTTTAAAAATTATTCTAAAACACATCCATTGTGGTTTTACATAAAAAGTCGAGGGAAGTTTTCGATTGTATTTATCCGAGCTAGTACAGCGGGTGAGTTGCGATGAGTGACCACGCCAGGTGTATACTGTATATGTACTTCTAATAATTTTGTTTTAACTTCGAGACCCAAGGTGATTTTACATAACAATTCGAACGTCGGAGGATGTTTTCAATTTTAATTGTCCGATCAAGGGCAGCAAGCGAGTGACCACAACAGCTGGTGTATGTGAAAATACCAAAAATTTCAATTAGCTATAATTTTAAATAAAGTCTGACCACCAAATTTAGACTTCCCCGCTTAACTACATAGGTACGTTAAAATAAAATAAAAGTTATTTAGTAAAACAGAAAAGTTCTAAACACGGCACGTGCTGTAAAATACCTATATTGAGTTGCACGAATGCGTAAAACACCGAAAATCGTGAACTTTATAAGGCTATAATTTAAACACTAATGATTTTCGGCAATTCATTTTTGCAACATCGTTCTTAACTCGTCATTGTCATACATGGGTTTCCGAAAAAAAATTGAAAAATTCGTGTGGACTCTACTAGACTAGATTCGTTCCCAAAAATTATTGTAATAATATTTAAGTAGGCACATGTAATAAATTTGTAAAGGGCCCAGGGGGGGGTTGAACCCCCTAACCCTAACTTAAAATTGATGATATAATATTTATCTATTTCATAAGATTTTAAACATATTAAAATATTGATAGATCACTAATTAATTATATCCAATCATAATAAATGAATAGCTCATTTATTTACTGTAACTATAGTTATAACGACAACTATATATTATATAAATGTACAAAAAAATATTCGATTTCTGTTTTTACTTCAAAACAACGATGTATAGTTAAATAGTTAGTTCGCTTTATTTCGAAAGAACAGCCCTGTATACTTTTTATGGGTAGTCGAATCTCGAGTGGTGAATGACGTCGCTGATTTTTGTAAATAGCTGGTTTGCGTGGTACGGGGACGATTTCAATTTATTAACATTATCGGTCTACTCCCCTACTAATATTCTTATTATAATGTGATCGCTATAATAATACGATTGTATCGTTTTTATCACGTGACAGTCATTGTTAGCCGTGTTTCGTATATCATCTATGACCTATGTAGAATCTTTATCGTGAACAATAGTACCTACCTACAATACGGTAAAGAATTAAATCAGCATTTAAATTGCATTTAGAATGGTCGTACCTAGGTATATCCGGTTAAATGGATTTTAGAATTATGACTTTCACATTAGATCGATTTTAACATTTATAATTAATTAGATATTAGATTTGTGAAATTTTAATGACGAATAAATTTCATGCGGTACCTATATTTGTATGTATGTACTCAATTTGAAGTAAATACTTAAGAGATATATGAGTTTACTGCATTATAAATAAGAGCATAATATACATAATATTATTATATTGTATATACGGTGCCCAGTGAACTCTCAATTCTTTTAAACGCACCGGTGTCGTGCCCAGGGCCCGTTAACCACGAGATAATGAACTCGCGACATTAATATTTTGACGTCTAATCGTTATAATACATCGAAATACTTAAATACATATTATATAATCTAACCTGTCCTGTCTAACTGATCAACAAAGAGCCTAAACTATGATAGTTAAAGATTTGGCATTTTGAAAAATTCGTAATTTGTAACGCCACAGGGGTACGCTCAGAAAGGATTTTCCAAAATTCGCATTTTAAAGAGATGCTCACACAAGAATTCTGAGATTTACGCTAGAGATCAAATTTGTTTTATATATAAATGGTTGCCATATAATGATTACTTGCCACTTGGGCAGACGAGATAAAAGCATGTATTATATCGTGGCGTTTGTGTCCTCAAATAAAGAAATTATATCTTATTGAATTAGAAAATGATTCTTCTATATTATGTGTTGCCAGGGGCAGAGTGGGAACAAAATTCAGGCCGATAGATTGAAATTTATCCAGGCCCCCCACCATTTACCAATTAAATCACCAAAACAATTTTTCTCGCAACGCTCCAATTATTTATTTATAATTTACCTATTTCAATAGAATTACAGTTTATTTATAATAAGATTTATACTTTTAACTTTATAAAACTATTAAAGTATTTCAATCACCATTTTGCTATTTTGTTTAACTTCTAATTCAGTAGCGTAGCCAAAGGGGGGCAATGGGCCATTCACTCCCCCCCCATTAGCTGTATTATTTTGAGTGATTGTCGCTTAGGCACATCGCACATGGACCTAAAAGCCAACACGTTTGGGTACAAATAGACAAATAGACAAATAGACACAACGTTTGAAAACATAGAATTAAAGATATTTTATAATTTTACCTGGTAAATCAGTCTACTCAGAGAACGTTTGAGTAAACATAATACATATACTGAAATACTCAAGCCCGGCTCAAGGGGTAGGCGACATAGGCCCATGCCTAGGGGTGGCACTTAAGTAAGTGGGCGGCATTTTCAAAATACTGATAATATTATATTGTTAGGGGTGGCATAATTTGATTTTGCCTAGTTCACTATTTTCGCTTGAGCCGGTCCTGGAAATACTGAATATCACTGAAGTTTTTGAAACCCGTCATGGTAAAAAGTGCATTATAATTGGTAATTTTAAATGTAGGGAATTTAAAATAAACAAATACGAGCGCAACATTTTTTGTTGTGCCAACTAAACGTATAACTGTAACATAACATGAATACATTTAAATAAAAAAATCATGCATTTAAACTTGACAAAAATATTAGGAAATATTTTTGACATCGCGGTCCACGTTATATCGGAAAAAAATAAAATTTTATTATAAATAAGATAGCAGTAAATAAAATCAAATACGATTTTTGAGTTAAGGTGATTTAGTATTTTTGCAATGACCCAATGATATAATATTATGTACAAAAATATTTTTAAAAAAAATTGGGGAAACGATTATGAGCCAATCTCCAGTGGTGTCTCCTGTGTAACACTAATAGACTCTAATTAAAAAATAAAATAGAAAATAATGTAACGGTGTAAGGTGTACCCACGGACTAAGATATACAGGACTGGAAACGACGGTGTTATCAATGGAACCAATGTACAAAGCTAGTTGGTACAACGTCGATCTTAACGCCATCTAGGTACGTAAGTGCATTACATAATAATATTGTAATGGTAATAATATATTTAATTGTTAAATTATTATTTATTAATTCGGAAACGGTTTTTTTTCGTAAAATTTTAGTTTTACTTTAATTTACACAAAACAAATATCCACTTTGTAAAACGATTTAGGGCCAAGTTAAATTAAAAAATAAATATGCTTCTAAGCATTTGGTTTTTTTTGGTTTTTTTTTTTCATTTTCATATAAAAAATGATTGGATAGTGCTATTAAAAAAAGCGTGAAAATGTTTAAAAAAAACACGAAAAATGAATTTTACTAAATTTACGATTATATAAGATTTGAATGTTATTTAAATGTGGTTTTTTCAATGAATTTGTAATCTTGTACACATACAAGTTGATTAAAAATAACTTCCAGAAAGTAGTATTGATAAGTAAAAAAGCGGTGTTTTTTTAACTTCAGACACCATTGATTTAGTGCATAGTAATAAATAAATTATTTATTTAGTTATTTTGTTATTTAATATTAATTAATAGGTATTTCTTGAATTTTTTATATTATTTTATTCGAAACATTATTTTTAAATATTGGGATCAATAAAACTATTTTTATTTATTTATTATTTTATATAAATTAGAATTTGTTAATAAACCAAGTAATAAATAAGTGGTTACCGAGTAACAAACCGTTATCTATTATAAATTTGAATTAAATTTACTGCATTTACGTCTAGTAGAAACAAATAAATGTTTTTTAAAGATAATGTGAAAATATCCATCATCCATCGGTTATGACGGTTAGGTTATAATTACAAATACTCTATGGCAAATGACAATCGTCTTAGACGAACAGCTACTTCAATACGTACTAACATATTTCATTCCATTCTGGTTATTAAGCTATAGGTACCTATTTTTACAAATGTCATTAATCTCAATACTTCCAGACTGAATTTTTCGGAGATATGAAGACGTGCGGATTTTCCTTGTCGGAGATGCACAGCTCTGACACAAGACAATATTATAATACACTCGAAGGGAACGTGTTTCAATGGAAGAATAAATAATTACGTAAGTTTTGCCCTTCTACTCTTTTGACGCGGTAGACCTAATGTAAATATTTATTGTCAGACAAACTTATATACCCGCCAGACGTAGAATATTTTGAATTATTTTGAGCTCTTTACGGACATTTTCAGTTTCCATTTTTTTTAGTTTTTTTGTCTATAAATATCAATAAAATTTTATTTGTAGGTTAAAAAAGTTTGAAAATTTAATAGAAGGCTCCTAGGTTATTGTTTCAAAGGCAGATGAAAAAATTAAAAATCCTTAGTCACAGTTTTTATTTATAAGCATTTAAAGTTCAAATATTGACAAAATACGAAAAAATTACGAAAATAAGCAAATTATTTGGAGTTGAGAATTCATAGAAATTTTTCTTTAAAATTTAAAATTTGAAAATGTAATAAAAGATTACACATAAGTTTATCTACCTTTATCAAAAAAAAAAAATGTCTATAAAAAATTCAAATTAAATTTTTATAAGCGTTTGAAATTTATATTTTTACAATACTTGATATTCACTCGATTTTTCATGTAACGATTTTCTTATATTGTTTTAATTAAAAAACGTATGACTGTAGATACTTGAAATTTCACTGAATGTTTATATTAACATTTTCTATACACGATAAAATTTTGAAAATAATTTGACTCTTTTTGAGCTGTTTACGGACATTGCCAGTTTTCATTTTTTTTAGTTTTTTTTTCTATAAATATCAATAAAATTTTACTTGTTGGGAAATAAAGCATGACAATTTAATACAAGGCTCCTGATATATTTTTACAATAACTCAAATTTCAAGGTGTATTTGTGTATATTATTATATTTAGTTTAATATTTACTAAATTTATAGTGGTATACAATACAAATGATTAAAAAATGTACTTTTCTTGTTTACTTCACTAGACCGATTTTGACGAAAATTTCACAGATCGTTCTTAGAGATATCAGTGAAGTTTAGTGAGTAGTTTTAATTACGTTTGAAAATATACCGATGGCTAAAATATCTGAACAGAGAGGTACAATAAAACTGAGATATTACACTGATATAATATAACGCCGTATTTTATATTTGTTCATTTTTTCCCCGGGAAAAGTCAGGCTATACAGCTAGTATATAATAATATATAATATCATAATATCATGTAAGTCATATCAGATATTATTGTTTCGTTTTTGAAAATAATTGTTTACAAATGTATTGAAAATTAAAATTTTAATATAATATCCATACTGCATTTCTTTACTATGGTATACTAAATAAATTATAGTGAATTCTCAATGACGAGGTATACACTCGACTACTATAATATAGTGTCACTATGTCAACTGTATAGTGACACATGACAAATTAAATTATGTCAGCAATATCACGAGTTTAGAAACAAATCGCGCACCCACCCTCCGCCCAGCCTTGTACTGTGACGTAGGCATTTCTCCGGTTCTCATTGGTCCACCACCGCCCCTGCCGCAAATAGCCGCCGCCGAAGAAGACTCCGCCACTACTCCACCGCTCAGCCTTTTGGAGAAATGTTTACGTCACAGACATGCGTATCACGAGTTGCTGACATACCTATTTAATTTGTCATGTAGTGACAGACATACAACTACAGCTCTCTGTACAACAGAGAGGTTACCTACTTTCCCTCTTCATACAATAAATAATTATGTTTTATGCGTTGTCAATTATTATACGGGTACCTATGTACGATTAAATTAACGTTGCCATTTTGGTCCGTTCCGCACCAATTACATTATGCGACATCTCCCACACAACAGCAACAACAACAACAATAACAACGACAAAGGGGTAATTCAAAAATACCCGTACTTTTATGACATTCGAAAAGGTTACGAATGAATAAGCGTGCAGTGGTAATAGTGGTATTTATATTATCATCGTGTATACTGTATATATGTATATAGTTTCCCGCGACGTTGTTTACACGCGATTCGCAAACGGAACGAACAATATAATAATAACAATAATAATGATGATAATAATAATAAGACATGAATATATTTTTAACGGGAGTTTTCGGGAGTTTTCGGTCGTTTTTTCCCCTCTTTTTTCTCTCTTTCTTTTTTCCGTGTACGCAATAATACTGTACAGACGCATTAACGGTCTACGGCGACGGAGGGTAGGCGTTTAGATTGCACAATAATATAATATTATAATATAATAGCGCAGTAATGCGACTAACCCGCGCGGCGCTAAAGGACGTTGACGCGGTAACTGTGTAAAAAAAATCTGAAAATAAATCCATGCATACTTATTATACACGTGGAAGTTATACACTCGTAAGTCATAAGCGACTACCGGAATAGTGCGTCACATCGCCTAGTTACGATTTTTCCAAATTATACGGAGAGTTAATAATTTAATATTATTACCTATCGTTGATAAACGAGTACTCTAATGTCCATGATTATGATATAATATAATATTATTGTACAAGTGTGTAAGCACGTGAATTCTACCGGACGAGACGTAAAAAAAAAACCATGACCGAAAGCGCCGAACAAGATCAAGTAAGTCGTCGAAAATGTTCAGTGCCATGTATTATAAATTATAATCTATATATTATATTATTATAATGATGCGGTAATCGCGCATGAGTATTGGAGTTATATAGTTATTACTTGTCTTATTAGTTTTTACACATTCAGATGCGCCATCGTCACAATGGTACCTAACTAAAATTCGGGATACTCGACATAAAAATACAATTTAAAATAATAGGTAGGTAGTTGATAAATTATTATTTATATAATACATAATGTTTTCGTAAAACTGTTTATGCAGTGTTCATGGTACGGTTACTGATATAATATAATAACTATGATATAATATTATTTACATGAATACGTGATGGTCGTTAATATAGATATGTGTGCACACGTCTGCATGTTATGATATTATTATGTTGACGTGTAGACGTGTGGATATGTCTACAGTGTGATGTGATTGTCGTAAATATGATTTTAATAATAATATGCAATATATACAGGTCAAAGGGTGATTGTTACGGGAGATATACATGGGAATTTGGAACACTCGTTATTTCAAAAAGCATCACTGAAAAATTTTTTTATTACATAACAAATTCACAATCATTAAAATTAATATACTATGTATATTATTTACTATTTTTTATTGGTTTAACTTTTTGGAGTGCCACAGCTAGCGCTATGTCGAAAAACAGCCGATTTATTATTATTCCGCTCATCTAAACCGTAAATACTAAAAACCAAGGTTGTGAATCTAATACACTCAAACATAAAATATGCATGTACTTATACAAAATCAGGATATATGCCCAAAAAATTACTAAATGTGCGAAATGATGTAGCATACATACTTAATAAAATAAATTATGTTTATAATTTGAAAGAATTAAAGATACTGATAAATAATCCTCGTAAGATATTAAAAATGTAAATAAACAAAATAGTAAAAGTATTAAAGTATATATACTATTCTAAAAATAAATAGACACCTAATCAAGGTCCATAATGAAAAATTATTTGACCATGTGCCCCACCCCACTCATAAAACTTTAAAAAGTAGGACAAGTGGGCACTTTTCTGCTGTACAGTATACCTAGTTGTCAAGTTTGTCATTAATCATTATAATGTATGTGTTATATTTTAATTCAATGATAAATAATTGCATACGAAAAACTATTCTAAGCGGAGAAGTATTGTGTCATATTCATCCTAGCATTCATTGTATAAATTATCCAATTTAATAATTTAAAAAAAAATTAATAAAAATCGAAAATATCCCATGGCTCTCAATGGTGTAACTTTCCTGTGAAATCTTTTTTTGTTAACAGTAGAAAAACTTGTGGGGAGTCGTCTATTAAAATTTCTAATGTTAGGTATTGAAAGAAAAACTTTTGTGAATTTCTAACTGAAAAATAATTGCTCATAGCTACGTTAGGTTAGGTTAGCTCAAAAAGAGTCAAAATATTTAGAAAATATTAGCAAAATATAGAATATCCTAATATAATTATTTCGTGAAGATTTTAAATATTATTAGTTTTCTAGTTTCACAAAAAAAAAAATAAAACTGTATTCAAGAATTGGTTTTGCATATAAATTCCCATTTTCTTTTGTTTTTCTCGACACTTTCGATTGATAATTTTGATCTCCCGGATGCACAAACTATATCAAAAAATATGCTGATGTCGAAATTTGGAGCATTTTTCTATTAAAAATGTCTATGATATGCAAAAAATAACACACAATCATTGTAAAATGTAAATACAATACATTCATTCGCTATACGCTCATGAAACCTAAATAACATTAAACTTGGTATTGTATACTTCTAAATAGTAAATTCTAATAGTTGTTGTATTTGGTTAAGATGCTTATTTAAAAAATAAATAAGGTTAAATGAAAAAACATTGGAAAGGAACAAAAGGTTTAAATAGGACGCAATTGGATAACGTGCACAATTTGGCCGGCCGGGGGCTAGGAGGGCTCAACCTCTACTCCTAGATGTTTATAACTTATTATGATTCTTTATTAACCAATGTCAATACCGAATTATAGACGTACCGTATAGAATATGTTGTGATTACTGATTTGTGAATAATAGTTTGCATAGAATAAATAGCTTAAAATTAGTCTAAATATTAATTTTGACGTACCTATACGTCTACACATTTGTATATTATGTGATTTTTCGTCGTCATAATAGTTCACAAACAGATGAATCATAGTTTATAAAATATACTGTTGGACATTATTTAAATTTCAATACCTAATACAGATACAATAATATGGGTAAACGGACACGTGAGCGTTCGGGCCGAGATGGTAGCAGCATTGCGCTCTACCGATCGATCATGGACGGTCGTGAGAAGGCCGGGTATAACTGTACGTCACCGCTAGAGAGCGGTGTCACAGCTCAACCTACTCTTACCAGTTGCCACAGGTGGCTATTTGCATAGTACAATAATACAGAATATACCGGTACAAGTCCATCAGTGAGGCGCTCTAAGTTATCTATGTTAAATCAGCCGTATGGCAGACGATGTTATATTTAGACTTTAATGAAAAATGTAGGTTTTAAATGAGATAAGTGTAGTTATGAAATAATGATATTGAAATGGTCTTTTTAAATAAATTGCTTTGTATGGATTTAAAATAATTTATTACAGAATCATTGATAATAGAATATCTAGACATACGAGTTAGACAAACAAAATCATAAAAGTATGTCTTCCATCAAAATAACAGATGCATCAATTTTTTTTTAAAAATGTGTATCAAATTAGCAGCACAATTTATTAATACGCAATTCCATGTCAGCGGAAATTGGAACTATTGTATACAAACGGGACAGCTTCAAAGTAACACCTCATCAAATACTGCAGATTTTATTGAGTTTATTAATCATTTATTTGATTGACTTAATAGCAAGTCTTTATATGGCCATCATCCATATGTGCATTAATGTAGGTACTATAAAAAAAAAAGTTATAGAAGCTTCATAGTACTTCACAAATAATTTACAAAAATTAAAAAAATTAAAATTAACACAATCACCCTCTTTTAAAGGGTTTAGGCAGGTCATCAATGGTGTATTCTTGGTTATATCTTGGCTTGCTACAAACAGTATTTTGAATCTGTAAATAAAAAAAAGCAGATAAGTGGGTAACGCTCTGCTGTACGTTAGGTGTCTGTAGGATCACTGTAATGAGTGTTTTAAATTTTAATTCAGTTATATAAAATCATTGTATACGAAAAACGATTCACACCGAAGACGGTCTGCCAGCCTATAATAGATATTACTAAGTAGGTATATTTTATGATAATATTATAGTAATTTCTTTTACTATTAGGCATTAGTACCATAATAGGTTAAATTAATTTTTGCCGAAAAAATTGCATTTGAAATTGTCATTGTGTGTATAAAATATAATATTTAATAATAATAATCACTTTGATAAATTTTGTTAAAAGTTGGACTTTAAATTCTTATACCTATAAAAAAATTGCCTTTGTATTTTTAAACTGATATTCTAACAATGTGCTTTGTATTACATGTTCAAGCTTTTTGACATATTGAATAGAAAAAAAAATTGAAATTTGAAAATGTCCGTAAACACCTCAAAATATTTTTAAAAATATGTACGCAAACAAAAAAACAACACACATCATTGTAAAATCAATACATTCATCGCTTCGGTCAGAATCTAATACTTGAAACTACTAATATACCCGCACAGTATATACTATTTTACACTACCATCTGCAGACAAATTAATATATATTATATATTGCAGTGTGGCAAGGGTGGATAGTGAGGTATTTAAACCGCGGACAACGTTTGTAACACGAGCCATTGGCGAGGTCTGCAATTCGGCCAAAACTAACATTGCCTATTACCACATTAGCAATTTTTTGTCACTCACCTTCCGTTTCCGAGACCATCTCTATCGATGTTATGGTTATTATATTCCATAATATATTTTACTGTTCTAGCCGTTCTCGGTATGTATAGCCCAACGACCCAGCCCCCCAACTGTTCCATAGAACAGTACGGGAATAACCCCTCGGTCAACTAGGATTTGATGTACCTATAGGTATTATCGACACGTGCATGTAATAATAATATACTAATCTGATTTGGACAGTAACGGGTCAGCCCACCGGATTAATTAAAGCCTTTACTGTCCGCTATAGAAGGAAAAAAGTTATTTTTCAACGTCTCGACCAACATTGGAAATTCAATTTTCGGTGCAGGCGTGAAAATAAAATCGTTTAATTTTTTACTTTCACAAGTATAATATATTGTGCAAATACGTCGATGTTGACAATGACTACGTAATAATAAATTATTATTTAAGCTACCTATGTATTAAGTCCAGACATGGTTTGACTTAATCATCATTCATCAATACCGATTTATAAAATATATTATTATTAAAATGTACCTATCTTTTTTCCATCAAAATTCTTCGTTAATGTCGTGTTCTTCATTTTTTTTTCAGCCAACACGATACTTTTATTACTCCTTTTCATCAAACCAATTACGGTGTCTAGTCGTGTCTCAACACCCGTCCTGTAAATAAAGTAGGTAACACAAACGGATTGTTTTCTAAAATCCATTGTTGAGAGAAATTTCTAATTTTTCAATATTTTAAGCACACGAAAATATTCATTTGTTTGTAATAACTAATAACTAATCATTTTATTCGTGGGATGAACTTATTATAATATCATAATCTATATATATATATATATATAAAGGTGGGCAAGTGGGTGTCGCTCTGCTGTACAGAAGTTTACAAATGGGTCACTGTAATGGATGGTATTAAATTTGGGTTCAATGATATAATATCATTGTACAAGAAAAACGATTCTGAGCGAAAACGGTCAGTCAGCCTATGATATTACCAAGTATATTTGATGATATTATTGTGAATAAAGTAATTTATGTATAACCTATTAAGTGGAGCCTTGTTTTCAATTTTCAATCCTTAGTTACAAAATTTGAACATTTTATAAATTTTTAACTACAAAATAATCATTAAATTACTAACTTGATAAATGTTGTCAAAATATGAACTTTAAATGCTTATAAAAAAAAATTGTGCCTATGTATTTTTAATATTTTTCAACTACTATTAGAATGATATAAGATGAACGTTAAGATACCTTGTAATTATTTATCTAGATAAGATAAAAGATGAAAAAATAATTATCTAGGTAAGTCCGACTCCGAACACTGGAAATTATCATATAATACGGCATATTATACAACATATAGGTACAATATAGGCTAATTTAGGTACGCAATATATTATTATATATGATACGTATAATATTATAATATTTCATAAGCGTTTTAAATATCAGACTTCTCGAAAACCGAACTCGTATACGACGTGATCCACTCGTAAAAATTAATCACACACATGATATTATATTGTTATACGCAGCTCTTCGGGGAAACCCTCATCGAATATACTTACTTGAAAGAACATTAGCTATTGTCGCGTCAATAAAAAATGTATCTATATGAATTTATTTAGATTAGTAAAAAAATTATCTAAGATGAACGTTTAGATACCTTGTAACTATTTATCTAGATAAGATAAAATAGATGAACAAATAATTATCTAGATATTCATCTAGATCAATTTATCTAGATAAGTTCGAACACTGCATACACCATACACCGAATATTAAAGTATAATAATATTAAACAAAGTTTGAGCCATATAGAATTGGTACACTTAACGGGCAACGAAGTGCCAGCTGGATCAGCTATTTGATATAAATTCGAGCGACTATAGTGATTTAGTAGTTATTATAGTAAATTATAGGTTTAAATAAACATTAAGGACATGAAGTAAACTATAGGTATAAGTAGGTAGCCCAAGCTGTAAAAAATACACTGGGTCAGATAACAAGTTATCCATCTCGGCATCTCGGTAGATATTTTAAATAGGTACGCATAATATCTCATCGTGTATACTTTAATATTGAAGTTTCTCGAAAATTTACAAATTTGACAATACCTATAATAAGCGACAATAGTGTCGTCATCTCCACTACCGCGTCTCGATGACGAGTGGCGATCTCCACCATGGGGTTTACTGAATTTAAGTCTCGGATGGCGCATCCGTTATTTATTGTAGTTTTTACGGTCGTTGAATGTGTATATGTATATTATTATGTCGTATTACCGAAAGCTTGATGCAAAATTAACCATCTAGTAGTTAACTATAGTTAATAATTGTTGTCGCTGTCATCGATAAACAGCATACAGCCGTACAGCATGCAAGTTGTTTACTGAATACTTTATAATTTATAGATAATTTTCTTATTCATAATGATACTCTTGCACCTTC
The DNA here is from genome assembly GCA_008086715.1 of Sitobion miscanthi. Taxonomy (NCBI): domain Eukaryota; kingdom Metazoa; phylum Arthropoda; class Insecta; order Hemiptera; family Aphididae; genus Sitobion; species Sitobion miscanthi. Next base: position 31,800,994 of record CM017798.1, on the reverse strand, counting down.
TTTGAAATATCCGCCGTTATAGTTTTCTTACCATCCCATTAATTTTATACCTGTGTGGATGTGGATCGAGATTTTTTTACTCCTGTGCACATTTCGCTCAATCATTTATGTACAAGTACAAATAAATACAATATATAATTTACAGGCATGCTGCAGTACGAAACACCCTAAAGTAACACGAACATTTAAGTAGGTCGATTGCCTTAAATGTAAATGAAAATGTTTTAGGAAGGTATAGTAACCAGTAATATTAACATATCTATGGCCAACTTTCAAAAATTCAAAATTTTTCGGAGTAGTCAAAGGTAATGAAATTTGTATTTTTTTTTAATGGCAAAAGCAACTATTAATATCAAATTCAAAAAGCCCTATTTTTCTACCAACTCGAATAAGCAACCTTTTTTACCTTAAATTGACTGACGAACAATCAGTTTATGTTGTTTTCCAAAATTTTTTAAAACATTAGTAGGACGCCTTTATTTTAACATGCTAGTTTTTTTTTACATTCAACAAAAGTAATATTTTATCTACATTAGGTACAACTTACAAGTCATCTTTTCATCAGGAAACAGTTTACAAGGTGGAGATTAGGGATTATTTAAATTAATTAAAAAAATTAATTTTGCATTTACATTGACCTATTTTATTAATAATATTATAATTTATAACTTTATAAGTAAAGAAATATTAAATATAATACAAATTATCTGATACTGATGTATCTACATTTATTGTATAATTGTGTACTATTTTGATTAATTATGGGTAATTATTAGTAATAGCATTGATTTTAAATACTAGTATTTATAAATTATAATCAATGGTAATAACTAATAGTTATACACTATTATATATTAGCAAATCAAATTTAACCTAGATAAAGCTTTTTGTATGTACCTTACGATCTTTAACAACGAAATAGATTTGAAAATTAAACAATTATTTTTTTACAATAAATATTTTTGGAAAAAATGTAGTAGTTTTATTAAATTATAAACAATTTAATGATTATTATTAATAGAGCCATGTTACACCATTTAAGGCGTATGCTGACTTCCCCTTATATCTGTTTGTAATTCAATAAAAAGTCTTGTGCGTGTGTTTTAATGAAACCCGCAATAAGCACTAGTCTAATTATTATTTATTGTAATATATAAATATAATCTAGTCGTTACTTTGGAAATATGGCAATACGCTGTGTCGTGATAAATTAGCAACATGAATACACGATACCTGTTTATAAAAATGCATATTAATTACTAAATAGCAAAAATATATTTTAATATGGCATGCAGGATGATTCACCAATCATGCTAACCAGTGGCGTCCGCAAGGGGGGCTAACGGGCTGAATCCCCCCCCCCCCCCCCCCATCATTGCCCGTATTATTATGACTTAAAAAAATAAATATTTATCAAGTTTCAACTGTCGACTATAGTAAGTAAGACGTAAATTTCATATACGTCTTACCGAAATGAATTAATTTTTGAAAAAACATTGTATTTACATACCAATTTTCCTAAAATTATCTGTATTTTTTCGGTAAAAGTATGAACTACTTGTATGAAAGACCTTGTATTAAATTTTCTAATCTTAGCTTATACAAATTTAATATTTTATAAGTTTTGAACTACAAATTAACTGTGGTTTTGACAAAATTTGAAATTTAAATGCTTATAAAAAATAACCATACCTGTATTATTATTACTTTTACAAAAAATATTTATAAAGTTTCAACTGTCAACTATAGTAAGTAAGACGTACATTTTATAAACATCTTACCAGAATGAATTCATTTTTTGAAAAAACATGTTATTTGCATACCAATTTTCCTAAAATTATCTGTATTTTTCGGTAAAAGTATGAAGTATTTCTATGAAAGACTTTGTATTAAATTGTCTAGCTTTAACTATACACATTTAATATTTTATAAGTTTTGAATTACAAATTAACTGTGGTTTTGACGAAATTTGAACTTTAAATGCTTATAAAAAATAACCATGATGCCTATATTTTAGCTATAATGAAAACTTACGTATTACATTTTTAAGCTTTTTGACTATAAACAATTTTTTATTGACATTAATAGAAAATAAATTTAAATAAATCAAATACAATCCAAGTGAGGACGGTATAACCAAGCTGGTTACCAAAAATGTTTAGTAAATTTTCATTTTTTTTCTTCAATTACTTTAAAAAGGATTGAACATTTTCAATTTCGACCTCTAAAAGTACAATTTGCTACCAAAAACATACATCAGGCATCGAAGCTTATGATCAGAGCATTTTTTCTACCAGAAAAGTTGAGAAGTTACCAATATTTTAAAATACCTCAAATAAACGTCTGAAATTATTAGACAGGACAAAATAAAAATAAAATTGTAACTAATTTTCAAGCCCCCCCCCTCCCCCTCGCCCATTGAAAAATCCTGCGTACGTCACTGATGCTAACACACATTTTCCCTTTAATTCAAAATAATTTAATAAATAATTAAAAATATGTAAATAATATAATATATTATGATTATTATTGTTATGTGTTATTCATTTTTATTGGGTAGCTGCACGAATAACGGTTAATGTTCATAACGGCACATAAAACTTTGACGAAATGTCAAAAGAAATTAGACGTAGGTAAATGAAGTATAAAAAAATTTCGAAAAAATGATAAATCATAAAAGATACCTAGGTACCTAATTAATAATAATTATTATTATTTAATTGGCAATATTAGATGCATTTTGTTGAAAGTTTGAAACGTTTAAATGGAAATAAAAATATTAAAAATTAACATTGTTATTTATTTATTTGTATTTAATGGTTATTAATTACATAATTTATATAAAAACTAAAATAATATTTAAAAAAAAAATAGCATTAAAAACTTATTATGAATGATAAATGCCCAGTGGGCATAGAGTAATTCAGAAAGTAGGTATAGGTCGTGAGCGTATGCACGGAGTGTTATGGGGGGGATGGATCCTCCCCCATGACCTTTTTTGTATATTTAATATTAGTGCGATAGGTACTAACCTACGATTTATCTTAGATATAATGAATATAACCCCCCCCCCCCAGAAAATCCCTGTCACTGGATTTTTAGGTGCCTATATATTTTAATACACTCGTATTATTATGATATATTATGCCATATTATAAGGTAATGAGTAATAACCTCTCAAATGGCGTTCCTGCAGTGAGAAAAGTGTAGTTTTATTTTTATATTATATAACATTAACACTTTGATTCGTTGCGCAAATGTCGTCATGGGAACTAGGTGATACGACGAAGTAAGAGTGATCGGTAAAACACCTTCGCAACAGCAGGGCGGGGTGCAGGTAAAGGCGAACCACTATCTGCAGGTGTTTACACAATAGCACTACCGCGTATATTCAGCTGAATCTATTGTTATACAGTAGCTGTAATCGTTAATCATTCCACCGATCTTACCGTGCGGATAATGGCTCTATATACATTTAAACTGTATGCGTATTGAGCACTATTTAGTAACGAATATTGCAACGTAGTATATAGTATCATACTACCTACCTATATGATAGTATAACAATACCACGTTCGATTTCACGTCATCGATGTCGTCAACGGCGGCGCCTTTCAACCGTATTAAAAGGCGTCGGACAAAAGTCAAAAGGTTAAACTCCGACGCCCAGGTCAGTATACACGAACACAAGTATATTATATAGGGCATCCGATTTCGACCTCCGAGTGCGGTGAATGCACTAGAGCGTTTTTATCGAGTGATAATTGGATATAATGGCCTGATGTACGGTGCAGAGACATTATGAAGAAATTGAGAATTTTGGCGTTTTCTATGATTTAATTTTTTAATAAAAATAAAATTTCTGATGTATAATACATTATTATAATATTATGAGTACCTATACTTTCGTAGAACTAGTCTGACTTTATGCAGTGGCCAGAGACTAATATGGGGCCAGGGTTTGTCGAGTTATTGAGGGTTTGAACATGAAAAGAAACAATGTATATAACTTTACTAATGTAAATATGTAAGTATACCGTATGCATGTACATTTAATTTATAAATTAACGTTAATAATGTATGATAATTTAATTTTTTTTGATTTATAGCTTGTAACTTTTCGGTCACTTTTGTTTCTAAACCATAATCTCGGATATGTGTTAAGGAAGTTCCCCGAAAATGGTTCTCCTCGTATTTAATTAATGGAATTGAGAAGAGAGGAAGGAAAAAGAAAGTAACGGATTAATTAGGTATCGAGGTTGTTACACTAGGTCTTATAGTTTTGGGGTACGTTATTATGGGAGCATAGAATTTATTGTTTTCACACGAACCATTTAAAACGGATTGACGCCACTGCGCTTATGCCGTCATAGTTACCATATTATTTTAACGAAAAATATCATATAGTTCGTTTTCGATCTTGTGCGTTTTTCTTGCTATATTAATATATAACCCAACAAAAACACTCTTGTAAAAAAAACGCTAAGTATAAAAAAACAGCTCTAAAAACTGTGATATCAAAGGTAGCTAAGTCTTTGAATAATAGATATCATTTATGTTAAAATAATCTGCCATGTCTAGTAGTTTTCAAAACCGACATGAAAAACAATAGAAAAATTAAGGAAAAACGGGAATTTTCACAAAATCTGTTTTCGGGAGAAATTTTAGTTTTAGGTGTAACTCTAAAACAAATGAGCGTAGGTACTTGAAATTTCACTGAATGTTTATATTAACATTTTCTATACACGATAAAATTTTGAAAATATTTTGACTTATTTTGAGCTGTTTACGGACATTTTCAGTTTCCATTTTTTTTTAGTTTTTTTTCTACAAATATCAATAAAACTTTATTTGTTGGTTAAAAAAGCTTGAAAATTTAATAGTAGGCGCCTAGGTTATTGTTTCAAAGGCAGATGAAAAAAATTAAAAATCCTTAGTCACAGTTTTTATTATAAGCATTTAAAGTTTAAATATTGACAAAATACGAAAAAATCAAGAAAATTAGCAAATTATTTGGAGTTGAGAATTCATAGAAATTTTTATTTAAATTTAAAATTTGAAAATGTAATAAAAGATTACACATAAGTTTATCTACCTTTATCAAAAAAAAATGTCTATAAAAAATTCAAATTAAATTTTTATAAGCGTTTGAAATTCATATGTTTAAACATTTGATATTCACGATTTCTCATGTAACGATTTTCTTATTTTGTTTTAATTAAAAAACGTATGACTGTAGATACTTGAAAATTGCACTGAATGTTTATATTAACATTTTCTATACACGATAAAATTTTGAAAATAATTTGACTCTTTTGAGCTGTTTACGGACATTGTCAGTTTTCATTTTTTAGTTTTTTTTTCTGTAAATATTAATGAAATTTTATTTGTTGGGTAAAAAAGCGTGAAAATTGAATATAAGGCTCCGGATACATCATTCTTATAGCAGTTGATAAATATTAAAAATACATTGGCACAATTAGCATTTAAAGTTCAAATTTTGACAAATGTATCAAATTTATAATTTAATAATTATTTTGTAGTTAAAAATTTATAAAATGTTCAACTTTTATAGCTAAGGATTGAAAATTGAAAACAAGTATCCACGTAAATAGGTTATATATAAATTACTTTATTCACAATAATATCATCAAATATTGGTAATATCATAGGCTGACTGACCGTTTTTCGCTCAGAATCGTTTTTTTGTACAATGATATCATATCATTGAATTCAAATTTAACACCATCCATTACAGTGACCCACTTATAACTTACTGTAAAGCAGAAGACACCCACTTACCCACCTTTTTTAATACGAATTTATGTATTTGAAAAAGTATATTATTTTATTATATTACAGTGTATAGAAAAAAATTAGTAAAAGTAAAATGTTCTTGATATAAAATTTTTTTTTATTGACTACCTATTTTCTTATGTTCTTATTCTTCACATTTAATTGAATACGATACCTTATATTATCTTATTTACAATATCATATATATAAAAATTATATAATAATATGACCTTGTTTTTTTACATTTTGGCTCTTCCATATTTATAAATATATTTTGGCTCGTGAGTCTCTTGTCACTGGCCACCCCTGCTATAATATAATAGAGTGAGTGTTTTGCCTATGTGTGTATTTTAAAGTGCTATTTTCTTTTTATTTTAAGGCGCTCTTTTATTTATACTCAGCGCGACCCTGCCGGGATATGTTATTGAAGCCACGGATACGTGTATTGGCATAAAAGTAACAATAACGACGATATATATATATATATAAAAATAAATACCTAGGTACTTATATTATAATACATATAATAAATCTGTTATTGCGTATATAATATTATACCTTATGGGGTGTACGCGTACCTAGATAATGATTTTCGTTCGTAAAGTTTGACGTCTCAGTACACATTAATTCTTATATACACATAATAAACGTGCTGCAAGTCCGTATATTATATTCGGTTGTATATACATATAAACATACAGTCGTGTTTTCAACGACAAGCGAATTATTCACTACCGCCGTCATAAAACGCCGCACAGGTATTATGTTCCATGTGTACACACACGGAAATTCGCGTGCTGGTTCGTAAAATAAATGATGGGAATTTTTTTTTCATTTAAGTCACTATGCGTTTACGATATAAACAATACGAAAACTGTATATACATATTATTATAATAAAATATCGGTTTACTGTTCTATACCTATGTGTACCGCACATTATAATACCTATATTATATACCTATACATGCTGGCAATGTATTTACACATTAAAATATATTATATACTTATACGGCTATATATACACATACAATCTTGTTCTGTTATTTAATATGTACACGTTATAATATAATATACATGTACATAGGTACTGGCATTGTATTTACATAATAATATATCGGTCTATACTGTTATATTAGATATTATAATATTATGTACACACTGGCAAATTTATTTATAATATTATTCCTATACAACTTACTACTGATGTGTGTACTATGCATTTTATATAAACCGCACACGTCATACTATTATATTATTATTATATGGGAACGGGAAATGCATTACGCCGGGGGTTCAGTTGTCCGACGGGTATAAAGCGCGCAATGATAGATAATGTATATATCGTCTCTGTATATATTATATATGTATATATATATTATGCATCATTTATCATTGATATCATATTTATTATTTTTTCCGTTTTTCGTCGCGATACGCGCTCTGTCGTACCTACACACACAATGTTGTATACTATTGTGTTTAGTAGGTATTTATACTTACGCGTGACTCCGTGCCACTGTGCGTCCGAATCCGATAGCGTCCACGCGCACAGACGTGCCCGCAGCTGTCGTGGTGTAGACGACAAAAATAATTGATAGTAGAACATTATTATAATATTAGTGTGGTTAAAAGTTATCGTTCGAAATGCTTTTGTCGAATCCCGATGACGACCCCGAATCAAAAGACCAAGACATAGACTTCACGTCTTTGCCATTAAACGAAGCGTTGCAAGTAAGTCACTGAATAAATTGATGTTGTTTTCAATATTGGGTTGAGTGCCAAACGAAACCTGAACAGTTGTGTAAAGTGTATTTCAGCAAATTTATGACTTGAGACAAATGAAAAACGGATTTTTTTAATTGTTCACTACAACAGACATATTTGATTAATTTCACCGTTACATTTTTTTAAAAATACGCAATGCATTAAGAATGGTGCGGTCTAATAGCTTCTCTATGAAAAAATTCCCTATATATTGGCTACTATTTATATCATTGCTAAGGCTATAGATCAAATAGCATAACGTGTACAAAAGCAAATTTTTTTTTGGGGGGGACTTTAAGATTTGCACCCCATTTTTTTTTTTTTTTTTTTTTTTTAATAGTCATTATGCGAGTCAAAGCTGGGCATTAACGAGTTAATAGTCAAAATTAAGTTAATTTTAATTAAGTTATTAACTCGTTACTTTTTTTTTAAATTAACTTTTAACTTAATAAGTTATTATTTTTTTCAAGATTAACGTGTAAACTATTCAAGTTAATTTTATTTCAAAAGTATCTAAATTAAGTTGATTTGAATAAGGTTTTTACTTTGATGTATCATTTTACATTTCCCCTGTAATTTTCTCGAGCGTAAAGAAAAACTATCTAATAAATCATATTATGCGTGTCTAGAATTTTATTTTTGCAAATTAGCAAATTTTAACTTTACACTAAGTTAAGTAACTTTTGACTTAACGAGTTAATAATATAAATACGAGTAACTTTTAACTTAACTTAACTTTATTATTTTAAAATAACTTAACTAACGAGTTAAAAAAAATCGTTAACTTGCTGAGCTTTAATGCGAGTATCCATAACCATAAGGTAATTTGAAAAAAAAGAGAGGGGCATAAGCACCCACAATTTTCTCATTGAAATTATGCCCCTGGACGTGTGTAATATATTACGATAATATTGTATGTAAACGACGGTAATGTTGTATTAATTTCAAAGACGATTTATTGAATATCACGTACGATTTATATATGTGAAACATTTTGTAAAAATCAATCAAACAATTAGTTGCATAAAAATTTCAAATGTTGATGTCAATTATTTGAAGTCCATGTACCATGTGTTTGGAAGGGTTAGGGTTGTTTTGAGCTGTGCCAACTGCCAAGTTCACAGATACGGCGTGAAATCTATTCTTAAAAAATTAATTGTACCTACTATTGTTATATTTAGCTCAGTGTATATGTTTATTTTTTGTATTTGTTGACTTGTTAGTGTTGTACACTTATTCAAAAGTTCTTGAGAGTTCAATTTGGAGAAAACTTAATTCATATTTGGTCCTGTGCTGCTGAAATATCTAAATTTTCAACCTTCAAGAATTCAATATTTTCCACCGCTATTCGAACGCGTTTCGTTTATCGGTTTCAGGAAATAAGCATTACAATTTACAATAATAATAGTAAATAGTTTTTACTAGAGACTAATGGTAGGTAAACTCAAAAAAATGGTCTCAAACCAAACTCGAATAGCATTTTTTAATCGTAGTCGAACCGAACACGACCGAACAATTCTATGTGATGTCGATCTCGAACCAAACGTTATGTTCAACATCGACTGCACCCGTAGCAAAGATTTTGTTTAATACCGAACTGAATTTGAATCAAGCTTCTGACTTTAATTACGAGTCAAACTTTTTAGTTTTATGCCAAATTAAAATATCAAATATAAAACATATTTTGTTCGAAACGTATGACGTGTTCCAATTTATTTTATGGAGTTCGTACAATTCTTTGGAGTTTGAACTATGTTGGATTTCGGATTAGTTACTAATGTCAAACTTTTTGTATGAGTTCGGTTCAGTGCATCTTTTTAAAATTAGGTTTGACTTTCAAACTTGAATCGAACACCTAACGTTTGGTTTGACTTTTCAAACTTCAAACGTTTTGACCCACCTCTAATTTCTACCGATTATAAAATTATCTTTTTCAAAAATTATTTTTGTAGAGACGCCGAGAAGAATGCGAGCGAAAAGCGAGAAGGGGGGAAATGGCCCCCGGCTGGAGTTCACGTTCCAATTACTCATCGACCACACAGGTCTGCCGAGAATTCCGTCATGGACTATGTGTTCGAATCCAATATGGTATACATTCCTATTAAACATTATGTTGATAATATACTGGTTGTATATATTGTATACCTATAAAACGTTCTGCGTGAAACTGTTGTCGTATATGCACCTTTCGGTGATATACCTCTATCGACACTTGAGTTCCAAAAGACCATAATTAACCGGTTACAGTTTGGCTCTCAAGAGTCGATATCGCTACCTTATTGTTTAGACTTTCAATCTTCAACGACCATAAATTAACCGTTACAGATCAAATTGAAAGAATACAATTAACGTAGGACTACCTCACTGTTTAAACCTTAGACGTCAATGACCATAAATTAACCGGTTACAGTTTAGATCTAAGAGTACATAGAATGTGTGGACTCACAAACGTATAGTTTTTTTGGTCGGAAACACTTTATTAATTAAAAAAAACAAACACAATACTACACTTAATAAAAGACCGCACAATACGACTGGCGTTCTACACGCACGCTCGTCGTACCTACGTCCTCGTCGACCAATTCGACGACAACGGGACTCCCCGTGCATGCGCGTACGGCGGTCTTATATATAATATTTTGTGTCGCCTCAGCACATATTGCTTCCCGGGCACGACCTACCTTAACATCTAACTATTCCCACCTATATAACATAATAATAATTTGACGACTGTCTGCAATATACGACACTGTCAACAAATAAATAATGTCTGACAACTTCTCTTTGTATATTTAAGTTGGACCAGATCAACGAGTATTTTTGCCACACGCAGATCAAACTCATGTGGTTCTATCAAGACGTCGAAGTCGAAGATACCGAATCGTTTGAAATGACGGTAATGTAATACGCATAATAATTAAAACCATTAATTGACACAAACCGTCGTTCGATATTTGTTAACTTATCACATAATATTTATTTAAAGAACAATTGCACGTAAATACACGCTTTTAAAAATTAACAAAATAATGACTACACCTATCTATATAAGTATACATTATATATACTAAATTTATCAATTAATTAAATTATATTGAAGTAGGCTAGTAGAATATAGGACGATTAATTTGCATTAACGCCCAAGTGCAGATAAAAAACCAGTAATGCATTTGTAGTGTATTCTCGTATTACGAATAGGTACTCTCTGCTTTTTTATACTCATAGACATTGTCTCTAGGTACGTCTCTAAGAATTTGTATTTATTCATCTTATTTGAAATGAATTTTATAATTTATCATTATCGTGGTTATTTTGTTTGATCACAATTGGGGGTGGACTAGAATAATAATTCAAGCCAGATATTATGTTTTTTGGTTGGCAGAAAGATAAAAACATATTTTATTGATAATACTATTAAGAGGAATTAAAAGAATTAGATAGTTATATTAAATCAAAATTTACTACCGTCTACTGAATAATGCGAGGATTTCTTTTCTGATCTCAAATGTAAATTACAATAAAAAATATATTATCTGACCTCGTTTATAAAACACACACATATAGACCATCCATTGCCAGAATTGAATCTGGCAGAGCGTCAGAATATGTAAAACTTGGATATTTGATATTGTACTCGTAAATCTGTGGTGATGATGGTTAAAAAAAGTCCCTCCTCAGAATTTGGAAAAAATAATTAGTTAAAGAAAATTTTTTATATCAAAATTTGTTAATTGTAAATATTGTGTGATTAAAATTGAGATGAAAAGATAGAGTTTGAAGTATTCAATTTTTAAATAAAATACTTCTGGTGAAAGGGTATTTCCCCCTCCCACCACACTATAGATATAAATTTAGGTACCTATTATTTATCATACACCCAATTTTTTTTTAACACTCTTGGTTAAAACTGAAGTTTTTCATTGTTAAACTGATAATGGTTCCGCTGTCGTTTTTAGGTTCAGTTGAAGCCGACTAACAGTAGTAGAAACCTTCAACGGCGACTCAGCGTAGTGTCAAAGCCGAAAAAAAAGAAACTTTTCCTCACAGATGGATGGGAAGTCGGGCTGACAGGGATCTGCATCTACATCATCCGCCTGAACACCGCCAAGCAGTTGCCAGAAGAAGGGTTTCACAAAGATTTGATCTGTGGCACTCTGGACGCGGAGAAAAAGGGATTGGTCAAGAGCATTGCCAAAATCATCGAATACGTATTTATACCGGCATTGGCCAACCACAAACAGGCGACGAACCTTCAGACGATCAACCAGACTGCCCGTTGATCAAAAGCCAATTGCTTCCTGAGCTAAGATCGTTCTGTAGTTGTTTAAAAGGTATAATTTATAACTATTTCAATAATACATTTTAAATTTTCCTAAAAAAAAAATAATATCACAGATTTATGCTAAGCCGCTAAGGTCCATCTACGATATAGTAAACAATGTTGAGTAGGTATATATAAGTAGGTAAATTAACTTTTTGTTTTAACATTTTAATTATTAACAACTAATACTATTGTTTATTCAATTTTATATTTCATTATTTCTTTAATTAATATAGTATTTTTACTCACATCATTTTATTTTAATTATTCCATACAATTTATTTTCTTAAATTTTAGGATTTACTTAATATCTTTCATTCAGGTCTTTAATATATAATGGTATAGTTTATTATTATATTTTTTTTATAATTTTTAGTATGTGAAGAAGTTTGTGATCAACCAAACATTTTTGCTGATGGTATGAGTTTAATATCAAAAGTGCCGTCTTACAGAGAAGCCAAACATATTGCTACGAATCGGGATGAAATATTGATTTTAGAGAAACGAGTAACAAATTGGATACGGAAAATACGAGAAGTAAATTTGTATATGTATTTAAAAAAAACTATAATAATTGTGATTTGGCATTAGATATTATTAGAAGACGAGAAATTAAAGTACGAAAGTGATACAAGTGGACCGCAAGATGAATTGGAGTTTTGGAAAAAACGTGGCGCACAATTTTCACAAATTGCTGCTAATCTCAGTTGGGAAGAGGTATACCATTATTAAAAGCATTTGTTCATATTTTTTATATTTTTATAAAGATCCACCTAATCTAACCTACTGAGTTTAGCTTAAGTTCAATTGGTAAAATATTTAATTATTTAGGTAATAATGACTATTTGTTGCTTACAACTCTCACGTTCTCGAATGGTTGACCGGTGGAGACGTACGGACAATCATTTGACATGTGCTACAACGAAGCAAAAGATAACTCAAAATACATTCAAGCGTTGGAAAAATGCTGTCATTCGCTGTACCTTGATAATCCAGTTAAAATGAGAAACTCGTTAGTACGTATGCTTCAAACTGTACGTCTTATTCATGACGTGTCGATGTTCTATAATACTACAGAAAAAATATCGTCTCTTATGGTTAAAGTAATTACCTCTAATTCCATAACATAAACGTTTACCAAAAGTAAATGTTCAATGTACTTAATCTAGATCACAAACCAAATGATTGAAAGCTGTAAACTTCACATCACCAATAGAAATAAAGACACAATATGGTCTCAAGATAGAGCAGCTCTCACGCTCACTAAATTAAATGAATGTATTACACTAAACAAATTATACCATAACACTTATGAAAGAGTGAAACATCACCACGGCGCCGGGAGACAGTTTAGTTTTTCTGAAAATTACGTATTTGGTAAATTCGATGCGTTTTGTGATAGATTAATCAAATTTTAACGGTTTTCGATACAATTGACGATTACAATGGACTGTTTGAACGAAGGATGGAGGGTTTGATGTTTGGGGATGGTATGATAATAATATTACCTTAGTTGTTGTAGTTAAAACACAAAAATATAATTAGTAAATAGTAAATTATAATTTTACAACATATATCCTAATAAAACAATTTAATTATAGCATTAGACAATGCAGTGCGGACTTTTGAAGAAGCCAAATTAGTGGTGATGAACAAAAGTTACGATTATTTAGATCAGAAAAATAGAGAATTGATCATGATTACACAACATTATTTGTTATGGTTCAAACTTTGAAAGATGAATTAGCATTCACGATAGAAACTAATTTTAATTCGGTCTGGGAGACGGGCCAAGGAATAAAATTCCTCGATAAATTTGAAAAAGTATTTAATGTTGTGTATTGGTTTGAATTGTAATGTTTTATTATTTGTTTAAAATAGATTGCTACAAAAATACCGGTAACACGAATGGATATAAAATATAGTAGAGTATTGAAATATTGTGAAAGTCAAATAGATAGAACATTAAGATTGTTTAAAAAACGAAAAGGCAATCCTCCAGTTCCTAGGAATTTTCCACCCCTATCTGGTAATATTTCATATATTAGGTAGTGTGTTATAAATAATATTAAAAACACTACATGATTTGCATTAGGTCGTATTGTCTGGGTCAGGTCTTTACGACACGTTTGAGTTATTTAATGGAAGAAGCAACCGATCATCCAGTGTTAAAGTAATGCCAGAAATGACAGAAGTGCAAAAGAAATTTGCCACCATGTCAGTAGCTTTGCTTAATTACGAAGAAGAAATTAAAAATATTTGGATGAACCACAATGTAAATATATCCATATCACATTATTGTTCAAATTTTTATATATTAAATATATTTGTAGGTTAAAGTTATTGAATACTGTTTAGTGCAACCATTATTAAAGTTTAAGAATACTAATAATATGGTTTATGTTAACTTCGATTCAAGATTGAACTTACTTATACTAGAGTCAAGTTGTATGTTGAAGATGGAACTTAAAGTTCCTATTGTCACTAAGGCTCTATTTTTTAGAAAAGATCACTTTACACTAGTGTGTGGCACATTACAAGTACATATACAAAAGAAATATTGAATAACAATTATTTTTATATGCTAATTGTGTAATTCATCGACACCAACAGTGTATGTTGAACAAAATGAGAAAAGTAGCAAGCAGCATTAACCTTGATGTTAGACCACTTTTTGTCACACAACTTGTATGGCTCCTGGATCTGTTGACACCTGGCTTGCAAAAAATTGATTGGACAGATCCAGAGTGGAGAAATTTTGTTGATAAAACCAACTCTGCAATAGATAAATTTCAAGTTTTGGTAACTAGGTAATTTATAAGAAATATATATTGTATAAATTAAGTATTACATATTTTTTAAATCTTAATTTTAGAATCCATGATGTATACAATAACAGAATACTCAGGTACTCTCTTCGATGCAGTTAATTACACTTCATACTTTTCCAGAGGACGGATCTACTTGGACCGCTGAAGAATTCTTAGACAAAATAGATGAAACTTGTCGCCAAGCATCTTTGGTTTGTGATTGACTTTTTTGTCCTAACAGTTATTTGATTAAATTATAATGTTTATCTGAATAGGAACTGAATCGAAAGAGTATTCTAGTTGAAGAAGCAGTTGAGGAAGTATTGTATCTCGTTCAAAAGGCTAATGAAAGTGTTACAATTCCAAAGCTAGAACAAGAACATAGTCTTAAAGTTAAAACTGGTAATACACTATAATATGCTTCTTTAGATATTTGAATGGTATTAAATGTGTATGTTTTATTGTAGATAAAACAGACGCGGATGTTACTAAACAGGAAGGAAAGTCGAGTGAAACTCAAACAGACTGGAGTACTGTATGTGAATTTTTTAATAACCCGTTTGTCTTGGCAGCATATGAGTTGCCACCAACTATTTATACTCTCGCAAATAGTGCTGTCAAAGAAATGAGACGATTCTATAGTCGCAAAGTTATAGATGTGCTCATTAAAATAAAAGGCAATCGATCGATGCGTTAAGAAAAAAGTTTTCTCAAGATTTAGTAAGCCTATGAAATTATGATGTATAATATATGCTTAATATTATTATTAACACAAATCAGAATTTATTGGTCTAAAATTTTAAGCAATATAATATTTTATTCAGGTGAAAATCCTATTTTTGAAGTTCACGCAATACTTATGATTCCGTCGATTGTGATTAGACCAAGTATAAATGAATTGCAAGAGTTGATGATCCAAGCGGGAAAATTATGGTAGGAGTGGCCAAAGGAGTCGGACAGTGGTCTGGTAATAAAAAACAAAGGTAATAAGGATTGTATAGAAAATAATAAAACACGAGCATCACAACGAAGACATGATATTTACTCGGGGTATACATATTTGGTATTGTTCTGTGTTGTCCACGTGTTTGTCTTCGTGTGCGCGTCTCGTTTGTTTTTCTTCCGGCAGGTTTAGCAGAAAACACTGGAATCAGTTAAAGAAAGACTGCAGCGAGCGTAGAGAAAAATTTTTTTCTAAAGTTGTTATTTTCTGATATGGAACAGAGTGTACCAGCCTCCGTACCCACTATAGAAGACGCAAGAGCCAACGTCGAAGGTTGTATAAATTGGCGTCCGAGAGAAAACCACCATTTCCAGTAATGCACAGAATTTCTATTCACATGTCACTGAAAATAAAGAAATCATCAAGGCCCTTTCGTTACTTTCTATATGCGTGCAACCGTTAAAACCAGTAACATTCTATAAACCTATCATGATGAACATTAAATTATACTATTAATTTTAATCCGATATTTAGATGCGTCCGACTTCTTGAACCTTTGGGTGCCATACAAGATTTTGTGGAATAATGACCTATCAGAAAGACGAGACCTGTCAACAGTTTCACTTTTGGATTCAGAAGCATATCTTCAAAAACACCATGAACTCTTGGAACGTTAAAAGTAAAGCCGGATACATATGAATTTGGATCTTGTGTCTTAGTATCTGTCGGTGAGTATAACTGATGAAAGTATCAAATACTTGATAGTTGTTCAAATAAAAATGTATTCAATGTTTTAGAAAATTAAAATATGGCTTAACCATTGAGGTTAAATCATGCAATCGTCGAATCGGTCAGTTGTTGCGCAAAAAATACCACCGTGAAATGGATTACGTGTATGCCGTAATGAATGAAATGGAAAGAAAGTTGGAACGACCTATTATAGATTTAGATGATATTAGAATGG